>RQTK01000431.1:34474-46473 GCA_003991915.1 Elysia chlorotica
AGAGAGAGAGAGAGAGAGAGAGAGAGAGAGGGAGAGAAAGACAGAGAGAGAGAGAAAGACAGAGAGAGAGAGCGAGAGAAAGAGAGAGAGAGAAAGACAGAGAGGTAGAGAGGTGGAATACAGAAAGTGGCACGGTGGACGACTAAGCAATTAACGAACCAAGCAGATCGAAGGTCGATGAGTGATTGATTAGGCAGCCAGTTTAAGGTAGAACCAGCCTCATTCAAATTCTGTCTGGCGAGACGGAACCCTTTTCTCAGTTCCCTGGGTTTTACGGTTTTACTTCTCTACGACTTTCGAAAGGACACATCGATTCCAGGGGGAGAGAGAGATGGAGAGAGAGAGAGGGGGGGGGAGATAAGAGTGAGTATGAATGAGCAACTGAAAGAGAGGAACAGAGAGAAAGAGAGAAAGAGAGAGGGAGAGAGAGGGGGGAGAGAGATGGAGAGAGAGAGAGAGAGAGAGAGGGGGGGGAGATATGAGTGAGTATGAGTGATAAACAGAAAGAGAGGAACAGAGGGAGAGAGAGACAGACAGGCATACAGACAGATAGATTTACACACGGACACACACACAAGCAAATATACAGGCAGACAAACCTACATATGGACAGACGGTTAGACAGAGATGGTAAAATACAATGAGTGGGAGAGAGAAGAAAGAGAGGGCGGGGGAAAGAGCAACACACAGAAAGAAACAGAGATAGAGAGAAAGCGAGAGACATGGAGAGAGAGAGAGGGAGAGAGAGAGATCTGATTTAATGTTTCTTTCTTTTGGTCAGCTGGTCGATCGTTCAAGGGATGGACTGGGGGTACGTAAATCACGTTGGAGGGAGGGGGGAAGGTTAGGTTTATCACTAACTGAAGGACTTTCCTAAAGGAAGTTTTGATTCTTTCTCTCTCTTTTTTTTTTCCATAGATTTATCGTAGCATTTTTTGTATTCAGTAAAAAAAAAGATAAAAAAGGCTCAGAAAGAGAGAGAAAAAGAGAAATAAAATGCATAGGTATAGGGAGAGGGAGGGAGAGAAAAAGAAAGGGAGAAATAGAGGGAGAGCGAGGGGAAAATAAACATGAGAGAGAGGAGAAGAGGTAGCGAGGGAGAGAGATATGGAAAGAGAAGCAGAGAAAATGAAACAGGAATAGAGGGAGAGAGGGAGAGAAAACAAGAAAGAGAGACAAAAAGAAAAACAGGAGAGAGAACAAGAAACAGAGAAAAAGAGAGAAATAGAGGGAATGAGAGTGAAACTGGGAACAAACAGGGACAGAAAGAGAGAGAGAGAGAGAGAGAGAGAGAGAGAGGGAGAGAAAGACAGAGAGAGAGAGAAAGACAGAGAGAGAGAGCGAGAGAAAGAGAGAGAGAGAAAGACAGAGAGGTAGAGAGGTGGAATACAGAAAGTGGCACGGTGGACGACTAAGCAATTAACGAACCAAGCAGATCGAAGGTCGGTGAGTGATTGATTAGCCAGCCAGTTTAAGGTAGAACCGGCCTCATTCAAATTCTGTCTGGCGAGACGAACCCTTTTCTCAGTTCCCTGGGTTTTACGGTTTTACTTCACTACGACTTTCTAAAGGACACATCGATTCCAGGGGGAGAGAGAGATGGAGAGAGAGAGAGGGGGGGGGAGATAAGAGTGAGTATGAATGAGCAACTGAAAGAGAGGAACAGAGAGAAAGAGAGAAAGAGAGAGGGAGAGAGAGGGGGGAGAGAGATGGAGAGAGAGAGAGAGAGAGAGAGGGGGAGAGAGAAAGAGAGAGAGAGGCAGAGAGAGAGACTGAGAGAGAGAGGGAGAGAGAGGGGGAGAGAGAGAGGGGGGAGAGGGGTGGAAAGAGAGGGAGAAAGAGATAGCGACAGAGAGAGAGATAGAAAACTAGAGTGAGTATGAATGAGTAACAGAAGGAGAGAAACAGAAAAAGATAAAGCGACAGAGAGAGGCAGAGAGAGGGGAAGAGAGTGAGGGAGAATATGAGTGAGTATTTGTGATAAACAGAAAGAGGGGAACAGAGGGAGAGAGAGACAAACAAGCATATAGACATGTAGATTGACACACGGACACACACAGGCAAACATACAGGCAGACAGACAGAGATGTTGAATTACAATAAGTGGGAGAGAGGAAAGAGAGGACACAAGAAAGAGCGAGTTAGAGAGAAAGACAGATAGAGAGAAAGCGAGAGATAGAGAGAGAGAGAAAGCGATAAAGAGAGAGAGAGAGGGAGAGAGAGAGAAAGCGATAAAGAGAGAGAGAGAGTAAACCGACCATTTTGTTTTGTGAAAATACAGTTAGAATGGCAACCTTTTGCTGTTTTGTTGCCTTTTGTTGGGTTTTTTTCATCGCCATCTGATTGAAAAACTCCAAGATGCGCGCATCGAACAAACTTAATGCGTTCGCATTTTTTTTCCCATTTTTCCCGATTTTCTTGGGTGCGCATTTTGTGCAAGCAGGCGTGTATTGAGTGTGGCCTAAGAGCTTTGATCCTTGAAGCAAACGGAATTCAGAAAGCCTTCACAAAAGGGCTTTCATGAAAACTAAACAATTTATGATCCTCTTTATATGAAGAGCTCGAAAATCCACTTGAAGAGTTTTTTTTATAGAGCTTTGTGTGGGGTTGTTGGATGGAAGAGCGGACAATGGCGTCTGCTAATTTTATCTCGCGAAGGGCGGAAAAATTAAACAGAAATGTGCGTGAAAATTGAAGATAAATAATAAAATTGTTTTGTCGTTATTGTTTTAGGAATAAGGGAGAACGAGTGTTATTTTGTATAACAATGTATGTTTTTCTTTGTCGTTGACAATGGAGAAGGAAGACAGAAAGGTTGAATGTTAGAAAGAGAGAGAGAGAGAGAGAGAGAGAGAGAGAGAGAGAGAGAGAGAGAGAAAGGGGGGAGGGGTGTGAAAGGATTTTATTTTGTACAACAATGTTGTAAGAAGAAAAAAATACACATTTCCATTGAATATAAAAGAGGAAGAGAGACATGAAAGAGAGAGAGAAATACAGGGAGAGAGAAGGAGAGAGATAGATAGATAGAGATCGATAGAGATAGACGGGTGAGGAGAGATATATAGATAGAGAAAGAAAGATAGAGAGATAGATAGAGAGAGGGGGAGAGATAGATAGGGAGAGAGAAAACGAGATAGAGAGAGATAGAAAGAGAGAGAAAAAAAAAAGAGAAAAAAGGCCTTGCAGTAAATGTTTTTAAATAATTTTTTGTTTTGTTTCCATCAATTTTTGTATTGTTTTGTTTTTGTTTGCTTGATGAAGAGCAACATTAAAAGAACTTGCAATAAATTAGCCAAATCGTTTCACAGCCTAGCCCAACTGAATACTGCTGTATTCAAAAACACAAAACACTTCATCGTAAAAGGCGATTATTTTGCTTATGGGCCATTTCTTCTCCCATATACAAACGAGTGTACAATCTTAATTATAATTATGGGTTTTGCATTAATGTAAACCAACTTGATGCACTTCATTATATTTAATACTGTAAACCAACTTGATGCACTTCATTATAATTATTTCCCATCTTTTCAAAGGCGCTTAGTAATATAAAGCCATTGCTTTATATAGGGTATATAAGTATGAACGAAAAGTTCGGTTGGGCGCACCGTCTTTCGGGAAATTCTGAATTTCTGAATAAAATCTGCTTGCGCATTTTATACCTGCGTAACATAGAGTGTTTTGAAAGGAACTAGATTATATTAATTAAAATGGGTTCACCGCTCACCTACAATTATCAGGTTAACAAGCGTACCTACTAACTTAATTTGTCTGATAGGATGTATGATTGAAGAGGAGTGGCTAGAAATAGGAAAATCCGAATTTGGTTTTATGTTAAAAAAAGTTTTTGTTAATTAAAACTTAAAAAATCATTGAATGTTAAAATTGTGTGAGAGAGAATTTCCCACAAAGTACATCAGTGCATTAATGTGACGAGGTAATGTTGTAGCTGGTCTTGTTGTTGCTGTAGCTGTTGTTATTGTTGTTGTTGTTGTTGTTGTTGTTGTTGTTGTTGTTGTTGTTGTTGTTGTTGTTGTTGTTGTTGTTGTTGTTGTTGTTGTTGTTGTTGTTGTTGTTGCTGTTGTTGTTGTTGTTTGTTGTTGTTGTTGTTGTTGTTGTTATTGTTGTTGTTGTAGCTGTTGTTGATGCTGGTGGTGGTGATGGTGGTGGTGGTGGTTATGATGGTGATGGTGGTGGTTTTCTGGCTATTATTTATCTTCTAATTTTACGAAATTCACAACATTTTTCTCATTTCCAAAATGAAATTTATTGCCGATTTCCTTTATTATACTTTAACGTTTGAGGGATACTCGTGTTATGTTCTTAAAAAATTTATCAATTTCATACCCTTCAATGTGCACTTTTGAACTTTAACTCATTCGTTGTGAAATTGTCCGTTGCGCGTCTTTCATTGTTTCATTGTTCTCTTGAAAACTGCACGTCATTTTATAATGCACTTGTCAATTCTCTGTCCTTCGTCGCACTTTGAATTTTACGTCCTTCGACGTCCACTTGTGAATGTTACGTCCTTCGTTGAACACTTGTCATTGTCTTGGCATTCAACGTCAGCACTGTAATAATATTATAGACTTAATTTTTGACGGGTCCCTCGTCTAAGGTCTGACAGTAATGCGTGCTACTACATAGAGACAGTGCGGGGATGCATACCATGCCTCCTGTCTCATCTGGTCACATTATACTGACACCGACCCACCCTACAGGCAACGAAACTGGACAAATAAAGTTTTGAGTGATCGCGGGTTTCGAACCAGCGATCTACCGATTGCGAGAACAAAGCTCTACTTTTTGCACCTGGGGGGGGGGGAGGCGAAGCAGCTCAGTGGTTAGATCAACCAACCAACTTTTAATTGTAAGCATGGGATCGAATCCTAATCCAGCTGCCTTTTACGTTCTGGTTAGGTCGGCGTGAGTATAACGTGAGCGACTGTGATTACATTCTCTGTGGTAATTCTATTGTCTCTGTGTCGCAACAGGTTTCTTTGTGTTAAGTCTTTTGTCTCTATGTTGCATCATGTTGAGTTGGTGGTTTAACGTCCAACGCCAGCACTATATAAATACTGTATTGCGGATGGGCATGAAAACAAATGTTTGACAATTTTACGTGCTGCCACGCAAAGATAAAGCGGGGACACCCGAACTAATTTCTCAGCCTGTCGTGGCAGCACTTACAATTATCAAACGTTTATCTTGGTACATTTCTACGAGATAGTTTAGTTGTTGACGTCATCATTAAAAAGCAACCAATGAATGAACTTGCCCAGCCCAGCAGTAATTCATCATTAAAGAAAACATTAAAGACAACAGAAATGACCCACACTTACTCGCCAGCTCATCAAAACAAATTAAGCCAGGGCGAGAAAGGCCGACTAGAAATCGATAGATCTGAACACGATTCGCCATTTTTTTAGACCTCCACACAGAGACAAAGGTGATAGCAATCACAGCTTCTCACAAATCTAATGTCATCAACGCGCGCCATTTGTGGAGATTCCCAGAACATTATTTCTTTTTTTTGTGTGTGCTAAGTGCGAAACGGACGAAGGGCAAAGGAAATGCCGCACACAAAAACACGAAAACACACGAACGCACGAACGCCCACACGCACGAACGCACGTAAACACACATAGAGTTTGAATGTTTAAAAAACAACAATGATAAAATTCAGAAAGGTTTTTGATTCCTGCTTGGTGATAAAAATGTAATGATTAAATTTTAAACCTTTTATATTGCTCACATTTGACAGATTTTTTTCACATGTATACAAGACTGTGTATTTTTTTTAAGCGATTAGAAAAACACTATAAAACTATAAAATGTCTAACTTTAAGTAAAAAAGAAGCTTTAAAAGCATGATAAAGATATAAAACTTCCGCATAAAAACGTTAAGGTTTAAATAAACATGTATTTAACCTTTCCATACATCTTTAGTTTTCCCAGAAAAAGATTATAAATGGAAACTAGAAAAAATTAAAAAGACACTAATTTGGGAGAACAATTTTCAATTTAAGGTTAATGTAACATAGGAAAAATGTATCACCCTTTCAGAAATCGCCTGTGATCGCTGGAGAAAAGGGGTATTTGAAAAGCTGAAGCTATTAAAAAGCGATTCGGAATTGTTCATGGAGCAAGAGGTTCTGTCAAATAAAACATTAAAAAGATAATGGAATGATCGAACGCCCTAAAAGGTGATAAAATTAATTAGAGAATCCACTTCGAAAACGAAAATACGATAGAACAATAAAAAAAAACAATTAAAAAAAGTACCAGTAAACTACACAAAAGCCCAAGTAATAATATTGCATTTTGTAAAACTGATTATTTTGATGATCTTACTACACCATGAGATATTAGACTTTCCTTCTAGTTGGAGAATGGTAGAGAAGAAATATTTAGACCTCTACCTTCTTAGTGTTCTTTTTTTTTGTATTCCGTCCTCGCTTTGACTGGACCGCGAAGTGGTCCTGGGGTAGAACATCGGCTTCCGACGCAAAAGGTAAGGGAATCAAACTCTGAAGACTTCGCCCCCTACTGGTTGGGTCGGTGTCAGTAAAATTTGACTAGCTGAGACAGGAGTCATGGTATTCCCGCTCTGTCTTGTGTGTGACAGAGTGGAGATACCATGATTTTTGGCTGAGACAGGAGTCATGGTATTCCCGCTCTGTCTCGTATGTGACAGCACATTTAATTGTCAGGCGTCAGTCTTGGGGTCCGTCTACAATAATGAAAGCCTATATAGTGCTGGTGTTGGACGTTAAACCAACTCAACTAGTACAACTACTACTTCGCTCTGGCTGGATTAAATTTTCAATTAAACTCTCTGACAGTGGACTGAAATGGAGTAAAACAGTACATAACAATACAATTGGGTGTTCGGCGATTCTCATTTAGTTTTGAGTGCCTTTCCATGGTAGTTGTATACATTCACTTTGTTTTAAATCTGATTACTCTGTTTCAACACGTGAAGCCCATCTGGTTGTCTGAATGTTTTTGGAGTTTTTGTTTTGTTTAAAAAACATATGTAAATTGTATGTTCTATTATGTGTTTTTCGTGTATTAGCCACATCATTATAATGCAGTTTTTGTCAGAATATTGTTTTGCTTTGCTCTTCTTTTTATATTGTTAGTAGTGTCCATGTTTGGCATAATCAAAGATAGACAGATAGAAGCTGTAGAATGTAAATCTGGTTGTAAAGGAAGTTGACTAAATGCAATACTTAAAACAAAACAAAAGAAAAAAACAATTATCTTAATAAATATTTCAATAGCCACTATACTCGATCATTGCTTTCAGATTAATTATTTTCTCTTTATCGTTTCTTGCGCACATTCGATGTAAACAAGTTGAGTTTCAGTCTATGTCTACATGATTTGTATAGAATTTTGTAGACCTAATTGTCTTGGTCAAATAAAACCAAGATACTACAATGAGCAGTACAAGTCCAACTAGAAACCCAAATGATTTTGTTTTCGTCCTTGCTTATAATTATACACTATGTATGCGCTATGCATACGCTTATTACCTACCAGGAGGAGTGCGCGGTGGCCCTGGGGTAGAACATCGGCTTCCGACGCAAAAGGTCCGGGTTCGAGCCCTGGCGATTTCGCTCCCTACTGGTTGGGTCGGTGTCAGTTTAATGTGACCGGCTGAGACAGGAGTCATGGTATCCCCGCCCTGTCTCGTGTGTGGCAGCACATAGAATTGTCAGACGTCAGTCTTGGGGCCCGTCCACAATATAGTCTATATAGTGCTGATGTTGGACGTTAACCAACTCAACAACAACATCAACAACTCTCACATTCACACCAAGACAGAAATATTATACCCTGAAATCTTTCACCAATAACCACTTTCGCATCCTCCCATTACGGGGCAATTTTCAAAATGGTTCTCGAAGGACATTTTTCGTTTCTTTCTCATTTTTACCCTTTTACACGGGGTAATTTAAGTCTCATGTGTTTGTTTTTCCCGGTCTTTTAAAGGTTTGCTAAGTGGGGGCGTGTAATAAAATTGCTGCACTTCAAAATGCTTGTTTATATTCTTGGGGACAGTTTAGCTGCAGTAGACTAAATCATTAAAACTTACACAGTAAACAAAGTAGGGGGATGAATTTCAGTGGCATCTCTTATATTGAAATGGTATTTTTAAGAATATAGAAAGTCTTTGGTGTATCGATTTAATTTCGTTTGTAAATTAATGTGGCCCAATCGTGAATGACTACACTCCAAATTTTTGATGTAGTAGGTGACTAATGACTGAATTAGGAATAGATTTTGCTGGTTCCTTTTTTTAAATAACCAAATCATAATCAGATGTTCTAAAACTATTTTCTATAGTATTAAACAATCATCTGTAGTACTTCAAAAATTTTTCTATAGTATTAAACAATCCAATGTAGTACTTCAAAAACACTTACTGCAGTTATGGGCCGAGAATCTGCTAAAAAGTTTATGTGTACCAGTGTCATATCATTCCAATCTAAATACCACCGATCATGGTCCTTTTTTTTCAATTCAATATTAGTAATGATGAAGTTTGAATATTGGGACCTGCAGTAGGTTGTGATTTTATACTACAGAAGAATCTGAGGGCTGGCAATGTGAAAAAAGACTAGGAGAATGATGTGTTACATCAGAGAAGTAAAGAGGTCCTTTATTATAATAAAATAATAATAAATGGTATTTATATAGCGCCCAACCCCGATTTATCAGGCTCTGGGCGCTTTAATATTATTGTGGTCCTATTTTTTCGGAATTTTGCTGTTGTACTATTATTATTAGTAAAAATATAATGTTGATGATGTTCAATATTTTTTGCAGATTTTCATTTCATGGACCTAGATGATTTAAGAAAACTGATGTTGTTTCAAAATTGAAAAAAAAATTCGAAAAAGTGAAAAAAAAAAATTATTTATCAATCTGTTCTTTTATCTGAAATAATGTATATGTATGGTCCGTGCCTAATGATTACTTTTAGGAAAAAATTTTCAATAAAAAAGTGAAACAATCTTGATTAAAACGTCTATTCGCTTTAATTGTTTTCGGCCAGTATACTCAAACAATTGTCTGACAATTTGGATTGATTGTATGCACATTTTGGGTCGAAAATCCGTATAGGATTCTTTGGAAAAAAGGAAAAAAAAACATAAAACTAATCAAAGCTTGCCATGGTCGAGGATCTCATTACTGGTTTTGCGACACACACGACATTCATAAATGACATAATCCTGACCTCAGGCCCGTGGTTTTCTGGGGAGCGCGGTGGTCTAGGGGTAGAACATCAGCTCCCGACGCAAAAGGTCCCGAGTTCGAATCCTGGCTGTTGCGTTCCCTACTGGTTGGGTCGGTGTCAGTATAATGTGACCGGCTGAGACAGGAGTCATGGTATCCCCGCCCTGTCTCGTGTGTGGCAGCACATAAAACTGTCAGACGTCCGTCTTGGGGCCCGTCCATAATATAGCTTATATAGTGCTGATGTTGGACGTTAAACCAACTCAACAACTCAAATAACATATACGTGACATAATTTTATTTCCCTGTATGGGCCGGGCGCTTTTATCGCAAATGCCTCACTGTCTCGCTCAGGTAGCCATCACACTCTATGCAAATTTGTATTCAGCGCATGCGTATTGATTGTCGAATTGCGTGGCGTCTGCGCGTGACCTACTTGCCGGTTTGGGCCCGTTGGAAAACAGCAGACGTCACTTTTCCCGCCCGTTTCAGTCGAATGGCAGACACGGTAACTGCCTCAGCGAACCGGAAGTCGGTCCCGCCCTGACACGGATTCAAACATGCGCAGACGAGATGTTTTGAGCGAGGGTAAAGAGAGGAAGGTTGGGAGAAAGGGTAGGATGGGGGAGGTCATATTGTATGAAAGAGGTTAGCAGACGGGTGAAATGTTAGAATTTAGGAATGTTATAATAAAATCGATAAAAGAGAAGTAAAGATTGAAATTTGATTTAAATTAAAATGATGCAAAGAAAAGGAAATATTTATGAGCAAATAGTGTAAAAATCGATAAAAGAGAAGTAAAGGTTGAAATTTGATTTAATTCAAAATTATGGGGGGAACAGGAAATATATATGAGCAAATAGTGTAAAAATGGAGGGAGGGTAAAGAGAGGGGGAGAGAGAGATAGGGGGAGGGGGAGGAGATGGACGAAAAGAAGAACAGATAGGGGCAAGACAAACAAAGGACAAAATCAAGAGGCAATGGATGAAGCAAGAGAAAGCAATCAATACAATTTTTTAAAACAAAGAGATGTTTTCTAAAAGTTAGCAATTGAATCACTAAGGTGAGGGCCAGTTTAATTGATTTTTCGATCTGAGTTTTTTTCTTCCTTCGATTTTTTTTGCGTCAAAAAAGGTTCAACGAAGAATTCCTTAATGATATTATTACTTCTCTCAGTTATTTTCCCACTCCCCCATCTACCATTGTAGCGCCAATCACCTTAAAACCCATTTACTTCTCAAGCACTTCTCTACTTCTCATGTTAACCCTTAATGCATCTATGTGCAAAATTTCGTTTAACCCTAATACGTTTTTCCTCGTCTTGGGTCCGCATTCCAAAAGTCTCCACGTAAAAAAAGGCATTGGAAATGGAATGCATATTGAATCGCTCTGGAAACGATTCTGAATCCCGAGATAGCATATTGAAGCCTTTTGGAAAATCCCGAACTAAATTATGATGTGGAAACTACGAGAATGTCCCAGAATTGTTCTTCCTGTGTCGGGTCATCATCAAACATTGGCGTCTTCCGCCAACACGATTAGGCTTTTATGGCGCGTCTCGTTTTGTGCGGCGAGCTCTCGCGTTATTTGAGACTTTGCAATAATGGAGTTCACGGCGAAAGCGAGGACGATTGGTTAAGGATTTTGCACTGTGTCCAATCAAAGATCTGCCCTAGACCCACGGAGCCAATGAGCGATAAGATAGACCCTTGTCCAAAGGTCGTGATTATTACATTCGTTATTGTCTTGATCATCGCAAAGACTGCAAATATGATCTTTAGAAAAACATTGTACATGTAGCTTGTTGGGAAATGGGACGAGATTTTTTTGTGTAGAGGTTTAAAGTGGGGTTGATTGGATAAGATTTGTGGTTCTAGTCGTGTGAGAGTGTGGGGTGGCTGGTCATGATTGAGAAGAAGAGCATAAGGAAAAAGAAAATAATATAAAGGAGAAAAAGAAAGGGGAAAAAGAAAAAGAAAAAACAACAACAACAACAACAACAACAACAACAACAACAACAGAAGCACAACAACAACAACAAAAAAACCACCATCACCCAATAACAAGAACACAACAACAACATCAACAGCAACAACACAACAACAACAACGACAGCAACAACAACAAGAATAATAACAAAAACATTCGAAAACAAAAGCTAGAATAGCAACATTTCTAACAACAATTATCACAGAACAAAGCAAATGAGGTTATGTTTTGTAAGACGTTTCCTAATGAATAGGACCTCATGGCCATTGAGGCCCTGTGTTATTAATTATAACCTAATTTACAGAAGCTTCTCGTCTGTCACATTGTTAGTGCACCGTCTTACTTGAAGGTGTGAACTCCTTTTGTAATTAGCTAGACTGGCCTCGTTTACTGTCTGTCGGTCTGTCAAGTCTAAGGGGGCGCGATAGGGCAGGGATAGAACATCTGGTGCAGACGCATGAGGTCCGTGGTTCGAGTCCTGGTGATTTTGTCCCCTACTGGTACTGGCTGAGACGGAGTTGTGGAGTACCTGCCCTGTCTCGTGTGCGGCAGAAAAATTGAAAATTTCAGACGTCAGTCTTGCGGCCCGTTCACGATATAGTTTTTATAGTGCTGAAGTTGGACGTTAAACCATCTCTACTACAACTACTCAAATTATCAAGTCCAGAGTTAAATTGAATATTATTATTATTATTATTATTATTATTATTATTATTATTATTATTATTATTATTATTATTATTATTAATATTATTATTATT
>RQTK01000431.1:54480-65458 GCA_003991915.1 Elysia chlorotica
ATAGATAGATAGATAGATAGATAGATAGATAGATAGATAGATAGATAGATAGATAGATAGATAGATAGATAGATAGATGGATAGATAGATAGATAGATAGATAGATAGATAGATAGATAGATAGATAGATAGATAAAGAGAGAGCTTCAAGATATATAGAATATATAAATATATTCATATATTCTATATCTTTTTCTGTATGTCTCTTTTTCTCTAAAACTCTCTCTCTCTCTCTCTCCCTCTCTCTCTCTCTCTCTTTCTCTTCGTCCATGTCCTCTCTCTCTCTCTATCTTCATCCCTCTCTCTTGGCTAGCAGTTTTTCTCTCGTTCTCTCTCTCTCTCTCTCTCTCTCTCTCTCTCTCTCTCTCTCTCTCTCTCTCTCTCTCTCTCTCTCTCTCTCTCTCTTCCCCCTTACTTCTTTCTAATTCAAACTCTATATCTTTTTATCTGTCCATCTGTCTACGCCTTTTTTCTACAATATTGTTCCTTTCAAAGAAAATAACAACAAAACGTCTATTGTCAATCGTTCACGATTTCCAACCACCCCTTTTCATTTTATTATTACCGAGTCCACACGGACAATCTTACCTTTATTTTCTCCATCATTTGTTAAACGAGCCATTATTCTGCTTTAACCCTTTGTGCAGCAAAGGTAGATGCAGCGCTAACAAGAGGGGGGGGGGAGGAGTTGGGTTGGTTTAACGTCCAATAGCAGCAATATATAGGCTATATTGTGGACGGACCCCAAGACGGACGTCTGACAACAGTCTGACAATTTTATGTGCTGCCACGCACGAGACTGGGCGGGGATACCATGACTCCTGTCTCAGCCGGTCACATTATACTGACACAGACCCAACCAGTAGGGAGCGCAACAGCCATGATTCGAACTCGGGACCTTTTGCGTCGGAAGCCGATGAATTAGTTTATGTTGGCCAGAAATAATCCTAAAAGCATTGTAATCAGCCGTTTCTTAGAAAAAGAACTTTCATAACGCTGCTAAGAATTGTTCGTCATCGTATGCTTCTAGCTGTTTGTTTTGTGTTTTGCTTGTAATAAGCTTTGAAATTTTGAAATAGTGAATTGAGAATAAATTCAAAAGACACACGCAATCATAACCCTGTGTATATATTATACTTTAAAATGTGTATAAAAGGCTTTATAACCCTGTTTATATTATAAAATGTGTATAAAAGACTTGTATTCGTGTAATTTCATTGCAATCGTTAAAACTTTGCACTCTTTATTATTAACATGATAAATACAAAATGTGCTTTTATAAAAAAAAATGTTTATCGTAATTTCAACGGTTTTTTTATGTTGTTTTTTTGCGGAAATCCCATGAAATTATAAGACTAAAAGCAAAATAAACACGAAAACGAATATACTTTTTTGGCAGTTTAAACCAATATATTAAACGAATATTAGATAATATATACACATAAGGACAAAAAGGTTAACATTTGAAGACAGAACATTTAAATGCATCAAAACTGTCTTATAAATAGAACAAAAAGCATAATAATTATTATGTCTATCGAAAAGCAATTTAAGATTATTTTTGTAGTTTAGTATGTTCGTGCTAAAAACCACAAAGCACAGTATATTAATTTTATTATGATATTTTATCTGTACGCCGCATAATATTATAGATTTTAACTTTTATTTCCACATAGTATATATTATTATTGGGGTTTTGTAAGTAAAAAGTTTTCATTCAATTACATAACAAACGCTGTTTTTAACCGAAATTATAGAAAATACTAAATAACAGAATAATTCAGAGATAAATTTTGAGGTAACAGTGGTTAAATATAGGCGTTTTAGCAAAAATTGAGCAAAACATTCCTTCGCCTGATGTGATTATAACCAACGATCTATAATGGCATCTGCACTTAATCGTCTTTTTAGTCAAGGAAAAAAACAACTTAAATAAAAATACGCCCACTTGCCTCCTGTAAAAAGCCAAGTTTACAAATAATAATAATTATTAGAGGTGGGAATTACAACGTCGTCGTAGCATAATAATATTATTATAATTCGTCGTAGGTCGCATTATTATTTTAAGTCTGAAGACAGCTGTTCTTCACTGCTTTAATAGTCGTTGTCAGTTTAATGCGACCGGCTGAGACAGGAGTCATGGTATCCCCGCCCTGTCTCGTGTGTGGCAGCACATAAAACTGTCAGACGTCCGTCTTGGGGCCCGTCCACAATATAGCCTACACAGTGCTGATGTTTGACGTTAAACCCACTCAACAACATCAACAACACTGCTTTATTCGCACGCAATCTTGACTGGGAAAATCCAATTCATACTAAAAGCGTTCATAAAATCCAGAAGCACCAACATCTACAAATAAACGACGCATAAATAAATTTATTTAACACAACATACAACAATAACTTTTTAAACGTATGCCTCAAATGTCACTGCAATTTTAAATATAAACCGTTTTCTCTAGCTCAGGAAGGGGCCCGTATAGCTTTGTGTGCATGAATAATAACATCAAAAGTAATGACAGCTTCTACGATACTTTTCAAAACATGCTGATGTTGTTTGACATTTTAAATCACAATTTCTTGGTGTGTTGTTTCCTCACAGCTTCTGCTTCTGCTTCTGCTGCTACTGCAGATGGTACATCCCTGGTGAAGCTTGAAGGTCGCGTCGTACAAAGCATCGTGCCAAGTGAGTGGGTGAGTGAGTTAGTGGATTCTCATTGTAGGAATCTGTCTTTGTTTTAAGTCCATCTATCTATCTATCTATCTATCTATCTATCTATCTATCTATCTATCTATCTATCTATCTATCTATCTATCTATCTATCTATCAAGTGAGTGAGTGGGTGAGTGAGTTAGTGTATTGACATCAACATCCTGTTACAATATTTACACACACACATACACTTACAGAGAGAGAGAGAGACAGAGAGAGAGAGAGACAGATAGAGAGAGAGACAGAGACAGAGACAGACAGACAGAGACACAGAAAGAGAGAGACACACAGACAGAGAGAGACAGAGAGAGACAGGCAGAGACAGACAGACAGAGACACAGAAAGAGAGAGAGGGACGGCGAGAGACAGCGAGAGACATACAATTGAGATAAGGAGGCAGAGAGGTAGAGAAAAGGAAGGAAAACTTGCAATATCTCATATGAAGACAACTACTTTTGTGACTCTAAGAGTGCAGGCACGTGATCAAATAGCCATTTTGAAAACGAAAACTTGCTAAGGCAATCTTGAGAGACAGAGACAGAGAGAGAGAGACAGACAGAGACAGACAGAGACACAGAGAGAGGCAGAGAGGGAGAGACACAGACAGAGACACACAGAGGTGTGATCGGCTGTCAAGCTAAAAAAAAAAAAGTCCAGCAGGTTTCGACACTCTACCTAACTGTGGCAGCACTTAACTATTGTCAGATTTTTTCTTGGGGCACATCCACGATATAACTTTTTTTTAGTGGTTGAGGACTTAAAACCGTGAGATTCCATTAACCCAATCGACCAACCACCAACAAAGCAACCAACAAATCACGAACCAACCAACCACCAACTGATCAACCAAACCATCAACAGAACAACTACCAACTTACAACTAACAAGCAACTGACCTACCAACCAACTACCAACCAACCACCAACCAACGAACCACCAACCACTAACTACCAACCAATTAACCAATCAAACATCCAACCAACCCACCAACCAACCAACAAATCACCAACCAACGAACCAACCAAACACAAAACCAACCAATCACCAAACAAGCAACCAACCACCGACACATCAAGCGCCAATCAACTAACTAACCCAGTGAGAAAAACACGCAGAGCAGTGTATGGCTTGTTGGGTGTGACCTACCCAACACTCAAAGCCAGGATACTTAAGTTGTTTACATTGACAAGCTGGTTCATTAACAATAATATTATTGTCGTTGGTGGTCCGTGTCCTAACATTACACGACAACAGAGATACATTTCCCCAGACTGAGTGAGTATAGAATTAATGACTGTTATTTAGCATAATCCATCACAGTGTGTTTTGGAATGTGGGTGAAGGAGAGTAATAGAGAGGAAGGGGGGAGAATGGAGAGAGAGAGAGAGAGAGAGAGAGAGAGACAAAGAGGCGTGATCGCCTGTCAAGTTGAAAAAAACAAGTCCCGTAGGTTTTGACACTCTGCCTCAGTGTGGCAACACTTAACTGTTGTCAGACTTTATTTTTGGGGCACATCTACGATATAACTTTTTTTCAGTGAGTGAGGACCTAAAACCGTGAGATTCCATCAACTAAACACTCAATCGACCAACCACCAATCAAGAAACCAACTAATCGTCAACCAACGAACTACCAACAGTACTGATCAATTAACCACAACCAAGCAACTCCCAACTTACAACAACCAACCAACCAATCACAACACTACCAACAATGGTTCAACCAACCACCAACCAAACAAACAGCAACTTACAACCAACAACCCACCGACCAGCCACCAAACAACCATCAACCAACCAATTGACCAACCAACCACCAACCACAAAGCCACCAACCACCAACTTGTCAACCAACCACCAACCAAACAACTACCAACAGTACTTACAACCTTAAACCAACCAACTGACCAACTGGTCGACCAACCAACAACCAAACAACTAACCACAAAACCAACAACCACCAACCAACCAACGAACCACCAACCACCAACCAACCAACCAACTAATCACCAACACCAACCAACAAATCAAACTAGCAACCAACAAACCAACCAACCACAAAACAACCAACCAACCAACCACCGACACATCAAGCGCCAATCAACTAACTAACCCAGTGAAAAAACACACAGAGCAGTGGATGGCTTGTTGGGTGTGACCTACCCAACACTCAGAGACAGGATATTCCAAGCTGTGTTTACATTTACAAGCTGGTGGTTCCATAACAATAATATTGTCGTTGGTGGTCCGAACAGTATACGACAACAGAGATACAGTTCCCGAGACTGAGTGAGTATAGAATTAATGACTGTTATTTAGCATAATCCATCACTGTGGTTTTTGGAATGTGGGTGAGGGAGAGTAAAAAGGAGAAAAAAGGGGGGGGGAAGAGAGATTGAGGAGATAGAGAGAGAGGGGGAGAGAGAGAGGAGGGAGAGGGGGGATAATGAAAGAGAGAGAAAGAGGCAGGTAGAGAAAGATAGGGTTTGAGGGGTGGAAAGAGAGAGAGGGAGTAAGATGAATAGATAGAGGCTACAGAGAAATGAGAAAGGGAGACAGACCGACAAACAAACAGACATACTAAAACACATAAAGAGATACACAGAGACAGACGGACAGACAGAGATAGACAAATAGACAGAGAGAAGCTTATATAGAGAAACTACTAGGCCGCTTAAATAATGCACCTGGGTGGTTGTAATGTATGTCTGGCTGGCAAGGCCCAAGATTTGTGAGGGTGAGGGGGGCGTTGTGGCCCTGGGGAAGAACATCGGCTTCAGACGCAAATGCTCCGGGTTCGAGCCCTGGCTATCGTGCTCCCTACTGGTTGGGTCGGTGTCAGTGCAGTATAATGTGACTGGCTGAGACAGGAGTCATGGTAATCCCGCGTCTCGTGTGTGGCAGCACATAAAATTATCAGACGTCAGTCCTGGGGCCCGACCACAATATAGTCTATATAGTGCTGATATTGGACGTTAAACAAACTCGACCCCCCTAGTGAGGGTGAGTACTTAGCACGCCTTCTTGATCTGGTCGTGGGTGAGTAATGGATTACCAGATAATACCAGTGATTTGTCTGGCCCGACTCCGTTGTTTTGACTTTAGGTAAACAAATTAGGTGGGAAAGAATATACCGACCTAACCAGCCCCCCCCCCCCCTTCCCCCCTTCCAGCCTCAGTGAGTAAAGGTAAGAGGTGATAATTTCCACTCTGTAAAACGATCAAATACAAAGACAGGTATCTTCTGTCGGGAAAGTTTCGAATCAGAAAAACGCGACAATGATCTGATCTTCAAATTTCTATTGTGGTCGTTTTGGAGATCTAGGGTAGAATGCACAAACAAGACGTAGCTTACGTCTCGTTGTAAGCCTTCTTATTCTGATATTGTTAGTTTTACGACGGGGTGTAATCGACGTCTTGGATTGTGAATTCTAAACCTTGTGTCTACAACATTTACTATGTCTGAAATATCATTTTTTATTAACATTAACTTTTCTCAAGGAAAGTTCATAACACTCTATAGTGAAATGGCCCATAGTAAATTGAAAAAAAAAACAACAAACAAGAGTGTTATATTGCTTACAGTGTGTTTGTGTGTGTGTGTGTGTGTGTGTTTGTGTAACAAACAAATTTAAATTCTTCAAAAAGATTCGAATAGCTCTGCTTCCTTTTTATTATTTGTTATGTTTTGGAAACTAAAATTATAATTGGTTTGAATTTACTAAATTAATAATTTTAAATTTCTGTCCGTCTCTTCAAACAAAATCAAATCTTCTTGTTGTCTATCAAAGAATAAAGCTATGAACTCACGACTCAATTTATAAAAGTTCATGGCGATAAAGAATTTCACTGTATTGCTAGGAGAGAAAAAAAGGTGCAAATAAAAGGGAATTAAAGTAAATAAATGAAAATAGACATGAATTTCCGATGGGGGAAAAGGACCAAAATAGTTATACACAAAAATCGCGTCATTCCTTTAAAACCACAACTAGGTTTCATGCATTCCATCTTTTCCAACTCTCTTTTCTCGGCTTTAACAGCAAAAAAAAATAATGTGGAACTTTTTCCACTGACTCCGTTCGACCAATCGCAATGAAGATAATTTTTTTAAAAGTAATATTTCCCGTGTTCTGATTTCGTTACCACCTGCTCATCTTTTCTTTGTCTTCTTTGTTCTGTCTTTCCGTCTGGCTGGTTTTGTTTTTCTATTGGCCTCTCTATCTCTCTATCTATCTGGCTTTCTCTCCCTGTTTGTCTTTCGTTCTCTCTTTCACACACACTCTCTCGCATTATCTCTCACTCACACGTACACACACACACTCTCTCTCTCCTTCTCTGACTGTCTGTCTGACTGTTTCTCTCTCTCTCTCTCTCTCTCTCTCTCTCTCTCTCTATCTCTCTCTATCTCTCTCTCTCTCTTCCCCTCTCTTTGATCACCTGCAAGGGGACACAAGTGTGACCCAGCTTTCCATCATCCCAACTGGAGTCGTCCTTTATTCACACGCAACTCTCAACAACAGCTAGACAACAACAACAAAAACAACAAAAACAATCTCTATGATATTTTACATAAAAATACGGTCCCTTTGATTTTCTGGGGAAAATAGTAAATTAACATTACGAGATTCCTTTTTATCACCCTAAAAATTACGATAGCCAGAACAAAAAACTAAAACAAGACTTTGATGATACATATACAAATTAATTATTATTGAAAAAAATGATAAGTGTTACTCAATGTTTCGAGTTTTTTTTTTCCATAGAATGATAAGCATCCTATGGTATCGTAGATGTATATGCATTACTTTTTTCTCAATGCGAAGAATATTATGCTGCTTCATTTTCCGTGTATTAAGCAGACCAAGATTCAAAACCTGAGCAAAACTACAGAAAGAGAATTTACTGGTTAGGTCGGTGTCAGTAAAATGTGACTGTCTGAGTAAGGAGTCCAGGTCTAATCGCCCGTTCTCGCGTGTGGCAGCATAATTATAAAAATAATTGTCAGACGCTACTCGGAGGACCCGTCCAAAATGTAGAATATATAGTGCTGAATTTGTACTTAAGCAACCGACTAAACTCAACTTAACAGGAAGAGAATAAAACACGTCGCTTAAAAACAGTATAATTGTCTGCCTTTTTTATATTGACAAAAAAAAGACATTATATATTTACAGATATAAATTTATTATTTTGTTACAGTACTAGGAACTTCATAGATGGCCTATTAATGCAAAAACACCGATGCCTGAGCAATAGTTTGAGCCAAAAAAAAACAACAACCTAATTTTAAAAAAAAGTATAATTGTCTGCCGCAAAAAAGTAAAGTTCTATTTTACAGTTATTTCAATGATGTAAACATTACTCTTTATGGTATGTGTGTGTGTGAAAATACGACTCTTAGGTTTCATTGTTGTTTTTATTAAGAGCATTTTCTGTTACCTTTCTCTCTTTTCTATATACTTGTCTTTTTTCCCGTGCTATGTTTGTTTGTTTTTAGAGGACTTACTGTAACCTTTCTCTCTTGTTCCATCATTATGCTTGTCTATTTTTCCCTGTGCTATGTTTGTTTGTTTTTAAAGGATTTACTGTAACCTTTCTTTTTTGTTCTCAATACTTGTCTTTTTTCCCGTGCTATGTTTGTTTTTAGAGGACTTACTGTAACCTTTCTCTTTTTTTCTATATTAATCTTGTCTATTTTACCCGTGTTTGTTTGTGTTTTGCATGGATCTGTTGGTGAGAACACGCACAGTCTATCGTTGTTTTTTATATACATATACATACTATAATATAATAAACATAATATTATGATTATTTTAATGATACATTCTAGTACTACAATACGGGTTTATTGATTAGTCTATTGGTTTTACCAAGGAAAATATTAATTGCATTATTCTTCCTTATTGCAATACTTATAATAGTATTTTGTTAAAGTGCAACTATTATCACCTAATTTAAAGAAGAATAACTATCTCGATTGCTATCTACTTATATTGTATTGTTAAAGATTTTACAATGTTATGTCTTCAAATGTCTGTATTTTGTATACGCCTATCCTCTTTGTCTTGTGGCATACTAACGTTTTCAAGGTCTGAAGAGAGTTCTATTTGACGTATTTCCGTGTAGAAATCTCTCTTTGTTTTAAATCCATCTGTTCATCTATCTATCAATCTATCTATCTATAATGAAAAAGAGAGAAAGAGACAGACAGAGAAAGATAGAGCTTGAGGTGTGGAAAGAGAGAGAGGGAGTAAGATGGATAGAGAGAGGCTGCAGAAAAAAGAGATTAAGAGAGAGAGAGAAAGAGAGAGAGAGAGATAGAGAGAGGAGAGAGGCAAACAGACAGACAAACAGTGAGACAGACACAGACACAAACAGACCCAGACAGGCAGTCAGACAGAGATAGACATAAAGACAGACAAACGGATAGACAGAGAGTAGCTTATACAGAGGAAAAAAGATAGATACAGAGAGAAACGACTCGGCTACTTAAATAATGCATCTAGGCGGTTGTCATGTGTGTCTGGCTGGCAAGTCCACGATTTGTTGGGCTGAGGGGGGCGCGGTGTCCCTGGGGAAGAACATCGGCTTCAGACGCAAATGCTCCGGGTTCGAGCCCTGGCTATCGTGCTCCCTACTGGTTGGGTCGGTGCCAGTGTAATGTGACTGGCTGAGACAGGGGTCATGGTATCCCCGCCCTGTCTCGTGTGTGGCAGCACATAAAACTATCAGACGTCAGTGTTGGGGCCCGTCCACAATATAGTTTATATAGTGCTAATGTTGGACGTTCAACCAACTTGTAAGAGTGAGTACTTAGCGCGCCTTCTTGACCTGGTCGAGGGTGAGTAATGGATTACCAGATAATACCAGTGATTTATCAGGCCCAGCTCCCTTGTTTTGACTTTAGGTAAACACATTGGGTGAGAAAGAATAGGAGAAGAGTAGTAAAAGAAAAAAGAAAAGGTGTGGAATAAGGAGGGGCAGGGATATAGAGAGAGTGAGAGAGAAAGAGATAGCTAAAAGAGAGTGTTCGGGAAAGATATATAGGGAGAATAAGTATAGGAGTAGTACAAAGCGATATAGAGAAAGACTGAGAGAGAGACAGAGAGAGAGAGACAGAGAGAGAGAGACATAGGAGCAAGTTAGTGAAAAAGAGAGAAAGAGAGAGGCTGAGAAAGAGTTTGATGGGTGGAAAGAGAGAGGGAGTGAGATGAAAAGAAAGAGGCTATAGAGAAAAGAGATTTAGAGAGAGAGAGAGAGAGAAAGATAAAAACAGACAGAGACAGAGACAGACAGACAGATAGACAGACAGACAGACAGACAGACAGACAGACAGACGAACAGACAGACATACATACAGACAGAGAGACAGGCAGACAAACACACTGAAAGACAGACAGAGACAGGCGGTCAGACAGAGATAGACAGAGAGAAGTTTATAGAGAAAGGACAAAAATAGATACAGAGAGAACAACCCGGGCCGCTTAAAAAATGCACATTTCCGTGTGTTTGTTTGTTTTTATGTGTGTGTAGTTGTGTGCTAAAATTATATAATTTTTTCAAAAAGATTAGCATGCCTCTGCTTCCTTTTTATTATTTGTTATGTTTTGGAAACTAAAATTAGAATTGGTTTGAATTTACTAAATTAATAATTTTAACTGTGTGTCCGTCTCATCAAACAAAATCGAATCTTCTCGTTGTCCATCAAAGATAAAGTAAAGCTGTGAACTCACAACTCAATTTATAAAAGTTCATGGCGATAAAGAATTTCCCTGTATTGCTAGGAGAAAAAAAGGTGCAAATAAAACAATTAAAAAATAAATAAATAAATAAATAAAAATATACATGAATTTCCGATGGGGGGAAATGACCAAAATAGTAATACACAACAATCGCGTCATTCCTTTAAAACCATAACTAGGTTTCATATCATGCATTCCATCTTTCCAGCTCTCTATTCTCGGCTTTAACAGTAAAAAAAATAATGTGGAACTTTTTCCAGTGACTCCTTTCGACCAATCGCAATGAAGATAATTTTTTTAAAGTAATATTTCCCGTGTTCTGATTTCGTTACCACCTGCTCATCTTTTCTTTGTCTTCTTTGTTCTGTCTCTCCGACTGGCTGGCTCTGTTTTTTCCTTAGCCTCACTATCTATCCATCTGTCTTTCTCTCCCTGTTTGTCTTTCGTTCTCTTTCACATACGCTCTATCGCATTATCTCTCACACTCACACAAACACACACTCTCTCTCTCTGTCTCTCTTTGT
>RQTK01000431.1:70253-82641 GCA_003991915.1 Elysia chlorotica
ATAATAATAATAATAATAATAATAATAATAATAATAATAATAATAATAATAATAACAACAACAATAATAATAATAATAATAAAAATAAAAATGATAACAACAACAACAACAATAAAATAACCATAATTATTAGCTGTCGTGTTGTGTTGGTGAACTCCCCTTGTTTGGCTTGTGGGTTAGCGATTGCGTCCCTTGCTAGGTCCAGCTGGTCTTGCCAGCGACCTGTGACATCAGATCATCAGTTTGTTCTGGTCCATCCACCGCTACGGACTTAAACACCGTGCCTTAGGCCTGGGCGGTGTTTGAGAGAAAACCGTGACAACTGGTTTAGTGTTGTACATGCTGTAATCACAGTGCTATTAAAGTTGTTCTATGTGGATTTTGAACAGAGAATTCTTTGGATTTTTTAATATTACTGTGGTTTTGAGAACTTGGGGTTTTGAAAAGTTGGGAGTGAAATCTAAGGTGAGTAGAACTAGAAAAAAATTTGTATTTTTTAAGTTACTTGTTTAAATTTTAGCTGTTTTTTGTTTTGTTTTTTTTTTGCTTTTTTTTTAGTTTCCTAAGAAGGGTAAAAAGGGAATTTTTAAATTGTTAACGAGATTTTTGGTGTATTTTTGTGTGTTTTAAACAAAGCAAATTGAAAGCTAAACAAAAATATAATTAGGACTATTATAAACAGCTCAGTATCACTTGTAATCATTAAGTTTGAGGGCGTGCTAAATTATCATCGATCTGAGGAGAGTTTCTCAACTATTAAGCCTTTTAGGGGAAAACAAAATAGCTGACATTTAAAGTGACTTTTGATCCGAATTGCAACATACGAGACAGGTTGGGGATACCACGACTCCTATCACAGCCAATAGTAGTAGTAGTAGTAGTAGTAGTAGTAGTAGTAGTAGTAGTAGTAGTATACCATGACTCTTGTCACAACCATTAGTAGTAGTAGCAGATACTATAGTATTCGACCTGCTTGAAAGATATATACCAGCCAGTGAATCACAGTGTTTCTGATACATGTAGCACAACAAAACCTACCTGGTGTTATGTACATGTGTAAATGTATTCAAATGTGTAACACAGACACCCAATCTAACACACAGGTCACACACATACCATAACAACCGTGTCGCCGATCTGAAGATAACACGAGCCAAAGTGAATAGATAATGAATCTATTTTTAGCTATGGAATTTAGCAAGGTAGATTATATCGTCCAGATATGGGCCAATATAGAGACACGTGAATTTTGTACTTAACGATTGGATTCTTTTCAAGGCTAAAAAAAAATTTTATCCAAAAAAAAAAGCGAAACGGAAAGCGAAAAACGGAAAAACTTCTATGCCATTTTGAGAATGTCAAACGTTATTTGGGTTTGATTAATCTGTAGTTTTAATTTTCAGTTCTCGTGATTGCTGGCTGTTTCCTTGTAGGTTTATTGTAAATCTTCTTGACGGTGTGGTTGTCCTTGTTTTTGTTTTGCTTTGCTTGATTTTGGATTTGTATTGCTGGTTTTATTACAAATGTTGTTTACTTGTATTGTTTTTGGTCTATTGTAAAACTTGATAACGGTGAGTTTGTTCTTGTTTTGTTTTGCTTTATTCGATTTTAGTTTTTAATTGTTGTTTTTATTGCAAATTTTGTTTACTGGTATAACTTCTCTCTATTTTGTGTTGTTATTGTTGTTGTTGCTGATTTATGCTCTATTGTTTTTGTTAGATATCCTTTTCTACCCCTCAGTTAGCTATTGTCTTTCTTTATTAATTCACCTGTTTATTTCGTCCTACTAACCAATACGCAATTTTCTCACCCAATCCCTATATTTATCACTTTAATTCCTTGGCAAAGAGTTAAATTACACAACCCCGTATATTCAGTCAAGCAGCTAAAAACTTTGTTTTAAGAACGTTAATAGCGCGTGAATGTATTACTTTACAAGCAAAGCTAAACCGTTACCTTTTCACCCCAAAGTGTTATTGGCCGACTAGATTGTTCATTAATTCAGTTTAATGTGCCATTAAGTTAATGCTGATTAGATTTGCATTAGTTGCCCAAGATTGCGTCTACTGTGTAATCAATATTAAAACGATGTCTTATAAACTGATCATGGAAAAATAAAGAGCGTCTTTACTTTCAATAAACCTTCATTACTTGAAAAAAACTATAGAGTAGAATATTGGCTTTCGACGCAGGAGGTCAGTGTTAGTTGAATGTAGTCAGCGGAGATAGAGTCGTGGTATCCATCACTACCTATATATGTGTGGCAAGGGGGGCATACTGGCTCAAGTGGTAGAGCGTTTGTCTCCAAGTCGGAAGGTCCGCGGTTCGAATTGACAGATTTATTTGTCTAATTTCGTCCCATGTAATTGGTTGTGTCGGAATCAGTACAATGTGACCGGCTGAGACAGGAATCATGGTATCCCCGCCCTTTTCGTGTGTGGCAGCACATAAAAATTGTCAGACGTCAGTCTTTGGGCTCGTCCACAATACTGCCTCTATTGAACTGATGTTGTAAGTTAAAACCAAATCAACTAACTTAACTCTGTGTGCTAGCACGTACAATTGTCAGGCAATAGTCTTGGAGCCCGTCCACAATATAGCCTATATAGTACTAATGTTACTGTTTTCAACCAACCCAACCCAACATGAAAAACATATACGCTAAGAGGCTTACCATTATATACTTCTTGATAAAGTGTCTGAAAGATGGAAATCTTCACAGATGTCTAAATGCGCTATTAATAGACATCTATGGCTTACCATTATATACTTCTTGATAAAGTGTCTGAAAGATGGAAGTCTTCACAGATGTCTAAATTAATGTGCTATTAATAGACATCTACGTCTATCAAGTCTTAAACCTAGACCTGAACCTGGTGTCACCAACACACATCGATCAGGGACCAGCCTGGGGCAAGGGGGGGCAGACAGCCCAGGTCTGTTCAGTGGACAGTGGACAGTAGAAAGTACACACTGTAGAGTGGGGAGTTGGGTTTAGTTGAGTTGAGTTGATTTAACGTCCAACACCAGCACCATATAGGCTATATTGTGGACGGGCCCCAAGACTGACGTTTGACAATTTTATGTGCTGCCACATACGAGACAGGGCGGGGATACCATGACTCCTGTCTCATTTCAGCCGGTCACATTAAACTGGCACCGACCCAACCAGTGGGGAGTGCAATCGGCAGGGTTCTAACTCGGACATTTTGTTCTCTAGCGGCCCCCCCCCCCCCCCCCTTCAGGGTAGGGAGATTAGACATAGTACTGTACCTGTACTCTATAGGACTCTCAGACGCACAGTACACTATACTCTACCTGTAGGACTGTCAGTTGGTACGGTACTTGGTAGTCCAGGCTGACATGACTTTCACCTACATTGATAACGGGACATGACAGGAAAGATTAATTATGTCAGGGCCCTTAACACACTATGGTTTCTAAGTAAAACGCTGTGGTACAAGTTTACGCCTCGCCTTAAAATATAATACGAAAGAGAATGTTTACGACGAGTTGTAATCTAAGCCCACTGTGGCGTTGTACTTACAACCATATATTCAGGTTTTTTACATCATAATCTACATTATGCTACACCTTTACTTCTTAACACACGATGGCTACTAAGTACAACACTGTGGTAAGATTACGACTAGTCTTAAGATATAAAACGTAAGAGACTGTTGACGACGAGTTGTAATCTAGGCCTACTGTGGCGTTATACTTACGACCCTATATTCACACACACACACACACACACACACAATTTCCCCACATTTTTCCTTGCCTTATTTTTCCTCGCTTCTTTTCGCCGACCTTCTGTCGTATTAAGTAAATTTACCTAATCCATCAACGATTTTCGGTGACCGCCTAATCGCCCATAACCCATCATCCAATGTTACTAACACGATCCATCTACTATTAATTTTAGTCCAAAGTTTACAATTATATAGACAGAGATTTTCAATCTTTTGACGTTGCGATTTGCCAAAACATAGGCCTAGGATTAAGTGTAAAAAAGTACACAACTTATTTGATTTGTGATAAGACGTTCTTACGGATTTACCGATCGAATTTAGGAGCCGCGCAAAATGTTAGCGGGTAAATTTAAATATTTACAGTACAGTATTTACTTATTTGATTGCTCTCAGTAAAAAAGGGGGCATTATTTGTGCAACGCGGATATAAATTCATGTGGGGAAAGGTACAATCTAGTGCAATCGGTGGGTGAGAAATTGAAACGTAAAACGTACCTTATTGAAGAAACATGCAACCGAATTCGTTTTGTGTATTCTTGGTATTTAATATTCTAAAAATACAACATCAAAAGCTGAAGCTTCTGTTTTATATCTTTGCATATCGTGACAGTCTGTTATATTTTCGAATTTTCTCTTACAATAACTAAGGTACGATTAAATGAAGACGTTGAGTTCAGTTGGTTTTACTTCCAGCACTTTATAGGCTACATTGTGAATGGACCCCAAGACTGACGTCTGACAATTTTATGTGCTGCCATACACTAGACAAGGCGGATACACCATGACTCCTGTCTCAGTCGGTTAAATGCTTATACTGACAGCGACCAAACCAGTTACAGGGGACGAAATTAGAGAAAAAAATTCTGGCTGATCGCAAGGTTCAAACTACGGATCCCTCGATCTCTGGAGACCAACGCTCTACTACTTGCTACTACTTAAGCTAATTCGCCCCCCGACTATATGAAGAAAGCGAATTCTTTTAACAGGTCGATTTCATCATTCTGCATAATCAGTATTGGTTTACTTCTCCGTGATTTTAGAATTCTTACATTTTTTTCCTGCCTCACACACACACACACACACATACACACACACAAACACACACACATACACATACACACATACACACAGGCAGAGAATGGATAGTTTAAATCAAATCAATAAGATAAGCCGTGTATTTCTTTTGAAAAGTGTGAGTTTATCATGGCCAGTTGCGTGTGTCTTTCTGATGTGAAACCAAACGGAATTCCCTTTCTCCTAGTTAAATGTGTTTTAATTTGCCCAAGGTGGTCCTATTTAGCCACGAAATGCTAATGGCCACGAAATCCTAACAACTTTTACGTGCTTACACACAGAGAAAGAGCATGGATATTTAAAATCAATGTAATCAGGTGTGTCTTTATGAAAAGTGTGATGATTTAGACCAGTTGCGTGTGGGATTTTTTTTTTAAAACAAACGTGAATGCCAGTAAAAATCCCACAACTTGTGCGTGCTGCTATACTCAAAGACGTTGTTGTTGTTGCTGCTGTTGTTGTCTGTGTTGTTCTTGTTGAGTTGGTTTAACGTCCAACATCAGCACTTTATAGGCTATATTGTGGACGGGCCCCAAAACTGACGTCTGAAAATTTTATGTGTTGCCTTACATGAGACAGGGCGGGGATATCATGACTCCTGTCTCAGTCGGTCACATTAAACTGACACCGACCCAACCAGAAGGGAGCGCAATCACTAGAGTTCGAACCCGAACCTTTTGCGTCGGAAGCCGATGTTCTACCCCAGTAGCAACGCGCCCCAGCCACACTCAGAGACAGGGCGTTAGAAGTTAAAATCAATGAGATCAGTTGTGCGTGTTGTGTGACATTAAAAAGGTAACATCTGCAGGTATGGTAAAAAATAGAGATAGCAGCATATGGTTGTGTGTAATACAAATGAATCTTAAAAACAAAAACTGTAGAGATTTGGAGCCCCGTCATAAAATAAAAGAATCGTAAGGGGTAATGACTTAATGGCAAATTTGATTTAGCCCAAATGCAAACTTTTGATTGTGTTTTTCTTTTCAAAAGCGGTAAAAGTGTGTATGCAACCTTTGTAATGTCAACTTGCGTGTGTGTATATGTTGTTGTTATTGTTGTTGTTGTTGTTTTGTTGTTGTTGTTGTTTTGTTGTTGTTATTGTCGTAAGTGAAAAATCGGCGGTTGCGTATCCCTGATCAGCACATAAAATTGTCAGATGTCAGTCTTGGGATCCGTCCACACTATAGCCTATATAGTGTTGATGTAAGACGTTAAAACCAATTCAAACGTGTCTCTGGTCAAGACGAACGTGTTTAGGCATGACCTGGGCTTTAGATGATGGGCAGGGGAGGGGGGTGGGGTCACTTCTCTGGATGGACGGACACCTTCATCCCATACATGCACTGATTTGAGCGTGTTTGTTGATTAGTGTTTTACACCAGCACTGTTTAGGCTATATTGTAGACGGGTCCCAAAACTAAAGTCTGACAATTTTGACGTGCTACCACACAGAGACAGTGCAGCGATAAATATGAAAATCAGCGGGTACATTCGTCTCGGTAAACTATTTCTACAGGGAAGCTGAACACCAGAAAAAAGCCATCAATATCAAAGTTTGCATTTATTGCCAATGTAATCAAGTGTGCAGTACGCATATGGGATCTGTACATTTTAAATTTAAAATCTTTACAAACAATGCTTTCAAATCAATGACAGAGGAAGTTAGAGCTAGATGTATGGGTAGATGACTAAAATTGATTGGTACAGATACTAAGGAAACAAGACGTAACATCAGAGCTAGGCCCAGGGCCCCCTGCAACTTAAATCCGACACTGTATAAATTGTCAATATTATATCATCAAACCTTTGCCTGTATGACGCAACATCAAAAATGGCATTATCGTCTCGCATTACTGTAAATTGTATTCACTCACCTGTACCTGCGAACCCAACAAAAGCTGCTATTGTTGTCTCTGTGGTTGTCCAATGCTTAGTTTTATAACCAGGGTTGATAAAATTTTTGGAGACTTTTAGAGCGACAGATGTTAGGGTGGTACTTGAATTCCCTGGGCAATCTGTTCCGATCCGGGCGAACCAAGCGAATCCCGGATCATCGGGAACTCGGAATGGCGTATTCGGCACGGAATCGGTTTTAAGATCCGATTTGTTATTATTACTAGGGGATTAGGGAGGGGGGAGTTCTGCGGTAGAACACCGGCTTCCGAAGCAAAAGGTTCAAGTTCGAGCTCTGGCGATTGCGCTCCCTACTGGTTGGGTCGGTGTCAGATTAATGTGACCGGCTAAGACAGGAGTCATGGTATCCCCGCTCTGGCTCATGTGTGGCAGCACATAAAGTTGTCAGACGTCAGTCTTGGGGCCCGTTCACAATATAGCCTATATAGTGCTGATGTTGGACGTTAAACCAACTCAACAACAGCAACAATAACAACAACAACAACAACAACAACAACATTCTTACTAGGACAGTAAGTATTTCAGAGTTTTGAGCTTGTCAAACTTTCCTTAGTCTGAGAGAGGGCGAAGTGGTCCAAGTAGTAGAACGCTGGTCTCCCAATCAGTATGTCCGCGGGTTCGAACCCTTAATGACAATTTAATTTGATTACTCGGGTTGAATAATTACTGTTTAAGCCCCTCAGATTGACAGGTGTTAGGGACCGATGCGGGCAATCTTAGCGAATACCGGATACAGATAATAATTATTTGATTACGTCAAAAGTAACAAAATGATTTATGGCAATATCATAAAGGACATTTTGTCCATTGCCAATGTCGTAGCACAAGGACAAAAAGGACATTTTGTCCATTGTCAATAGCGTAGCATATTACCAAAAAGGACATTTTGTCCATTGCTAATACCGTAGAACAAGGACAAAAAAGGACATTTTGTCCATTGCCAATATCGTATCACATGTACAAAAAGGACATTTTTTCCATTACCAGTATCGTAGTTTAGTAACAAAAAGGACATTTTGTCCATTTCCAATATCGTAGAACAATGACAAAAAGGACATTTTGTCCATTGCCAATATCGTTGAACAGTGAATAAAACGACATTTTGTCCGTTGCCAACAGCGTAAATGAGTGACAAAAATGACATTTTCTCCATTGCCAATATCGTAGCACAAGGACAAAATTGACATTTTGTCAACTGCCACTATCGTAGCACAGTGTCTAAAAGGACATTTTGTCCATTGCCAATATCATAGCACAAGGACAAAAAAGGACATTTTGTCTATTGTCAATATCGTAGCACAAGGACAAAATTGACATTTTTTCAACTGCCACTATCGTAGCACAAGGACAAAAAAGGACATTTTGTCCATTGCCAATATCGTAGCATGGTGACAAAAAGGACATTTTGTCCATTAGCAATAGCGTAGCACAGTGACAAAAAAGGACATTTTGTCCATTTCCAATTCGTAGTTTAGTAACAAAAAGGACAATAATCTTTGTCCATGGCCATTATCGTAGAACAGTGACAAAAAGGACATTTTGTCCATTGCCAATATCGTAGCACAGGGAGAAAAAAGGCATTTTGTCCATTGCCAATATCGTAGCATAGTGACAAAAAGAAAATTTTGTCCATTAGAAATAGCGTAGCATATTACCAAAAAGGACATTTTGTCCATTACCAATATCGTAGCAGGACATTTTGTCCATTGCCAATAACGTAGCACAGTGACAAAAAGGACATTTTGTCCATTGCCAATATCGTAGCACCGTGAAAAAAGGACAATCTGTCCATGACCAGTATCGTAGCAGGACATTTTGTCCATTGCCAATATCGTAGCACAAGGACATTTTGCCCATTGCCAATAGCGTAGTACATAGACAAAAGGACATTTTGTCCAAATTTTAATGTTCTGGTTGAAATCCAAGTTAAAGTAGCCATCGAGTGTTTAATATGACATTGTAAATTTACAGGATGGCCTTAATGTGTCAGACTATCAAGGCGGGGTCACGCTAGTACTCATCATGGGGTAACCAGATACCATGGGTCAGGGACCTGGGGTCTTTGCCATCGGGAATATCCGAACCAGAACAGACCCGGAGTTCTCCAACCGCCTCTCTCCACCCCCTCTCTGTCTTTGTTTTTGTCTGTGTGTGTGTGTCTCTTGGTCTCTGTCTCTCTGTCTCTGTCTCTCTCTCTCTCGGTCTCGGTCTCTCTCTCTCGGTCTCTGTCTCTCTCTCTCTCTCGGTCTCTGTCTCTTTCTCTCTGTCTGTCTGTCTCTCTCTGTCTCTGCCTCTCTGTCTCTGTCTCTTGCTATCAGTTCCTCTCTCTGTTTCTCTATGACTCTCTCTCTATCTCTCTCTATCTTTCTCTCTCTCTTTCTTTCTCTCTCTCCCTCTCTCACTCCTCTCTCTCCTTCTCTCTCCCTCCCTCTCTCTTTCTCTTTCTCTCCCCCTCTCTCTCTCCTCCTCTCTCTCTCTCTCTCTCTCTCCCTCTCTCTCTCTCTCTCTCTCTCTCTCCTCCTTCTCCCCTCTTTCTCTCCACTCTCCTATCAGAAACCACAGCCGCTTAGATTAGCTCCGTGTTGGAAACCTGATAATAAAGGTCAGACAATGGCCTCAGTTGTGAACAAACAACGCTGGGGCAATTTTTATTATTGGCCATATTATTACATAGACAGGCCCACAGCAGTGGCTGTCTGTCTCTTATGACTTTTGTTTTTGTTTTGTTTTGTTTTTTCTTGTTATGCGTGATACCTCTCTATTTTAACAGCCCCTGTTCGTATCCTTATTTTTCTTTAATTCGTTTTATCTATCTATCTATCTATCTATCTATCTATCTATCTATCTATCTATCTATCTATCTATTTATCTATCTATCTATCTATCTATCTACCGACCACTCCTGGTTTAAAACATCTTGTCTATACAGTAGGCTACCTTTAATTCACTAAGCCTGTGACCATATAATTATGACTCTCACTATAAATAAAGGACAAGTCTCTCTTAAAAGATGCAAAGCGAAATCAATAAGAACGATTATATTTCCAGCAAATACAAACCGCATCGCACGGTGCGCAAAATGGTGCGCACATTATTTTATTTATTACAAAGCGTTCTTTATGTGCGCAATAAACCACAATACTTATATTCTTTATAGAGGTCATAAATTTGTGTAAGGCTGTTTGAACCGAATGGTTGTTGTTTTTTTATAGATATATATTCGCTCTTCAAACCTTATTGATTTCACACAGATGGGCTAGGCTTAGATGTAACTGGTGGGGTCTCAATATCACTAGCCCTACTTTCCCCATCCCCTTAATCTTCGCCTCTTGAGCTCCTTTTGATAGCTATCGACCTAGACTAGAGCTCGTGGATTAGGTTTGTGCTTAATCGATGGAAATAATAAAGGCTCGGTTTATGTTGTGGGCCTAGAGACGTTTACCTTCGCGAGATTTCTCCCCAGTTTGTACCGTGTTAAACTGCTCGTAATGATGTGTGGAGATATGGATTATTTCCTACTGTTTGTCTTTCTTGCCCCAAAAATATTATAGTCTGTTCTACTGTGTCGATTTCTTGCCCCAAAATATTATAGTCTGTTCTACTATGTGAATTTCTTACCCCCAAAATATTAAAAGCTATTCTACTCTGTTGATTTCTTGCCCCAAAATTATATAATCTAGAGATGTAAGTTACGCCTTGTTTTTGCATTCTACACTAGATTTAGATATATATGAATACGGTGTTTTTTTTCAATGAACAAATATCGATAAGCGAAGAAAAGTTTTAAAAAAATATTTATGAACAATAATGTTATGATTATAAAGTCGAGGTATGGTTTGGTCGTTAAAAAAATGTATAATTTTTTTAGAAATGTAAAATTTGAAGGATAATTGTGGAGGTTCAAAATTCAGCATCCTGACAAACATTTAGGTTTTAATATCAAATCAGCCAAAACAGTTCACACATAACAAATATCAGACATAGATGAAAGTAAGGCATAAAATTGGTGAGTTACCTAAGGACAAAGCAGTGAAGTTTAATTGCCAAAGACATATCGAGGGGAAAAATTTGATAACGTCTGTGGACCATAGTACGAAGAAAAGACGCCAAACCTTTAAAAAAAAACACTCTATCAATAGAAGCGACGGGAATACTTTTTTGCAACTCCTTGGTAAAATTAAATTTCCTCTGGGAAATTTTTGGGCTTGCGTAGATAGCGTAGTACTCACTGAAGCGTGACGATTGACGCGTGTGACACCCCCCTGCCTCCAACCCCTCCACATCCTTTGCCCCCAATCCCTATACACCCCCTTCCCCCAGCCCCTTCCCACCTCCTACTCCCTACCACAACCCCTCCACGCCCCTGCCCCAATACTTTCACCACCTGCCACACCCCTTGCATGCACGCACATTAGCAAACGTCAAATGAGTTCTTGATTGGGAATCAAACCTTCAGCCTCCTATTTACAACCCCTGCGCTCTACTGACTAAGTCTTTCCCGCCTCCATCCACACACACATACACACACCTGAATCTTCTTTTTGGTAAGAGGGAGCACTAAAAACTGAGGTACCAACAGTCAAATGGAGTTCTGGATTGGGAATCAAACCCTGGGCCTTCTATATACAACCCTTTCGGTCTACTGACTAAGTCTTTCCCACCTCCCTCCACACACACACACACACACACACACATGAATCTTCTTTTTGGTAAGAGGGAGCACTAAAAACTGAGGTACCAACAGTCAAATGGAGTTCTGGATTGGGAATCAAACCCTAGGCCTTCTATATACAACCCTTGCGCTCTACTGACTGAGAATCTCACGTCTCCATACACACACACACACACACATACACACATACAGAGTCCTAGATGATCTTTCAACTGAACCAGATCGCTTACACCACCACACCATTCGGGATGTCACGAGTGTTTTTGCGTGTGATTGAATCATCATCGTCATCACCAACACCACAAACATCATCTTCAAGCTGTTAGACAGCAGCTGCTACCACAGGCGAATCTGTTTAGTGTTTCGTATTAGATCATACTGCACGCTCTATATGCAAAGGTTGACAGATTGACAGATTGAATACCGGCGGATTGAGAGGCGGAGCTTCAATCCTTACATCGAGAAAGCATATGCATGTTTAATATGTACTGTCGTACACTAGTTAAGCTAAATAAAAGGTGAAAGAGAGAGAGAGAGAGAGAGAGAGAGAGAGAGAGAGGGAGAGAGAGAGGGAGAGGGAAAGGACGATGGACTACCAGCGTTTTGAGAGCCAGAGCTGCAATCTTTACATCGAAAAAAGCGTATATACATGTTTCTATACAATCTTACACTTTAAATGTAGCTACAAACGGTCTCTTCGGTGTTTGGGTGTGTATGTGTGTTGACGCGTGTGTGTATCAGTATAGTTGGTAGCTCTCAAGAAGTGATACATTAGAGCAGTACGTGTTGGAATCAAGGGTTCGATATAACATTAAGTGGCCAAGACAGAGATTCTCCGATGTGATCTTTGTTACTGTAAAACGTTGATGGAGTGATACGATGAATTGATTTTGATCCAGATCTTGAAGTCAACCAAGCGTATCGGCGATTGCGACGGTGATTTCGATGTAGGCTTGTTCTGTTCTTTAGTTTT
>RQTK01000431.1:83022-101058 GCA_003991915.1 Elysia chlorotica
AAAATTTAAAATCTTTTTTTTTTTGTTTTTTTTTTTGGGGGGGGGGGTTTCATGTATGGGCGAGGGGTGAGTATTCAAAATCACAGCTGCGCAGACGCACGTACACGTACACGCACACAAACACTCACAAAAACACTCACACGCACACACTCAGACGCCCAGACAAATACACGCACTAACGCACACACATACACGCTCACACGCAGACACACGCAGACACTCAGAATCACACAGTCAGACAAAGCAGCTAATTTACTCACCCTTCCCGACCCCCTCTCTCTCTCTCTCTCTCTCTCTCTCTCTCTCTCTCTCTCTCTCTCTCTCTCCTCTCTATCTCTCTTTCTCCCTCTCTCTCTCCGTGCCTACTCATACTACAATGATTTACCCCGAGATTTAGAGCGCAGATCGCGACTGAAGGGCAGAAATGCACACAGACCTAGCCCTCACTCAATAATTAGCGGACCAAAATGGCATCAAAACACAGGGTTGTGTTAGTATAATTCAACATCCTATGCGAGATAATTCTAGCCTAGATGAAAGCACTAATTCTAGTTATAATGTGACTTGGTTATCACGAGGATTTTGTACTAGATCTAGCGTTTGTAGAAAAACAGCTCTACTATAAATTAAGTATGCGTTTGGATTTATTCTAGCTTAGATGAAAGCACTAATTCTAGTTATAATGTGACTTCATTATCACGAGGATTTTGTAAGCCTACTAGATCTAGCTCTTTGTAGAAAAGCAGCTCTGCTATGCTTAAGTGTAAGTTTGGATTTCCTTGTTAGTACATTTAATATTTGCACAATTTTTCAATAGTGCAAAGAACACTATTTTTCAATAGTGTAAAGAACACTCTTTTTCAATAGTGTAAAGAATTTGTCAGTGAGATAGGGCAGACGAACCTTTAGAACTGGATACAATACGATGTAATACAAGAGTTGTGATTCTTTTGGATTGAACTTATAGAAAGTAAGTGCATTTTATTTTAAACCTAGACTGTTTTATGTAATACTGAAGTTTGTAAGTTTGTTATAAATTATTGTAGAAGCATAACTGAAAGTGTCGAAAAAGTTACTAAATAGGGCGTAATGGTAGGTTTTTGGTATGAGTACTGAGGTGTCCATGTTTATGGTAAAAAAGAAAGGTCGGAATCCCAATAGGTCTTATATAGATTGTTTTTTGTTTTTTGTTTTTTTGTTTGTTTTTTAGTTAATAGATAGATAGATATAGATATAGATATAATGATTCCATATATAGATATATAATAGTTATATGAAAATTGTTTCTTCCTTCTTGAAACCTTAGTAAAAACTCTGGAGATTGCATGCTCAACCACTTTGATTTCAACAAGCGAATAGAGTTAGCACGCGTTAGGTTAGCTCGCCGTATCAAAAGCACTGTGAGATCTTTTTGTGAAACGTCTCAGTAAGTCTATAGTCTAACCAAACTTTTAACGCACAATTTTTTATGTTTTTACTACTCAGAGAGATAAAGGAGTCACCGTTGCTACTAGTATAATGTATTAACTGTCTTAGGACATCATGGGCACAACATAACCGTTACTGTGCTGACGTGCCGTAAAAACAACTCACTTACTCACTCACTCACTCTGATAAAACTTTCCACCTGCTTAATATTTCTCGTAATTGTTAATTCTTATAAAGAATTCCAGTGTTTGCGCTCGAAGCCCTCCTTCCCGCACATTGTTTACAAGGGTTGTAAGTACAACTTCGAAATGGCTTACGACTCGTCGTAAACCTTCTTATTCTTAAATATTAAGACGAGTCGTAAGCCTACTACAACGTTGTACTTTCGGCCCAAATTCGTACAAAAAAAATTCGGTACAAACGTCTCTGGAGAACATAATGACTCTTGTTATTGGTTGACATTTCTAAATGACGCGGAAATTTAAAAAAAAAAGGGAACAGTGAATTATGAATAACGCACTCAAAGAAACAACACACTCATTGCATTTTGAAGTGAGGAAAATGTTCCAATACTCTCCTGATGAAAATGAATTAAGGATGTAAGAACAAAGGAGAGAAATGCGAAATGCGAAATGCATGGACGATCTTCGTCGCCTCTCTGTTGTTTGCTCACGTTTGCTCATGTTTTAGTAATGGTAAATTTTTGTATCAAAAGTGCGGTCAATAGTGATGGAAAACAATAGCGTTGTAGATCCTTTGATCTGGTTCCACAGCATACTGGTTTTCCTTTTTCAAATAGCTAGCCGTTTTCGGGTTTTTCCTTTTCAAAAAGCTAGGCGTTTTCAATTACTGCTAAGACTGTTTAACTTTCTCGTTACAGGCTACCTTTTAATAAGGGAATGAGGTAGACTTTAGTAGAAAAAATGTTGCTTTGTTTTTAATTTTTTAATAAATAATGATGTATTTTTCCTTCAGCATGTTTTATTGCTTTACTGATATGATTTATTAATACTATAGGCTACGTTTTGACAAGGAAATGAGGTAGACTTTAAGAGGAGAAAAAATTTTGCTTTGTGTTTTAATTTTTTTAAATAAATAATGATGTATTTTTCCGTCAGCATGTTTCATTGCTGTACTGATATGATTAACTTTTGTGTATACTTGTACTTTAGTTTTATTAGCTCAGTCAACCCTAAAATAGTTCCATTCCCTGGCCTTTGTACTTCCCATTCTTCTATCGATATTCAGCATAATCAATCGCGCACTTTTAATTCACTGTACATCGAGGTTTCAATTTCATTTTCTCCTGCCAAAAGACTTTGAGAAAGTTCAATTTCATTTCATAGAAATTCCCCATATTGTTGCAGTAAATGGAAGATTTCGGAAAAGAAAAGTAAAAGTAGAAGTTCAATTTTAAGTTTGCCCTATTAATACCAGAAAATACATACGTTTGAGATGCATTTGAACTTTCGTACTTCAAATATCAATAGTAATAATAATTACGTGTTAGTTTGTTGTTCTTTCTTTCCAAATGACAAACACAATAAATCAAACACAACTAGAAATTATTGAAAAAATACATGTATACGTTTCGCCGTTTTAATGGCTGCGTCAACAAATATCAATAGTAATAATAATTACGTGTTAGTTTGTTGTTCTTTTTTTCCAAACGACAAATATAGTTGCCCAATTATTGATTTGAGAAAACAAAACGATTCTACAATATAATTATGTTTCCAACTTTTTGTTAAAGAATCTATGAATGTTGCAACGTTCTCAATTTCTAAATGTTTCTACCTTTCCTATTTGGAAAGGGAGGGGGGTGGGGTCCTGGGGTAGAACATCAGCTTCTAACGCAAAAAGTCCGTGATTCGAAACGGTCTCAATTTCTAAATGTTTCTACCTTTCCTATTTGGAAAGGGAGGGGGGTGGGGTCCTGGGGTAGAACATCAGCTTCTAACGCAAAAGGTCCGTGATTCGAGCCCTGGCGATTTCGCTCCCTACTGGTTGGGTCGCTGTCAGTATAATGTGACCGGCTGAGACAGAAGTCATGGCATCCCCGCCCTGTCTCATGTGCGGCAGCACATAAAATTGTCAGACGTCCGTCTCGGGACCCGTCCACAATGTAGCCTATATTGTGCTGATGTTGGACGTTAAAACCAACTCCCTACTGGTTGGGTCGGTGTCAGTATAATGTGACAGGCTGAGACAGGAGTCATGCCTGGTATCCCCGCCCTGTCTCGTGTGTGGCAGCACATAAAATTGTCAGACTTCGGTCTTGGGGCCCGTTTACAATATAGTCTATAGTGCTGATGTTGGACGATAAACCAAATCAACTCAACTCAACCATAGACTCTAGTGAGACGTTGCACAAAAAGAGCTCACACTACTTTTTGACACGGTTGTCTAGCGTGTCGTTTTTGTTTTTTTTTTGTTTGTTTTTTTAAATTTAAATTAGAGCGGTTGAACAATGTTCAAACGTGAGTATTAATTTTTCCAAAGTTTGAAGAAACACACAATCGTCCTAATTATCTTATCTTGAGCCATATTCGCTAAATCTAAAATCCTCGCTGTGAAATCTTTCAGTATTAATTTTACACGCTATGATGCTACAGCGTGTTTCATGGAAGGCCGTGTTTATTTCTTGCACTCCTTGTACAGTAGGTTAAGGACACAGCTCTCTTTATACTACACACACACACAACACACACAACACACAACACACTTAGACTTTGCCTCGGTGAATTCTATTGTTTTCGATTTGATATTATCAGTTAGCTTTGTAATAATTATTTTCAAGAGGCTTATAGCAGCGCAAGTTGGATGTTGTTGAGTTGGTTTAACGTCCACATTTTGCGTCGGAAGCCGATGTGTTACCTCAAGGCTACCGCGCCCCCCACAAGTTGATGTGAACTATAAGTATAGTTTTATAATATAATACAGGTGGAGAGACAGACAGACAGACAGACAGACAGACAGACAGACAGAAAGACAGGCAAACAGTAGAAATACAAAGGGGCGCGGTGTGTCTGTGAGAGGCGGGGAGAGAATGGTTGATTTGTTAGTACACAACATCGGTGCCTAGGCTGTGTCTGTGTAGCGAACAGCGCCTCAGAATAACGTCTGACAATTTTACACGTTCTCATACAGATACCAAGGCTTCTCTCTCAGCCGAGCACATACAAAATCTCCCATTGTTGTCACTAGATACCGAAGAACAAGAACATATTTTTAGGGCATCATAATATCTTGAGTTTTTCGGCCCACAAAGATAGATCTCTAGGCCAAAGCGATGGTGTTTTTTTTTTTGCTCTTCTTTCTTTACATTTTACAAACAGTGTGGTTAGTAGGAAAAAGTCCGAAGAACAAGTTGTAGTGTGCCCCAACGCCTTATTCAAAGTATAGATAAGTTGAGTTGAGTTGAGTTGGTTTAACGTCCAACATCAGCACTATATAGGCTATATTGTGGACGGGTCCCAAGACTGACGTCTGACAATTTTATGTGCTGCCACACACGAGACAGGGCGGGGATACCATGACTCCTGTCTTAGCCTGTCTCATTAAACTGACACCGACCCAACCAGTAGGGGGCGAAATCGCCAGGGCTCGAACCACGGACCTTTTGCGTCGGAAGCCGATGTTCTACCCCAGGACCACCGCGCCCCTCTCAAAGTATAGATTTAGGATCCGAACAAAGTACTGGATCTGGATCTAGGCAAGTGTGTCAAGCAGGTAGAGAGCTTGACCTCCTGTTGAGTGGACTGGATGCGTAGTACTTGAACTAGATATGGAGATTTGTCTAGTTAGAAACTTAGGCTAAAGTTGGCGGAGAGGAGGGAGGATCTAGGGGGAGGAGGATGGGTTGTTAATAATACCTATTAGTAGAAGTATTGTAATGGCTTGATGGCTTCACATCCACTATCGTCTCTTGTCAATGCTATCACAGAATAGGATAGTTTGTGTGTGTGTGTTTTGATGCTGAACGTCCAACGTCAGCACTATATATTATAGGCTTTATTGTGGAAGAGTCTCAAGACTGACGTCTGACAATTTTACTTGCTGTCACACACGGAAAAGAGCGGGGAGACCTGGACTCCTGTCTCAGCTGGTCACATTAAACTGACACGCACCCAGCTCAAATTAATTTTTGACTGATCTTGAATTCGAAGCGCGGACCTTCCGATATGGCGACTAACGCTGTACCACCTGAGCCAGCACCCCCCTAACTCCAATCCCTCATGTAAACACATGATGAAATTGTGTTTGTTTAGATATTAGGTACTAAGACAGAACTCACCCTTTCGACAATGTAAACAATAAACAGCAGAAGATGGGTATAGGTTAATGTTTGTTATCCCGAGGCGATGACAATTAGTTTATGAGTGCAATGCCATCCATTGGGGAGAGACAGAGAGAGGCATATGGGATACAGGGATGAAGGGAGAAAGAGAGAGGGGGGTTGGAGAAAGAGGTGTAGAGAGAGGGAGGCCTGTGGAGCGAGAGGAAGGGAGAATGGGAGGGCGTTATGTAGGTAGATAGAGAAAAACAAAGGTAGAAAGAGAAAGAAAACGTAGACCCTTTGCATCGGAAACCGATGTTCTACCCCTTTAGACATAAGAAGCCAATATTCCCAATCAGCCAACCCCAATACATATAGTCATCATTACGTCATGCTATATCAATACGAGGATCACAAGGTCTCTGTTGCTGCCTCTTGGAAATGATAGTTATCCACCCCTTTGCTGGGCCGTTGACCCGTAAGAGGTTGCAGGTCATCGAGAGAACAATCGCATAGGTCGTCGATCGTTCCCGCGCGAGAAATTACAGACCACGACTCGACTCGAGGTTCCTTCCTTTCCAGAGCCTGCGATTATTACAAAGTAGGAACACAAACACAAAGACAAAGACAAAGACCTAGATCTAGATCTACTATGTAGGCCTACAAGGTGATAATTGTTACCCGGAAGGGTGGGGGTTAGAGACAATATCTTTGTAGGTTTCCTTGGACTGTCAGGGTGTTTGTGTGTTGGTCTGTGTGTATGTCTGTCTGTCTGTTTGTTTGTCTATTTGTCTGTCTGTCTGTGCTGTCTGTCTGTCTGTCTGTCTGTCTGTCTGTCTGTCTGTCTGTCTGTTTGTCTGTCTGTCTGTCTGTCTGTCTGTCTGTCTTTCTCTCTCTCTTTTTCTCTCTCTCCTCTCTCTCTCTGGACGGACTCTCTCTCTCTCTCTCTCTTTCTGCTCTATTCTTCTGTATGTCAGTCTGTGGGGGCACAGTATCCCTGGGGTAGAACACCTGCTTCCAATGCGGGAGGTCCATGGTTCGAGTCCTGGCGATATAGCCCCATGTTGGTTGGGTCGGTGTCAGTTTAATGTGACCGAATGAAATAGGGTCGTGGTATCCCCGCCCTGGTCTCGTGTGTGGCACACATAAAATTGTCAGATGTCAGTCTTGGGGCCCGTCCACAATATAGCCTATATAGTGCTGATGTTGGACGTTAAACCAACTCAACTCAACTCTCTCTCTCTCTCTCTCTCTCTCTCTCTCTCTCTCTCTCTCTCTCTCTCTCTCTCTTCTCTCTCTCTCTCTCTCTCTTCCTATTTATCACAATTACACAACCCGTCCACCGAATCTACATGTAGTGTTAAGTTTATACTAAGAGCGATAGGCTTTGTATACAAACAGATTTTAATCTCTCCTTCTAGCCTAGTTTCATACACAAACCACTTAGACCTAGATTTAGTTCCTTTGCCATGCATACTGTATTTGCATTCTTTTGTGTTTTTATCTTGATAGTATGAAAGGGAGAGTGAGAAGGAGGTATACATAGATAGGATAAACACGGATGCTGGCAGAGATGGAGAAAACGGAGAGAGAGAGAGAGAGAGAGAGAGAGAGAGAGAAAGAAAGAGAGAGGGAAAGAGAGGGTGAAGGGAGAGGGAAAAAGGAGGAAGGAAAGAGAATAAGAGGGAGGAAGAGAGAGAGGGAGGTAAAAAGAGGGATGGAGGGGGAGGGGGAGCCGGGAGAGAGTGACAGAAAGACAAACTGTGAAAGGAACAGGGACAGTCAGATAGAGATATAGACGCAGATAGAGAGAGAGAGAGATAGAGAGAGAGAGAAAGAAAGAGAGAGACAGAGAGAAAGAGAGACAGATAGATAGACAGACACACAGGCAGACAAATATTTGTGGATAGCCACGTAGACAGAGAAAGATAAATTATCGAGGAAGTAATGAAGAGTCAGATAGTATGAGTGAGTTTCACGTTGCGAAATAAGAAAATAGGAAAAAAAAAATAACAATACAACGTGTGCAAGAAAGAGAGAGCAATATTGCATGTACAAAGAAACAAAAACTAATGATTATAATAATTATTATCTAGTCGCAATAGCTAGCGAAGCAGGATCTGAAGAGATATACAGTATTATACATGTATTGCGTTACTTTGAGGCGAAAACGTCTAGATCTAGATCCGTTTCCCCACGCGATAAGTGGGTGTTATATAGCTCGCATGGTGTTGCGACAAACACACACATACACACACATACAGACACACACGCAAAGTCCGCAGCTGACAACCTTACGGTAGTGTTAAAACGGTGCGTTGGTGCGAAGGTTTGTAATTTCTAGATAAAATATTTTATCCCGTGTTTTGCTAATTGGGTTGGCAGCACACACACACAAACCCACACACAGACACACATACACACACCTATACACACACACGCAAAAGTCTGCAGCTGCCAACCTTACGGTGTAAAACGGTGCGTTGGTGCGGGGTTTGTAATTTCGTTTGCAATTTCTAAAACTAATTCTAAATAGTTCTAATTTCCTTTGCCTGAATGAAAATATTTTGATCCCGCGTGTTGCTTGGTGGGTTGGCAGCACACACACTCACACACAGTCCGCAGCTGCCAACCTTATGGAAGGTGCGGGGTTTGTAATTTCTAGATCTATACCCTTTGCCTAAATAAAAATATATTCATCCCGTGTTTTGTTAGTTGTGTTGGCAGTACCCACACAACCACACACAGACACACACACACGCAAAGTCCGCAGCTGCCAACCTTACGGTAGGTGTAAAACGGTGCATTGTGCGGGGTTTGTAATTCCTATACCCTTTGCCTGAATAAAACATTTTATCCCGTGTTTTGCTTGATGGGTTGGCAGCTCCAACACAACCACGCATAGACACACCATGGGTTTCACATTCACTTCAAATAGTACAGGTTTTGCGACCTCGATAATGAAAATAAATGACATAATCAAGACGTTTAGACATGGGGGGCTTCGTATTCTTTCTAATTGCTCATCGCCTCCCTTGAGGGGCTCGGTGGTTATAGGGTAGAACAACGGTTTCCGACTCAAAAGGTTTCGCGGTTTGCGCCCTGGTGATTGCGCTACCTGCTGGTTTTATGTGATCGGCTGAGACATGTCTCATGTGTGGCAGCACATAACATTATCAGACGTTAGTCTTAGGGCCCATCCACAATATAGCCTATATGGTGCGGATGTTGGACATTAAACCAACTCCTAAGGCAGGAGTTCTGTAGAATGTGACAGCACATAAAATTGTCAGACGTCAGTTTTGTGGCCCGTCCATAATATAGCCTATATAGTGCTAACGTTGAACGTTAAACCAACTCAACTACAACTTCATTCTAGCCTCCGTTAAAATTCAGTGTTAAAGTTATTTTTGGACGTCGCTGAAGTATATTCCCTTAGCTACTGAATACGTTTTCCCAACGCACCTCTCGATCGCAAGGCTTCGAGTGTTAAATCTAGTCTGACGCTCTCCGTCTAACTTGGCTGAAATACCAGCGCATAATGAACGTACATATATGGTTGTTCAGTTTAGTTCCAGTTACCCAAGCCTGTAGTTGTCATTTGATTGTGCTACGTTATCGCTAAGGGACGTTCGATCGCAAAGCTTCCAGTGTTAGATCTAGTCTGCTGACACTCTCCGCCCAACTTGACTGAAATACTACCAGCGCATACTGAACGTACATAATTATATGGTTGTTCACTGTTCAGTTTAGTTCCAGTTACCCAAGCCTGTAGTTGTCATACGATTGTGCTACGTTATCGCTAAGGGACTCTCGATCGCAAAGCTTCGAGTGTTAGATCTAGTCTGCCACTCTTCGTCTAACTTGGCTGAAGTACTAGCAGCGCATACCGTGGTACATATATGGTTGTTCAGTTTAGTTCCAGTTACCCAAGCCTGTAGTTGTCATTTGATTGTGCTACGTTATCGCTAAGGGCTCTCGATCGCAAAGTCTCGAGTGTTTTAGATCTAGTCTGACACTCTCCGTCTAACTTGGCTGAAATACTACCAGCGCATAGCATACGTACATATATGGTTGTTCAGTTAAGTTCCAGTTACTCAAGCCTGTAGTTGTCATTTGATTGTGCTACGTTATCGCTAAGGGACTCTCCATCGCAAAGCCTCCAGTGTTAGATCTAGTCCACACTCTCCGTCCAACTTGGCTGAAGTACCATGAACCAGCGCATAGCATACCGTGGTACATATATGGTTGTTCAGTTTAGTTCCAGTTACTCAAGCCTGTAGTTGTCATTTGATTGTGCCACGTTATCGCTAAGGGCCTCTCGATCGCAAAGTCTCGAGTGTTTTAGATCTAGTCTGACACTCTCCGTCTAACTTGGCTGAAGTACCAGCGCATAGCATACCGTGGTACATATATGGTTGTTCAGTTTAGTTCCAGTTACTCAAGCCTGTAGTTGTCATACGATTGTGCTACGTTATCGCTCAGGGACTCTCGATCGCAAAGCTTCGAGTGTTAGATCAAGTCTGCTAACACTCTCCGCCCAACTTGGCTGAAATACTACCAGCGCATACCGTACGTACATATATGGTTGTTCAGTTTAGTTCCAGTTAATCAAGCCTGTAGTTGTTATTTGATTGTGCTACGTTATCGCTAAAGACCTCTCCATCGCAAGCTCTCGAGTGTTTAGATCTAGTCTGACCCTCTCCGTCTAACTTGGCAGAAGAACCAGCGCAAACCGTTGTACGTACATATATGGTTGTTCAGTTTAGTTCCAGTTACCCAAGCCTGTTGTTGTCATTTGATTGTGCCTGGTCTGAGGTTACAGTCGGAACGCCCGGCGCAGACAACATTGTCACTGTCAGGATGGTTTGGGTTTAATCGACTATTGGCAATTGGCACTCACTCGCATAGTGATAAGATTTGCATTGTTTGTCACAGAGAAACAAATACACAAAGACACAAGACATAGAGGCACTGTAGGATGTTGGATATTTTTATTTAAAGCAGTGTTGTTGTTTTTTTTTTACATTGGATACTTTCATTTAAAGCAGTGTTGTTGTTTTTTTTACATTGGATACTTTTATTTAAAGCAGTGTTATTGTTTGTTTTTTTTTACATTGGATACTTTCATTTAAAGCAGTGTTGTTAAGGTTGGTTTGTTGTTGGGTGTTTTTTTTTTGGTGTTGTTTTTTTAACACACAGTCGTCAGAGTTTATGTTTTGTAGGTAGGTGAAAGAGGTTTAAAAAACAACAACAACAAAACTTACATAATAGTCGAATAAATATTATGTAATCAATTACGTTCGTTCGCGGTGCTAGCTAGTGAGTTTGTTGAGACTTTTTTACCGTTGTGTTTTTCATAATTCCCGATTTCGTCATTAGACACGAGACACAAAGACACAAAGACACACAGATGGATATTGGATATTTTTATTTAAAGCAGTGTTGTTAGTGTTTGTTTGTTGTTTTTTTTAAACACACAGTCGTCAGAGTTTATGTTTTGTACGTAAGTGAAAGAAATTTTATTTTTAATCTTACATAATAGTCGAATAAATTATGTTATCAATTACGTTAGTTGGCGGTGCTAGCTAGTGAGTTTGTTAAAATTTTACCGATGTGTTTTTCATAATTTCCGATTTCGTCAATAGCTTTGTTTTCATTTAATTGTTTTGATTTGCGTTATACATCACTGTGGTAATGAGGATTTTGATAATAAGTGTGCAATTGTTAATTATTTGATGATAATCAGCATAATCAGAGTTTTAGACGTTCATAATGTTAATGATATAATAAGAAAACGAATACTAATAATGATCTTAAAAAGCTAATGATAATGTCAGTATTAATAATAATAATTATGATGATGATAATAATAATAATAATAATAATAATAATCCAATTATCATGAATATGACATTGTATCAATTCCTCACTCTCTTTCTTTTATTATCCTTTCTTTAATGTGCATTTTATAAGCAGTTGTTGTTTTTCCATCACTTTGTAACCATGTTGCTACAAAGTGAGAAATTTGTCACGCAAGCTGTGGCTGCCAAAATGACTGGGTCTTTGTGTTTTTTCCCTCCATCCTGAAAGGTACAAAGGCGAGGTCGAATCTTAGTTTGTCATCCCGTCTCCGTAATTATAAGATTATGCGGGAACAAAATGTACCAAACGCTCGTCAGTTTTGTTCTGTAAATCGATAGTGAACTTTATAAACCTAGTATTAGTTGATTTTGTGGGCGTGTATTTAAATAATTAAACGAGGATCGATACCAATATTTTGCTACTAATGACTAATTGTTTATAAAAAAAATTTGTTTTGGAGCTAATAACCTCGATATGACTGTATGCTCTGGATTCTAATTTTTAATTACTACGATTATTTTATTTTTAATGATTTTTAATTGGTCTAATTTTTAATAATACAGCTTCATAACTTGTACAGTCATGGGTGTGTTAGAAAAGCTTGTGACGTAGTTGGCACGCAAGTATTTTAAGTGGCGTGTTAGCCAACTACCAACAAAGAGATTGTGAGTTTTGTATAGCAGGACTAAACTGACTCATCATTGAGTATTCATTATTTTAGGTTCTGCACTTATTAACGTTGTATTAAGCCGGGCGTTTGGGTCTAGTCTAGGCTGGGTTTAAAACAAGTTTAAAAACTAACATTTTTGCAAGATATATCCGTATCTAGATTCGATTATAATAATAATAATAATAATAATAATAATAATAATAATAAATTAAACGAGGATCAATACTAATATTTTGTACGAATGACTAATTGTTTATAAAAAAAATTTGTTTTGGAGCTATTTAACTCGATATGACTGTATGCTCTGGGTTCAAATTTTTAATTACTACGATTATTTTATTTTTAATGATTTTTTAATTGGTCTAATTTTTAATGATATAGCTTCATAATTCGCACAGTCATAGTCGTGTTAGTAAAGCTTGTGACGTAGTTAGCACGCAAGTATTTGAAGTGGCGTGTTAACCCACTACCGACAAAGAGATCATGTGTTTTGTATACCAGGACTAAACTGACTCATCATTGAGTATTCATCATTATATTAGGCTATGCACTTATTAACGTTACATTAAACCGAGCTTTGGATCTAGTCTAGGCTGGGTTGAAAAAAATAAAATAAAACACTTTTTGGAAGATAATTCAGTGTCTAGATTCGAGCGTTTAACTGTGATCCTAGTAGTTGTTAATGGTTGTAGTAGTTGAGGTAGTTTAACGTCCAACATCAGCACTATATAAGCTATATTGTGGACGGGAAGTTGTTAATAACATGGTACCTCGTGAGTAATGTACTATGTCGCAATTCTCTATTTGTTCCACTATGTTTTTAGATTAATATAACACTTTTTCATCCCTACTGTTTGGGTCGGTGTCAGTTTAATGTGACCGGCTGAGACAGGAGTCATGGTATCCCCGCCCTGTCTCGTGTGTGGCAGCACATAAAATGGTCAGACGTTAGTCTTGAAGCCCGTCCGCAATATAGCCTTTATAGTGCTATGCTGGTGTTGTACGTTAAGCGAACTCAACAACGGCTAGATTTGAGCGTTAAACCATGATCCAAGAAGTTGTTAATAACATTGTACAATGTACCTCGTGAGTAACTTTCTATGTCGCGATGCCCTTTTGGTTACCCTATGTATGTTTCTGGATTAAAATAACACTTCTTCAGCCCCCGTATTTAAGGCCTTTAATTCTTTTTCTTTCTTTCACAGACTGGAGATTCAGATCTGCCACTCCCAAACTGTGGAGACTACGAGAATCTATTTAGATTTTCCCTCTAGTGAGCAATTTTGTCAAGTCTTGGAGTGTAAGAAACAGTGAGAGAAACGCCAGGAAAACTTTGCTCACACAACATCAATTTGGTTATCTTTTTGGATATCAAGGATCTATATATACCTCCCACTTAACCTATCTTGGTTTTGCGGATACGAGATTTTGCTGATACGGAGACCCCAGCAATTGTACTTGGAGTACTTGGAGTGTAAGAAACAGTGATAGAAACACCAGGAAAGATTTGCTAACACGACCCCAATTTGTTTTTAATCTTCTTTGATATATATACCTCCCACTCGTTCTTTCTTGGTTTTACGTAAAGGAGACCCCAGCGATTGTACTTGGAATACATGGAGTGTAAGAAACAGTGATAGAAACACCAGAAAAGTTTTGCTCACACAACACCAATTTGGTTATCTTCTTGGATATATATACCTCCCACTTGTGCTCTCTTGGTTTTGTGGATACAGGGTTTTGCGGATACGAGATTTTGCGGATACGAAATTTTGCGGATACGAAATTTTGCGGATACAGAGACGCCAACGCTTGTACTTGGAGTGTAAGAAACAGTGATAGAATCACCAAAAAAGCTTTGGTCACACGACACCAATTTTTTCATCTTCTTGGATATATACATATATGTTCTATTATATATACCTCCCACTTGGTTTTACGGATACGAGACCCCAGCGATTGTACTTGGAGTACTTGGAGTGTAAGAAACAGTGATAGAAACGCCTTGGATATATACCTCCCACTTAGTTTTACGGATACGGAGACCACAGCAATTGTACTTGGCCTAAACGCCTGTGAGAGCAAGCGCTGCTTCAAAACGGTGCACTGTGAATTATTGAAGGCCCCGCCTAGCCCCAAGGGGTCTCTTGGTGAGAGGTGAGTAAAAGTTACTGTTACTGAAGCCTAGAGATCTAGACCTAGACCTAGAGCGAGCGCGCGTGCATGGAGAAAGAGTCGTGGTATTATCCCCACTCTGTCTCGTGTGTTGCAGCACATAACATTGTCAGACGTCAGTCTTGGAGCCCGTCCACAATATAGCCTATATACTGCTGATGTTGGACGTTAAACCAACTAAACAACTAAACAAGAAACAACAATTGTTTAATGGAAGGGAATACATGCATAGATCATACATACACAATGTTAATGCTGTTAATTGAAGAGAAAAGAAACTTGCACGTCTCTTTTTGTTTAGGGATGGGTTATGGTTGAGAGTCTGGGTCACCGAATTGACTAGCGTGAGCACATTAATTTTCTTGATAAAGATAGTGCTCATTATTCTTTATGAAATTACACCACCCCCCTTTTCCCCCTCTAAATGTACTAAAGTTGTAGATCTTTAGTTGGTAGAATTTCAAGTTTCTGTAATATAATCAGCCAAACGATCCCCGAGTTGAACAATCGCTTTTTATTAGCACTTCAAACTAGTGTTAAAACATTGTTGTGCATTTTTATAGACCCAGTCAAGTTTCTATATATACATGTACTCCCCTATTGCCAACTCCCCACTAGAGTTTCTTATCTTAATTCTTATCGCCGTGTTAAACCGCCTGGTTAAAGTGCTTTTATGGATGGGGCAAAGGGAGGGAATTACTCGGTACTGGTCCAACACAACAGCGGTGGTAGTGAAAGGGCGAGAGAGGGTGGGGTTGGATTTTGGGGTTGGACGTTAAACCAACTAAACAACTAAACAAGAAACAACAATTGTTTAATGGAAGGGAATACATGCATAGATCATACATACACAATGTTAATGCTGTTAATTGAAGAGAAAAGAAACTTGCACGTCTCTTTTTGTTTAGGGATGGGTTATGGTTGAGAGTCTGGGTCACCGAATTGACTAGCGTGAGCACATTAATTTTCTTGATAAAGATAGTGCTCATTATTCTTTATGAAATTACACCACCCCCCTTTTCCCCCTCTAAATGTACTAAAGTTGTAGATCTTTAGTTGGTAGAATTTCAAGTTTCTGTAATATAATCAGCCAAACGATCCCCGAGTTGAACAATCGCTTTTTATTAGCACTTCAAACTAGTGTTAAAACATTGTTGTGCATTTTTATAGACCCAGTCAAGTTTCTATATATACATGTACTCCCCTATTGCCAACTCCCCACTAGAGTTTCTTATCTTAATTCTTATCGCCGTGTTAAACCGCCTGGTTAAAGTGCTTTTATGGGATCAGGGTGTAGGCCTGTTTGAATGTTTGAAACTCGTACCGCCTAAACGTCTCACGTCTGCCTTATCACTCAGTGCTATATTCGGTAGTTGGAGGGCGCGGTGGTCCAGGGGTAGAACATCGGCTTCCGACGCAAAAGGTGCGGGTTCGAGCCCTTACAATTTCGCTCCCTACTGGTTGGGTCGGTGTCAGTTTAGTGTTACCGGAAGAGACAAGAGTCATGGTATCCCCACCCTCCTGTCTCGTGTGGAAGCACATACAATTTTCAGACGTCAGCATTGGGGCCCGTCTACAATATAGCCTATATAGTGCTGATGTTGGACGTTAAACCAACTCAACAACAACAACCCTCTCTCTATCTCTCTTTCCCATTTCTCTATCTTGAACAATCGCTTTTTATTAGCAGTTGAGACTACTGTTAAAACATTGTGCATTTTTATATAGGCAGTCAGGTTTCTATTATACTTGCCTATTGCCAACTCCAACTACAGTTTCTTATCTTAATCCTTATCGCCTTGTGAAATGGCCTGGTTAAAGTGCTTTTATGGGATCAGGGTGTACGCTAGTGTACGCCTGTTTGAAAGTTTAAAACCAGTACCGCATAAACGTCTCGCGTCTGCTTTATCACTCAGTGTCATATCCGGTAGTTACAGGAGATACAGGGTGCACTGTATCCTGGGAAAAGTTTCTAAACCGATTTTTTAAATACTTACGTCCGTGTTCTGTTTAAAATGGAACATGGACGTGTACACAGACGGTTGAATTGTTGTTTTTTTGTTGTTGTTTTTTTTTCGGTAATAAATCGTAAGACCTTTGTCGTTAAAAAAATCTGTTTCTCTCTTTCTCTCTGCCTCTCTCTCTCACTCACTCTCTCTCTCTCTCTCTCTCTCTCTCTTTCTTTCACTTAGCACTCCCCCAGTACTTTTCGATCTCAAGTACATAGGAGCTGTTCAAACGTGTGTTGTTGTTTGTTTTTTTTTTGTTATCTCTAATCTTAAGAATAATTTCTTAGTCAATTATAGGCCTAATAATATGGTTAGGCCTAGTTGCTCTGTACTCTCTCTCTCTCTCTCTCTCTCTCTCTCTCTCTCTCTCACCCTCTCTCTATTCCCCCTTACTGCTAAGGCAAAATCATGCACATTCCTTTCACACGTTTTTTGTTGTTGTTGTCAACTTCAGTGTCTCAAACATCGCGTTCTAAAGCCCAAATTTATGCGTGCACATTGCATTTATTCTTTCACCCTTTTTTCTCTCCTATCCTGTGAGAAAAAAAAGGTCTTAAAGTTTAAAACCAGTCTCAGGTCTAACCCAAAGACCGAAGTTCAGGCCAGGTGTCGCCGTATGCGCTTTACCCAAGCTGTGTTGTGCATACGATTAGACGACGAGGTTTTTAAGCTTCTTTATTCCTACTCATGATCGGTCTGTGTTTCCGATTAGACATGCTGATTCCTCGCGTGTAATTATAACAGTAAAACGCTCTTTGCTGAATAAGATTTTGAAAAGCTTTATCAAGTACAAAATGAAGGGACTTTGATTTCACAGTCGTGTAATTAGCATGGGAAAGATGTATAGAAACGCCTCTAATTGTTCTTGTCTCGTCTATATATTAATTTTTTTAGCCAACTATCGATCTGTCTCTCTCTCTTTCTCTCTCACTCTCTCTCTATCTCTGTCTCTATCTATCTATCTATCTATCTATCTATCTATCTATCTATCTATCTATCTCTATTCTATCTTTCTCTCATATATCTATCTATCACTTTTCCCTCTCTAAAGACACATATAGAGAGAAAGAGGGAGAGAGAAAGAAAATGAAACGCGAAAGGAAATATGGAATAAAAAAGTAAACCACAAACGCTCTAAAGAACAACGAGAAAAGATCACCAGTTTATTAGAAGGGAAAAATGAAAACACACTAAACTGACTAAAATTATAGCACAAAGAATCGGGAATTTTAAATTATAAATTATCAACTATTCTATGGCAGACGAAAGGTAAAAAAACAAAACGTTCCCAAAATACATTTTTATTATAAAAAAACAACGATGTTTTTGTTAAAGTGTTGTGTTACTTGCTGCTGGATGCGATGCTGTGAATTACGTCATCAGAAATGGAAAACAATAGGTACTGTAGACGGATCCCAAGACTAACGTCTGACAAGTATTTGTTTTTTGTTGTTGTCTTTTTTACTCAAGATCTGTCACCATGGAGTACAAAGAATAATAATATATTATTGGACACATGAGATTCTATGGACAAAGGCTGGTTTTATTTAGCCTTTCTATAGAAGATTCACTGACAACCTAAATATTTCTTTTTTTCTGTAATTCACCAG
>RQTK01000431.1:101668-113753 GCA_003991915.1 Elysia chlorotica
AAAAAATACTACGATTTTAATATTTCAATTCTTTGCCTAATTTGCAAATTTTGTTGACCAGCGAACTGGCGACAGTGGTAGAGCGTTGTTACCTAAAGCGAGAGCTCCCTGGTTCGAAACCCACGATTGCTCAAAACTTTATTTGTCCACTTTCGTTGCCTACTGGTTGGGTCCATGTTAGTATAAAGTAACCGGCTGACACAAGATTCATAGTATCCTCGTACTGGCTCTGTGTGGCCGCACAAAAACTTGTCAGACGTTAGTCTTGGGACTCGTCTACACTACCTATAGCCTCTAATATGCTGACGTCGAACATGAAGCAACCAATTTAACTCATTTCAGTGTCTGTGTGGCAACGCATTTATTTTCCAGACGTTAGTCTTGGGACCTGTCCACAATATAGCCTATGAAATTGAAATGTTAATCTTGGACGCTATGCTACACACAATTGCTAACATTGGTGGCCGACTGGGGTTGGTACCTTTGTTACTCGATGAACTACATTTTCGAAAAAAAAGGGGGGGGGGGGGGGGGGGGGGGGGGGGGGTTGGCAATATATGACGGCGTCAACCCTTTTCAACCTGCCCTGTGTTTTCGATGTTTTCATTAAACTGACATGGAATCCCCCAAAGAAGGTCCTGGCATGGAGAAAGCTTCTATCAATATCATCCAATCAAACCCCGGGTTCATGAATAGCCCAACCGACTGATCCACCAAATCAATCATTTATTTAAACAGCGGAAAAAACATCAACCTCCCAGGGTCTTGTCGATCGGGGAGAGGGGGGAGGAGAGAGAGGGAGAGAGAGAGAGGGAGAGAGAGGGAGATAAAGCGAGAGAGAAAGAGAGAGAGAGGGAGAGAGAGAGGGAGAGAGAGGGAGAGAGAGCGATAGAGAGAGAGCGAGAGAGAGAGAAAGAGAGAGAGAGGGGGGGGGGGAGAGAGGGGAAGGGAGAGGGGGGGAGGGAGGGAGGAGGGCAGCTTTACGGCAGAAAGGCAGAGGTTATAAATAGACAACAATAGGAATTTTTTAGGCACAAAACGAAAGCACAGAATAACAGAGTGGACGGGGTAAGTTACACATCAAGCGAAAGCAGTAATTTCTTCTCAAGACCCCTGATTCGTTTTAACAATAGCCATTGCTATTGTAAGAAGTCGGCGAAGAATAGGAAACTCGATTATGTGGACGTATGCCTTGTGTGAAGTGAAATACCAGGGAAGATAAGGGACAGTAATCGGTTTTCTACTCCACTACACTGCACTGGAAGTGAGGCAGAAATTTACAGTCAGCGAAAGGAGTAGATTCTACCTCTTTATAAACCTTCTATAGTCCCGCTCAAAACCCGACCATTGTCACAACCAACCCATGGGAATAGCCATGGAGATGGACGGGACGGAGCCGAAAGAATCTCTATTATACGTTCTAGTCTAACAAATCTTTATAAAAGAAAAACCAACATATGTGATAGGAAGCTGGTGCGATGCTTTTGTGTCACCACAACTAGAATAGGATTAAACAATTGTGTGGGATCCACCCCACTACGAAATACAAAATAAAAGCTTAGAGGGGTATGATACTTAAAGGAAACTTCATTCTGCTTAACACGTGAAGCGCCTTAAGGATATATATACAGAATGGTTACAGTATCAATAATAATAATAATACTTATAAAAACAATAATTAATAACCATGTTTTTAAAGTAGCACACATTTTCTCCAAATTCAAATAACATCTTAACTTTAATATTTCAATCGATTTTTATAACGACCTATTTAGTTGGATTTTTTTTTGTCTAATACACAATGGTTATTAAAATCTATTTTCATTTATAACGTTCCCATTTAAAGGTTAAATCCAGCCTTCATGACCTTTTAAAATCTACAATCCATATCAACATTGGAATTTACAGTCTATAATTATTTATGAAGAGTCAATTCAAAACCATTCAAAGAGAAATTTACTGACGAATCGATAAAAAAATGTATACAAATAGATGAATTGCAAAATTTTAAAACTGAATGATTATTACTTAAGGATGTTTTGATATTCACTCCCTCTCATATCTCTGTATTGTTCCTTGACCTTTTCATATTCTAGTATTGTTTTATAACAACTGTAGGCGTCCTTATTCGGGATGTATTGTTTGATACTTTTCACTGTTGAGAGTAACTTAAGAGAAAAGATGTGGGTCGGAAAGATGGCCAAATCGAAGACAATGGCAAGACCATTCCAGAAGTTAAAGGAAAGCAATACATGTATACTTTAGGACCTAAATTCGTTTTTTTTTTTTAATTACTATACGAACATTTACTGCCAACGTTATGGGTAAAATATGGTTTTCAGTGATATTAATAATTCATTATTGTTTCAGTTGTATAGCGTTTGTCATTCCAAACAAAGCCAACAAAAAAAAAAAAATACAAAAAAATAGTAGTTTTCGATTGCATGACTCTTGTGTTACACTATTGTCATTAATAAGTTACAAATATAAACCTTAGATTACTATAGATCTTAAATGTTTTAGAAACGCGAGATCATTCTACAACTAACGTCGCGATATCCATACCATGTTATTATTTTTTGGTTTCCATTAATTTTCAGTAAGTGATATTTCTATATAATCATGCGCGTTATATAAAAAATTTAAGACTCTAGCCAGTCATTTACCGCGCAGTAGATTGGTATCAATTCACCCCTTAGTGCTATTTATAGATCTATGTTTCACCCCTTAGTTCACGGGAGGTAACCCTGAAGGAGCGCCTATACAAACTATAAAAACTATAAAAAGGCAATGCAAGATCCCTACTGCAAACAAGACTGATGATCTTGTCCTCGAGTTCCGTCCCCTTGAATCGTCGAGTGCCGAGCGCCAAAAGCCGCAAAGTGCCGGTGTAGCACGCCACACGGACTCATCGGCTAACGATACTCAGAGTCCACCTGGCGGCCGCCAGGCGAACTCTGAGTAGCCCTGGCGGGCTGGTCAGGGTGGCGTGCTACACCGGTGCCAGCTGCGGAAACCGTTGTGCCAAAATGCCAGGGCTGTCACGGATCCAGTAGTTTGGCACAGTCATGTTAATGAAATGACAGGACCTCGGTGATTCAAACTCAAAGACTTCCGAATTTTTTCCTACTTCTCCTAGTTCTCCTACTCCCTCACGTTCCCGCTGTTTTTGCAAGGGATTAGCATGCCCAGGTTTGGTCTACGACTCAATGCGTCCTTCTCTTCTCGTGCGGAATTCCTCAATATTACATTTTACCGGGGGGTTGCGGTGGACCTGGGGTAGAACATCGGCTTCCGACGCAAAAGGTCCGAGTTCGAGCCCTGACGATTTCGCTGCCTACTGGTTGGGTCGGTGTCAGTTTAATGTGACCGGCTGAGACAGGAGTCATGGTATCCACACCCTGTCTTGATCTCGTGTGTGGCAGCACTTAAAATTGCCAGACGTCAGTCTTGGGGCCTGCCCACAATATAGTCCATATAGTGCTGATGATGAACGTTGAACCAACTCAATTCAACTGTTTTTTCAGGATATCAGAAGTTACCTTCGGTGTAGATCTAGATCTGTGTACCACGGTTCCACTAGGACTATGAGTTGACCAGCCTTGACACTTTGAGGTTTTCTGATCACATCTAGAACAGCTTAGGGTGGTCGCCATGGCAACATCCGGAGAATTAACGATCATCCTTATGTCCTGGCCTTTTAGTTTTACCCAGCAGTGACATAAACTACACTTTAACAAAGCGCCACGTCAACAGTAAATGTTATTGTAACAACATAAGTATTGTTTTTATCATAGAGCCATCGATGTCTCTTGTCAACTCTTGATCAAGCCAAGCATTATTCTAAAATATCGGTGATTTATACGTCGACAGTTATTATAACAACGTAAGTATTTTTTTATCATAGAACCATTTATGAGTCTTGACAACTCTTCATAAAGCCCACCATTATTCTAAAATATCGGTGATTTATACGTCAACAGTTATTATAACAACATAAGTACTTTTTTATCATAGAACCATTTCATAGTCCTGACAACTCTTCAAAAAGCCCACCATTATTCTAAAATATCGGCGATTTATACAAGACCATAACAACTCCCGCGGGGAATTTGTTTTGTTTGACATGCCTGGCTTCAAGGCATACTATTTTCTTTTAATTGAAAGTCGAAACGATGAGTAGATAATCGCTCTGGATTTGATGTTCTCAGGTTAGAGAAAAACGAGGCGTCCTCGTCGTTTGAGTGTCGGAATGACAAAGTGGATTTACAACAACCCCATAATATTATTTGTCCCCTTTTGAACGATAAAGTGCCTGGTTAAATGCTCCAACATCGGAGGAAATCTCCAACAAGGCCGTTATTGCTGGGGTTTTAACAGAGCTCCTTGTCAGAGCTAATCACCTCTGTTGGGGCTTTCTATGAAAAACGGACGTCGTAAAAAGTGTAATACTGTCGAGGCTGTCCAAGGAAGAGCTCTAGAGCGCCGCTCGACGCTTGTACATGTAAGTTTTATAGACGCTTGTCCATGTAAGTTTTATAGACGCTTGTCCATGTAAGTTTTATAGACGCTTGTCCATGTAAGTTTTATAGACGCTTGTTCATGTAAGTTTTATAGACGCTTGTCCGTGTAAGTATTATAGACGCTTGTTAAGGTAAGTTTTATAGACGCTTGTTAAGGTAAGTTTTATAGACGCTTGTCCATGTTAGTTTTATAGACGCTTGTCCATGTAAGTATTATAGATGCTTGTTCATGTAAGTTTTATAGACGCTTGTCCGTGTAAGTATTATAGACCCTTGTCCATGTAAGTATTATAGACGCTTGTCCGTGTAAGTTTTATAGACGCTTGTTCAAGAAAGTTTTATAGACGCTTGTCCATGTAAGTTTTATAGACGCTTGTCCATGTAAGTATTATAGACGCTTGTCCGTGTAAGTTTTATAGACGCTTGTTCATGTAAGTTTTATAGACGCTTGTCCATGTAAGTTTTTTAGACGCTTGTTCATGTAAGTTTTATAGACGCTTGTTCAGGTAAGTTTTATAGACGCTTGTCCATGTAAGTTTTATAGACGCTTGTCCATGTAAGTTTTATAGACGCTTGTCCATGTAAGTTTTATAGACGCTTGTTCATGTAAGTTTTATAGACGCTTGTCCATGTAAGTTTTATAGACGCTTGTCCATGTAAGTTTTATAGACGCTTGTCCATGTAAGTTTTATAGACGCTTGTTCATGTAAGTTTTATAGACGCTTGTTCAGGAAAGTTTTATAGCTGAGAGCAATGACAAAGCCAGGTAATTCTCTCTCGCCGCTTGTCTGCTGAAACTGAAAATTACATGGGTGACCACCAAGCGATTGGCAACTTATGGCTGTCAAAAGGATTTGTGTTTTCCCTGTTTTCGCTGTCACGCCCTCTTTAAAAGAAACTATTGTTCTCGTTTGGCGAAGGAGTGAAAGCAACCTGAAGAGTTCTGTGTTGTTTTCCACTCGGAGAATGGCTGTGCCACTAGATCTAGATCTAGATTTTCCTTGGGTTATAAAGTGCGTGCGTGGAGATTTGAGTCGCCTCGATGGTTGTTCCATGTTCGCTTGTCTTGAAATGACGGGCTGAGTTTTTGAACAAAGATGTTGTTGAGTTGTTGTTGTTGTTGTTGTTGTTGTTGTTGTTGTTGTTGTTGTTGTTGTTGTTGTTGTTGTTGTTGTTGCGGGGAGGGGGGGGTTGTTGGGGTTGTTGGTGGTGGGGAGAGGGGGGGGGGGGGGGGGGGTTGGCAATATACGGCGGCGTCAACCCTTTTCAACCTGCCCTGTGTTTTTGATGTTTTCATTAAACTGACATGGAATCCCCCAAAGAAGGTCCTGGCATGGAGAAAGCTTCTATCATCCAATCAAAACCGCGGGTTCATCAATCGCCCGACTGACTGATCCACCAAATCAATCATTTATTTAAACAGCGGAAAAAACATCAACCTCCCAGGGGGAGGTAGAGAGAGAGGGGGAGAGAGAGAGAGAGAGAGAGAGAGAAAGAGAGAAAGAGAGGGAGAGAGAGAGAAAGAGAGAGAGAGAGAGAGAGAGAGAGAGAGAGAGAGAGAGAGAAAGAAAGAGAGAGAGAGAGAAATACCCATGAAATGTTGATATCTCTCCGCGGTGACCCCTTCCATTCTAATCGGGCGAAAATGTCGAGAGCTCTCAGCAAATCACACGGCATGGAGTGAGTGGCTCAGTAATTAACACGCTTGCCTTGTTCTCTGAAGAATGCGCAGCTGTGCAAAGATTCGAACAGTGAAAATTACCGAGGCGAAGATTAAGAAAATATTTTTTTTCCAAAAACCTTCTTCATGCATTGACGAAAGAAAAAGCTTGAAGTCAGAGCAGAAACTTCAGAAACGAAAAAAAAGATTGCTCCTATGCAAAAACTGAATGTATCCTGCATGCAGTGGTAAAACGAAATATTGATGCAATAATATCATCATGAACAACGTAAACACAAAAAAACGAGTATGTGCAATCAACACAAATAAGTCAAAATCAAACGTAAAAAGCAAACATATTACCGAAAGTACGTTATTTTCCTTATACTCTGAAATAAGCAACATGATTAACAACAATAACGGCAACAACAACAACAACAACACAACTACAACAAGAATAACAAAAACGTTGGCACCCAAAACAACATAAACACCAAAACTAACACAGACAACAGTAACAATTGGGACAAGGCCAATACAACAGTACACACTTGCCTTTTCCAGTTTTTGAAATAACACTGTTATAAAAGGCTATTTCAAGTCTGTGTGTGTGTGGAAGGTAGGGGGGGGTGAGTCCCCTGGGGTAGAACACCGGCTTCCGACGCAAAAGGTGCGTGGTTCGAGTCCTGGCGATTGCGCTCCCTACTGGTTGGGTCGGTGTTAGTTTAATGTGACCGGCTAAGACAGGAGTCATGGTATCCCCGCCCTCTTGTGTGCATGTGGCAGCACATAAATTTGTCAGACGCCCGTCTTGAGGCGCGTCCACAATATAGCCCATATAGTGCTAATGTTGGACGTTAAGCCAACTACAACAACTACAACTACTTCAAGCCTGTACTTTGCGTGCTATGACCCCCACTACACACAGTCTGCCAAGGTCGGACCAGACTGTGACCTCTGCTACTACACACCTACACACCTACACACACACACCCACACTATAAAATGCCAGACCGTGACCGCTTTTATAGTCTACACACTCTATAAAAGGTCAGCTCGTGAGCGCTCTCCATACTCCCCTATGCTCACGCTGTCAGCTCCACAAGATAATGTTAGAGATAAGCCGAGATCCAGTGAGCGAGTTGAGTTTAGTGGAGTTGCGTTGATTTGGGTTGAATTGAGTTGAGTTGAGTTGGGTTGAGTTTAGTGGAGTTGCGTTGAGTTTAGTGGAGTTGCGTTGAATTGAGTTGAGTTAAGTTGAGTTGAGTTCAGTTCTTTGCACAACATCCAACGTCAGAACTATTTAGACTATATTGTGGACGGGTGCCAAGACTAACGTCTGACCACTTTACATGGTGCCGGAATACCAAGCCTCTTTATCTAAAAGCCGGACATATACTACTGAGATAATGATGGATATAAGCTGGGATCACTGGACATAGCTAAGTAATATTGTTAGAGAATTTGTATATACTACTATAGTTATGTTTATCAATCTATCTATTGTCTATCTATCTATCTATCTATCTATCTATCTATCTATCTATCTATATATCTATCTATCTACCTATCTATCTATCTATCTATCTATCTTTCTATTTATCTAGTTATCTATCTATCTATCTATTTGTCTGCCTGTCTGTCTGGCTGTCTGTCTGTCTGTCTGTCTGTCTGTCTGTCTGTCTGTCTGTCTGTCTGTCTGTCTATCTATCTATCTATCTATTCTCTTTTGTTCATATTTCTTGTCCTTTTTAAAGTGTTTCTTTTACTGTTTCGTCAGTGTGTGTTTTTTTTTCTTTCTTCTCCTTGACAATTTAATAAGTTCTTAGTTCTTCAAGCTTTGACCTAGCATTCTCTTCATGTTCTCGATTCTCAGGAAGGTTAGTAAAGTAATAATCTTTTTATATGAGCGAAAGATTTCAAGTCTCTTCTGAAGTATCTAGAGTACTCAATCTATCCGGGAGGCCAACCTTCATATAGTACTCACGTACTGAGCTAGGAGAGAGGGATATATAAGTTTTTGCTCAGAATTTAAGAAAATACCATGCTATTCTTTTACTTTTAATGATTTTGTGAACTTTTGTTTCATTTTTTTGATTTTTTTTTGTTTGTTTTGTTTTTGTTGTTGTTTTTTATTTTTGGTTTTAGAGTTTTTTTTCTGGTTTAATTATTATTCTAGCTATTGTCAAGCTTTTTAACTACTTACACCACTTTCTCTCATTTTGTTAGCGAAAAAAAAACAACCTCTCATGGGAGAATAATAAGAAAAAGGTTCAATAATAAATGTATTTTTATGTTAAAATAATGGCCGTCTAAAACTTTTACTTTTTTCGTTAATTTTTTTTCTTTCTCAAAAAGCATATCAGACCAGTGCATTAATTGCGAAAATGAATAACCTTTAAAAATTTTAAAAATACCAAAAATGGTTCTATCGCTGATATGCAGCTTTATTGGTATAAAACGAAAATCCAAATTAAGCCGGATGTGTTTTCTTTCAAACTTCAAGCCTTAAACCCAGTGTAAAGATCGCTTCCTGTCTTTTGTTTGTTGTGTGTGTACAAGTCAAGTATATGTATAGCCATAACTGCCCTGCATGCAATGCATGTGATTTTCTGTTAGGTCAGAACATTCTGGGCCAGTCTTTGCCCTACTGGTCTTAATTTCTCTGAATCTGATTTTCCTCCTCTCTCTTTCTGGGGGGCGCGGTGGTCCAGGGGTAGAACATCGGGTTCCGACGCAAAAGGTCCCGAGTTTGAATCCTGGCTGTTGCGCTCCCTACTGGTTGGTTCGGTGTCAGTATAATGTGACCGGTTGAGACAGGAGTCATGGTATCCCCGCCCTGTCTCGTGTGCTGCAGCACATACAATTGTCAGACGTCCATCTTGAGGCCCGTCCGCAATATAGCGTATATAGTGCTGATGTTGGATGTGAAACCAACTCCACAAATCAACATGTGTGTCTGTGTGAGTGTGTGTGTGTGTGTGTGGTGAGGCTGGGGATTGGGGTGAGGGAAGGGTATGCTCTTCGTGGATTAAATCCATATTGAGATTGAGACAGACTTAACGGATTTCAAAAGTCAAAACGCGTATTAAATATTCAGCACTATTCGTATGTTTATACCAGTGATAATAAGGGTGGGAGGGGGAGGGTCAACATGATCAACGTTCTAATTCTCTGGTTGAGGGCGAACTGGTGCAGTGATAGAGCGTTGGTCTTCCAATCAGTATGTCTCTAATTCGAAACTCATGTTCGATCAAAAACTTTATTTGTCCAATCACACACCCCTACTGCTTGGGTCGATGTTAGAATAATGTGATAGGCTGAGACAGGAGTCATGGTATCCCCGCCCTGTCTCGTGTGTGGCAGCACATGCAATTGTTGGATGTTAGAATTTAGCCTTTAAAGTGATGACGTTGGACGCTTAGCAACATAAAACAAAAACAAAGCACAAACACTCTTAACTTTCTGGTTTGGTCGATGTCAACAAATTATAAATAAATTGTGACCAACTGCGATAGAAGTACTGTTAAGCCAACTGAGTACTTACAAATCATTGCCAAACGTTAATTTCAGGGCCCCACTTGCGAAATAGCCAATCAACTCCTGCGCTACCACCACTCCCTTTATTGCCTTTATTGTTAGAATCCCGGATATCATCATCATCATGTTTTGGTTTGAAACATTAAAACGTTAGTGCTTGTAGTACATGTGCCCTTAAGGGCGTTGTTGTGAATCTGTGTTTGAATATTTTCTAATGATTATAATTATCTAAATATAGTATGCCCGTGTAAAAGTTCATAATTTGTAGAGGGTGTAGTACAATGCAGCATACTCGTATCTGTGGTTTGAGGTGTGTTTATGTATCCAATTCCATCCCCACTAATCTATGTCTGTCTCTGTGTCTGATTTTCCTCCTCCTCTCTCTCTCTCTCTCTCTCTCTCTCTCTTTCACCCTCTCTTTCTCTCCCTCTCTCTCTATTTCTTACTCTCTCCTTCTCTCGCTTTCTCTCTCTCCTTTTCTTTCTCTCTCTCTCTTTCTCTCTCTCTTTCTTTCTCTCTCTCTCTCTCCTCTCTGCCTCCATCTCTTTTTTCGATGACGTAAATGTGACACTTTTTGAGATTCTTTCATTCCGTTTGTTCCACGATGCGTAAAAAGAATGGAAACGGATTTTGGAATTATTCTGGTGTTTTGAATTTGGTTTGAACAAGCAGTGCCAGTTTGACTTTGTCTGACACTTAGAGAGGCTGTAGACTGGGTTCAAAAATCATATCTAAATAAGTCTAAAATTAAGTTAACATAATACACGTACGCTCATCATGTTGCAAAGAAAACGAATTGTTCATGTTTATTATCACAATTAATATATGCACCATGCATGACGAAGCTAATTTTAGAAGGATATGTAATACTAATAGCGTCTATGAATTTCAAACTCCAGATTATGAATTAAACCTAATGCCTCCAAAATAAAAGGCATGTTCTCTCAGTTGGATAAATTAAAAAGATATTTGCACACTAATGATAAAAGTGATTTTTTTCATTTTTTTTTTTCATTTTTACAGCGGATAGGGCAAATCGAAAATTAGAGAGAAATTGTCCCGGCTTACAATGCTACTAGATTCAAAGTTTAAACTTTCCAATCTGTGTGGGCGCTGTTTTGAGGATAATTTCTGAAAAAAAAATTATAAGATCGAAAACTTTTTTTTTAGGTCTTGCGAAATAATAAGTGCACAGCGTCATGCAAAGACGTTCAATTTAATTACATCGAGTCTACCTCATTTTTGGGGGGTGCGGAGGTCGCTCAATTTAATTACATCGAGTCTACCTCATTTTTGGGGGGTGCGGAGGTCCTAGGGTAGGACATCGGCTTCCGACGCAAAAGGTCCGGGTTCGAGCCATGGCGATTTCGCTCCCTACTGGTTGGGTCGGTGTCAGTTTAATGTGACCGGCTGAGATAATAGTCATGGTATCCCCGCCCTGTCTCGTGTGTGGCAGCACATAAAATTGTCAGACGTCAGTCTTGGGGCTCGTCCACAATATAGCCTATGTAGTGCTGATGTTGGACGTTAAACCAACTCAACAACAACAACAGTTGTTTTTTTGTTTTTTTAAATTTCACTGACCCTGCGTTCTATTTTTAGAAGTCTTGATTAAGGATCAGCGTGACATGACAAAAAAAAACAAATCCCTAAATCACCCAAGCGTTCAATAAACCGTAACGCACCGCTTAGCACAATCATGCACAACTTCACATCCATGTCGGTGCGAAATGGTAGCCTTACAAGGGTGGCCTTGTGTAATTATTAGAATAATTTATGCAACACAAAAAACGTTTCAGTTATGTGCACGGTTGTGCAAAGCATGTTTAAAAATAGACGCCAAATTAATTCATAGGGCTAGCCTTGTTCCCACATTACACACAGTATTATTAGCTTTTGGTCTAGGCTACAGTCTCGTGGATTTTCATATTTTCCTTGCCGTGTGTGTAATGTAGCTATGTTGTGTTATATATAGAGCTTTACTTCAGGCTTCTATTTTTATATTTTTATTTTTCGCATGTGGAGTTATTTGCAACGTTGGGGGGCGCGGTGGCCCTAAGGTAGAACATCGGCTTCCGACGCAAAAGGTCCGAGTTCGAGCCCTCGGGATTGCGCTCACTACTGGTTGGGTCGGTGTCAGTTTAATGTGACCGGCTGAGACAGGAGTCATGGTATCCCCGCCCTGTCTCGTGTGTGGCAGCACATAAAATTGTCAAACATTAGTCTTGGGGCCCGTCCACAATATAGCCTATATAGTGCTGATGTTGGACGTTAAACCAACTCAACAACAACAACAACAACAACAACAACAACAACAACAACAACAACAACAACAACAACAACAACAACAACAACAACAACA
>RQTK01000431.1:130547-158757 GCA_003991915.1 Elysia chlorotica
CTCTCTCTCTCTCTCTCTCTCTCTCTCTCTATCTCTCTCTCTATCTCTCTCTCTTTTTTTCTCTTTCTCTCTTTCGCTCCCTACTGGTTGGGTCGGTGTCAGTATAATGTGACCGGCTGAGACAGGAGTCATTACATCCCCGCCCTATCTTGTGTGTTAAAGCACCTAAAATTGTCAGACGTCAGTCTTGGGGTCCGTCCACAATATAGCCTATATAGTGCTGATGTTGGACGTTAAAACCAACTCAACTCAACTGAGCCACCTGATCATTCTTTTCTTTTGTGATCATGACTTTCATCATCATTAAATTTCAGAAACAAACCGTATTTACTTTTGTCGGAATATCTCACCCAGAACAGAGGCATATACGTCCCTTTATATACAACAAAACAAACATAAATTAAGCCTTTAATTTTTTTTTTAATATGACTATTAAATAAACGTGTGACTAAGCTTTTTCTAATTTTTATTAATCAAATTTTAATAACGTTTTGAGCTAGTTTATTTAATTAAGGCACCTCTTACAACTCTTCAACATTATTACTTTGGGCCTTGCGTTTACATGGAATATGGCCAACAACAACAACAAAATCATGATCTTAATCTTAATCTTAATCTTAATCCTATATCTGTGCCTGGACATCAATCCTCCATTTTGTTTAGGAAACAGGCACCAAGACCTCAATAAATTTTAATTCCATACTGGGGGAAAAAACCACCAAGATTCTTTTTTTTTTTTAAAGCAGTTACAAATTAGATCATATCCAGATCGGGAAAATATCTAGAACTAGAACTATTATTGTTTTCTTACTTATGACGTTTATTTTTTTTTATAGGCCTTGTTTTAAGCACATTATAATTATCATTAAAAAAACTAATATCAAACCAGTTAACCCAGATTTTGAAGATTTTTTTGCTAGGGCAGTGATGAAAATATTATTGGATTGTGAGAATCTCAGAAACATTAAAAAATTAGTGGAATGGAAGGTAAATATGTTTTAAGCAAACCAATAAATACTGTTGTAAGAAGAAGAAGCAGAAAAAAATAACATGAGGAAGAATAAGGAATTCTACAAAACAAACATCGCAACATCACAACATCTTACATCAAACAGCAAACTGGACCCTGGATCTCATGTTTGAAGTGAAAAAGGGAGGGGGGGAGAAGGAGGAGAAAATCATCGAAAGGGGGGGAGGAGAGAGAGAGAGAGAATAATAATAATAATAATAATAATCCATCAACCAATCAAATAATCAAACAATTAACTAATCAATAGTTCAAATAATCAACAAATCATCGATTAGTCAAACAACACATTAGGCAATCAATCGACCTATCAATCCAATCAAACAATCATAATCAAATCCAACCAAATTCCGTGCAATGATGATATCATCTGTAGACAAGAGATGGATAAAATGATGATCTTTTTGTTATTGAACTAACTCATGCAAGTTATATTTTTTTCTTTGCCTTGCTTTTTGTTTGCGGAGATATATATTTATAACAACGACGGTGAAAACGGAAATTCAAAATAAATGATGAAAACAAGACAGTATCTTACTGATATGCGCGTCTACTATTAATAACGTAATGAAAATACAGTTCGTGTTTTATTTTGTTTGTTTTTTTAACCCCCCCCCCCCCTTTTCCAACCTCAAAGGTGTTTATAAATTACACAGGATCATGAGCTTAATATCGGGCTTGTTATTCCCTTAATTGCTTGTTGGTTTTGCAGAAAATGTAACATCTCTTTACAGAACACAATATTCATGTTTAATTGACCAAGCTTTTGTCTGCTTGTAATTCATCCGCTTGCTATTCAAATCGCACATCAGAACCGATAGATTTTGACAGAAAACAAGACATTATTCAGAAGAAACAAAATCTCCTAATTCTAGAGATCGTAAGTACAATCTTGTAGTAAGCTTACGACTTGTCTTTATGGTTGGTTGGTTGGTTGGTTGGTTGGTTGGTTGGTTGGTTGGTTGGTTGGTTGGTTGGTTGGTTGGTTGGTTGGTTGGTTGGTTGGTTGGTTGGTTGGTTGGTTGGTTGGTTGGTTGGTTGGTTGGTTGGTTGGTTGGTTGGTTGGTTGGTTGGTTGGTTGGTTGGTTGGTTGGTTGGTTGGTTGGTTGGTTGGTTGGTTGGTTGGTTGGTTGGTTGGTTGGTTGGTTGGTTGGTTGGTTGGTTGGTTGGTTGGTTGGTTGGTTGGTTGGTTGGTTGGTTGGTTGGTTGGTTGGTTGGTTGGTTGGTTGGTTGGTTGGTTGGTTGGTTGGTTGGTTGGTTGGTTGGTTGGTTGGTTGGTTGGTTGGTTGGTTGGTTGGTTGGTTGGTTGGTTGGTTGGTTGGTTGGTTGGTTGGTTGGTTGGTTGGTTGGTTGGTTGGTTGGTTGGTTGGTTGGTTGGTTGGTTGGTTGGTTGGTTGGTTGGTTGGTTGGTTGGTTGGTTGGTTGGTTGGTTGGTTGGTTGGTTGGTTGGTTGGTTGGTTGTAGTTAGCTTACAACTCGTCTTAGTACATATAAATAAGAAAGCTTTCGACGAGTTGTAAGAAGTTACCAAGAGTTTTTACTTGTGATCCGAGATCTCTCTAAAGTCTACGGCTCGTAACGTAAGTACAAAGTTGGTGATAGCTTACAACTCGTCTTAGTAGGGGAATAAGAAAGCTTTCGACGAGTTGTAAGAAGATCCGCGGAGTTGTACCTTGTACATCAGACCCTAGATCTAGCCCTGTTTAACAGCGAGACAGACCCTAGTTAGACTAGGGGGGCGCGGTGGCTCTGGGGTAGAACATCGAACTCGGACGCAAAAGGTCCGGATTCGAGCCTGGCGATTTCATTCCCACTGGTTGGGTCGGTGTCAGTTTAATGTGACCGGTTGAGACAGGAGTCATGGTATCCCCGCCCTGTCTCGTGTGTGGCAGCACATAAAATTGTCAGACGTCAGTCTTGGGGCCCGTCCACAATATAGCCTATATAGTGCTGATGTTGGACGTTAAAACCAATCCCACTCAACTCAGCTCAACTCAGATCTAGCCCTATCCCCGTCTTACAGGGAGACAGGCCCTAGATCTAGCCCTGTCTAACAGGGTTGTTGGGTTCGTTTAACGTCCAACAGCAGCACTATATAAGCTATATTGTGGACGGTCCCCATGACGGACGTCTGACAATTTTATGTGCTGCCACACACGAGACATGGCGGGGATACCATGATCATGTCTCAGCCGGTCACATTATACTGACACCGACCCAACCAGTAGGGAACGCAACAGCCAGGATTCGAAGTCGAGACCTTTTGCGTCGGAAGCCGATGTTCTACCCCTGGACCACCGCGCCCCCCTGTCACAGTATGAATTATGATGCATTACAACAAAGAATTGACGATGTGTTGACGAAAACCAGATCTATCCCTGTTTAACAGGGAGACAGACCCTAGTTAGCCCAGAGACGTACGTGACACCAGGATAGCTGGAACAAGTCACACCTGTGTTGCTCACACGACATCAGCATCAATAATGCACGCTGCTCACCTCGGTGCTTTTATCTTGACGGCAGACAACAGATGCTTTGCGAAATTGTCTAAACATTAGGGGCGTGAGTGAGTGAGTGAGTGAGTGAGTGAGTGAGTGAGTGAGTGAGTGAGTGAGTGAGTTGTTTTTACGGCACGTCAGCACGGTAACGGCTATGTTGTGCCCATGATGTCCTAAGACAGTTAATGCATTATACTAGTAGCAACGGTGATTCCTTTATCTCTCAGAGTAGTAAAAGCATAAAAATTGTGCGTAAAAGGTTTGGTTAAAAGTGAAGGGTATGTACAGTAGTTTAAAAGATCCATGTGTAGGATTATCACAGTTATACATTTTATCATATACACCAATTTCATTCAGGTACCGAAGTAGGCACTGAGGGCACCATCAATAATAACAGCCAAGTTTCAGGGCCTTTCTTCATGTACAGCGGTCAGAGTTGAGTTGAGTTGGTTTAACGCCCAACATCAGGATTATATAGACCAATTTGTGGACGGATCCAAAGACTGAAGTCTGACAATTATATGTGCTGCCACACACCAGACAGAGTGAGGATACCATGACTCCTGTACAAACTTGGACGAACATGTCTGATTCGAGTTGTGAGTTCACCACAAGTTTGAGTAGGTGTAGTTGAGTTGGTTTAACGTCGAACATCAGCATGATATAGGCTATATTGTGGACGGGCCCCAAAACTAACGTCAGACAGTTATATGTGATGTTATGCTACACAAGAGACAGAGCGGAGATACCATGACTCCTGTCTCAGCCGGTCACATTAAACTGACACCGACCCAACCAGTAGGAAGCGAAATCGCCAGGGCTCGAACCCTTAACCACGGACCTTTTGCGTCGGAAGCCGATGTTCTACCCCAGGACCACCGCATCCCCCGTGCCTCTCAGCGAGAAGGACACGATAGTTAAGAAATCTGTACCGGCATCCAATCAAAGCTCTATCATAACTTGCGGAGCCAATGAAAGAGCAGAAACCCCCATGCCTAGAGTCCTGATTACGTCACCTGTTATGGACGTGTGGGTCGCGAATGCTGTAATGCTGTAATGCTATTGCACTCTGACACGCCCCTTAACGCATTGATAGTCTGGTATCTTCCTTGTGTGCGTCTTTGATAGCGCTGACTTTAGACGCTCATTTGCATTTCTGATGAAGCTCCGTTTGTTTGTTCTTTTCTTTCCATTTCTTGTTTTTTTTTTTTTGCGTCTCTTTGTTTTTTTTTTTATTGTGTGTTTGTTTTTGTTTTTTATGTGTGTTTTTTTTTAATAGTTTTGATGTTTTGTTTTGTATTTTTTTTTTTTTTTTTTTTTTTTACTTTTAATATACGCTTGGTGATTTTGGTATCATTGTTGTTTCTCTACTAATAGTAGTTGCTGTTGTGGTTGCTATTGTTTCGTTTTGTTTGTTTTTGTGGGGTTTTTTGTTTTGGTTTTATGTTGTAAGACTAACGTTGCTGTTTTTCATGATTCTTTTGTTTTGTCAGTGTTGATGTTGCTTTGGTTGCTATTGTGGTTGTTCTTGTTGTAAAAAAGACGTTATTAGTTATCACAAAAAGATTTCATAAGTTTGCACCAAGACTTTATAAATTTGCATCAAGTCTTTAAAAGGTTGCACCCATGCATAAAGGCTTTATAAATTCACATCAAAACTTCATAAACTTGAATTAAGATTTTATAAGTTTGTATCAAGAGTGCATTGAAGTTTTTATGAAGACTGTAAATTTCGGGACCTGTCATAGTGTAAAATCTTCCTTGCAAACTAAACAGACGTACATGTAATTCTAGTTTAGAGCATTTCTTTATCATACAAAAAGCAATTAGCCCATGCAATATGATAGTATCTCTTCGTGTATTTTCCTCTTCAATTCAATCTGTAAGTCTTCAGCTTGGCCCTAGTGGTAGAATGCACAAACAAGACGTAGCTTACGCCTTGTCGTAACATTATAAGAATAATAACGCTTACGACGAGACACGTAAGTTATGTCGTGTTTTTGCATTCCTTCCTAGATCTAAGTTTGTATTCGATTCTTGTTTCCTGGAGTCACATTCAAGTTAATCAATCTACATAGTCCAATTGGATCTTAAACAATCGCATTACACTGTGAAAGTTCATTACGACATAAAAATGTGCTTTGCATATCCCCATATCTTTCCTTTCATTTGATAAGAAGGGGCCATACAAAGTAACTCAGTTGGACCTTTTGGGTTACTAACCACTTAGAAGTCTGTGGATTTACAACTCTAGAACTTCAGAAGTCCGAGTTGAGTGCGATTATTGGAGAATATGGACACTTGTACATGGTTTTAGCACGACGTGATAAGGCCTATTGCACCTAAGTGGACTGGGTTTAATCTGCCTTTAAGATATCTAATATGTCTTGACGTCTATGTTCTTGGTAATGAAAAGCACATTGATTTTTTCTCTTATTCACATTCGCGATGCCAAGCTCTACGAGAGTACATGACGAAACTGTTATCCTAGTTAAACCTTACAAGGTTATAAGGATGTTTTTCTTACAGGAAGTAAATAGATTATGTTGGACTCATCGTCGGTTGGCTTAATTAATTATTTGGTCGCATTTTGTATGATTACACGATTGATTGATTGATTGGTCGATTGATTGATTGATTGATTGATTGGTTGATTGATTGATTGATTGATTGATTGATTGATTGGTTGGTTGTTCGATCAATTGATTTTTTATTTATTTGTGAATGGATGGGATGAATCATTGGTTGGTTGGTCTATTGGTTGGTCGGTTGTTTGGCTAGTTCGTTTATTGATTAATTCAATGGTTGATTGGTTCCTTGAATGGTAGATGAAATACTCTTTCTGCATATAAATCACTATTGCTAGTTTTATATGTACCTATAAAATTGACCTCCAAATAGAGTATCTACTGCATGAACCGGCTCGCTAAGCATACAAGGAGAGGTTGAGCAGGTGCGACTGGTATTGAACTATTCGAACAGCCAATAATAGCCTCATTTACCTCTTCAGGGATTTAGTTACACTCTTGACAGGTGCGGCGAAAAAGGAGCTGGCCTCTAAGATGTCTGTCTGTCTCTTTCTCTTCCTCTTTCTCTCCCCCTCTCTCTCTCTCTCTTTCTCTCTCTCTCTCTCTATGTATCTCTCTCCCTATCACTCTCTCTCCCTCTCTCTCTCTTTCTCTATCTATCTATCTCTCTCTGTCTCTCTCTGTCTCTCCCTCTCACTCTCACTCTCAGAATGACTGTTACGGGATCTTTCATTACATTACACTGGTTCCTTAGTACAACATTGAAGAAATCATTACAACTCGTAATGGATATGCAAAGAAAAAAAAAGCCTTAAGGTGAGCTGTAGGTTACGCGGCTTATTACCCCTAGAATTTAAAAATTTCAAATAAAAGTGAATGTTTGAAGGAATTCGGGACCATTTTACATGTATTCTGTTTGCCCAACTGCTGTAATTTCTCTGAATCTAAGCTTAACAAGTCGGGAGACAAACTTCTGGCGTGGTGGCCCTGGGGTAGAACATCAGTTCCAACGCAAAAGGTCCGAGTTCGAGCCGCGGTGATTGCACTCCCTACTGGTTGGGTCGGTGTCAGTTTAATGTGATCATCTGAGACAGGAGTCATGATATCCACGCCCTGTCTTGTGTGTGGCAACACATAGAATTGTCAGACTTCAGTCTTGGGACCCTTCCACAATACAGCCTATATAGTGCTGATGTTGAACAGTGCAGGGATACACATTAAACTGACACCGACCCAACCAGTAAGGAAGCAAATTCGCCAAGGCTCGAACCCGGACCTTTTCCGTCAAAAGGCGATGTACTACCACAGGACCACCGCGTCTTCCCCCCCCCCTCCCCCCACCTCCAAACTGAGACTAACGCTCTACGCCTTGAGCCAATTCGACCCGCGAAGAAACTCGAAGACGCGGAAGAGGATTGTTAGATTGCTGGGTTGTGTGGCTGACAGGTGCGGCTCAAGGTGTGGAATTAGTTGGTGTGCTTGCTTGTTGCTACACAGATACCCGATATTAGCAAGGGCACTTCGGTCATTTAGTTGTTTCCCTATCCGTCTTGAACTGGTAAGCCTTCGGTAATCAACAGCATCGATCTCTGGGAATTGTCGATTGATTCTGTTAGAGAAGTTTCTAAACTGAAGTAAATTACAGACATGTGTTGTTGTTGGTGGTGGTGGTGGTGGTTGTTGTCATTAATGTTGCTGTTATTGTTGCTGTTCTTCTTCTTCTTCTTCTTTTCCTTCTTCTTCTTCTTCTTCTTCTTCTTCTTCTTCTTCTTCTTCTTCTTCTTCTTCTTCTTCTTCTAGGTAGCACTGTTCATACCAAGACATTTGGCAAAAAAAAAATGAAGTGTGTTTCTTTGGACGTTAAGGTTGGAAAGTTTCGAGCACTTCATATCAATGGCTCAACATAAATTTTTCATCGAGCTGGAGAATCTTTGAAAAAAATCAGGTGACCGAAAATATGATTTAAGAAATGAGCAGTTTCTTTTAGTCGCTCTGATTGATTGGGTTATGTTACTTGTTTTTGCAGGTCTCATATTTTTACCACGGCACTTTTTAGACAAAGGTCGATCAAATTTTTCGCCTTGCTTTACCTTGCTTTACCTTTTGTTTTGTCGATAAGAATATTTTTGGATCCAATGGTGATGCTGGTATATTTTTAGTGAAAGGAGATGTGTTTGAGCTCATAAATGAATTGGGTAAAAGTCTAAAAGAGTGGCACCTTTAGAAAGTTTAGTTTTGTTTTAAGTTCACATAGGCCACCACATAATTTATTACTTCAGAATTTCCTTGGGCTTTGGTCAACTCGTGAACTTAGTTTTTCCTATTATTAATACTGTAACCTTTGTTTAAAATAAAAGAAATTGTAAACTTTGTTACTAATGAGTACTCCGATTCTTGATCCGAATTTTTTGGCTTTTGAACTTCTTTATAACATGAAATATACATTTTACGCTAAAACTTGTGAAACAAAACTGATAAAAGAAAACTCAATCCCATGCTGTTGGTGAGAATCCAAAAATTCCTGTTTGATTAACTGAAGAAAATGTCGTTCCCTTTTACCACGATCGGAAGTATTAGTACTTTTAGTAGCAATCAAACCGCCATAATGGTGACTCTTCAGATCAAGAAGACCAATAAAGCTCTTGTGTCAACAAACTAACCCAACCCCAATTCCTTCGCCCAATCCCCGCTTTCTTCTCATTCAGTGCGAGACACTTGTGGGATTTCCCCGGATTTCCCCGTTTCTGTAAACAGCTGTGTAGCGTTGACACAGCTACGGTTCCTTCCCTTTGGTGTTAGCTTGGACAATGGTCCGGAGTAGGAGAGATTGATTAACGTCAAGGGGGCGTAATCGAGATATTTCAGTTGTTTTGCTGCAGAGTTATTCCATTTAGCACTTACGCGTCAATTAATTCCATTTAGCGCAGATATTGGATTGGGGGATTTTCTAGAGAGAAGAACTGAGAAGGTTTCAATAAATTATGTCAATATTTATACAGAGAATTGGTTGATTAGCAGATGAACCGCTATAAAAGTCCTATAAAAGTGCATGTATACAATTTTTGCAAGACTAAAATAAATGGGTCGAACTATGATATTAAATGATATGGCCATTTGCTGAAATTCTTGTGTGGGCGGGGAGAAATGATATGCTCATGAAGATAAAAAGAAAATAGTCATGGAAGAATACATAACATATTATTTATTGAAAGAAATCACGATCTCAAAGTAAAGATCGGATATATTATTCTGATTAACTTCTTTTACTCACGGTATACAAGTAAAAATCGAGATAGTATTGTGATCAACTTGTTTTGTGTTTTGTTTTGTTGTTGTTCACTTTTGTTTGTAATCATATTTTGTTTGTTCGTGCGCTTGACTTTGTTGTTGAAAGCGTTGATCATCTGAGGGGTTGGGGTTGGGTTCGTTTAACGTCCAACAGCAGCACTGTATAGGCTATATTGTGGACGGGCCCCAAGACCAACATCTGACAATTTTATGTGCTGCCACACACGAGACAGGGCGGGGATACCATGACTCCTGTCTCAGCCGGTCACATTATACTGACACCGACCCAACCAGTAGGGAACGCAACAGCCAGGATTCGAACTCGGGACCTTTTGCGTCGGAAGCCGATGTTCTACCCCTAGACCACCGCGCCCCCCTTGATCATCTGAAGGCGTTATGTTTAGTTATTTCTCTTTTTCTCTTTTTTCGTAGAAAGGAGTGGGAGGGGGAATGGGTGTGCCGGTGACGAAGCCGGGAAAGGAAATTTGTAAGAAAGAGAGAAGAACAAGAGAGAGAGAAAGAGAGAGAGAGAGAGAGAGAGAGAGAGAGAGAGAGAGAGAGAGAGAGAGAGAGAGAGAGAGAGAGAAATAGAGAGAAACAGAGAAATCTCCGGATCGTCTTTTATAATAACTAGATCTAGGCTTGGTTAGTCAAAGCGTCATTGACTACCAAATGTTATAATGGCATTGTTGCCTCTACCGCTTGACTTCAGCAATCTATCTAGATCTAGAATCTAAATCTAAAATCTTGGCTTACTTGAGCAATCTTTCTAGATCTACAATCAAGGCTAAGTAACTAATGAAAATGGTTTAAGAGATCTAGATTATAGATCTAATATAAAATTCAGCACCTTTATTTTGTAATTAGTCCGAGTTGCACCGCACTTCCACGTAGGGCGAATTAGCTCACTTGGTAGAGCATTGGTCTTCACTTCAGGAGGTGTGGGGTTCGAATCCAATCCGATCTGTAGCTTTTTTTTTTTTTCCAATTTAATCCCCTGTAACTGGTTGGATCGGTGTCGCTATAATGTGACCGGCTGAGACAGGGGTCATGGTATCCCCACCCTGTCAAATGCGTGGCAGCACATACAATTTCAGACGTAAGTCTTGGGGCCAGTCGTCATATTGGACTCCCTATAGGAACTTAGGAGACATTAATCAAATCATGTGCTTCAAAGGGTGAAATCTGCCCATTATTAGCCGCAGTAGTAGCATAGCTGTCTAGATATAATATATACGAAAAGAGAGGGAGAGAGAATAATTTTTTTTTTAAAGAAAGAAAAAGGTAATGATAAAGATTTTTTTAAAGGATGAATATATAAAGAAGAAAGAAGAAGAAAAAAGAAAGAAATAAAGAAAGAAATTTTTTTTAAAGTGAAGAGAAAAGATATTTTTATTTAATAAAAATAAAGGAGGAAGCAAAAATATATTAACTGATGGTAAGGGGTCTAAAAGTTTCCCTTTCAAAAAGAATCGGGTTACAGACAATTACATTGTATTCAGCCTGTTCGTATGAACGGGACCCCAGCTTGCATTGTATAAATGTATATCCTGCACAGTCCATGTGAACTTTATCTAGTATTGAACACATATGCATTAATTTCATTGATAACAATTCTTTATTCTAATGTAGTGCAACAGCCTATGCCTGATCAAGATCCAGAGGCCATATTCTCCAACAACGAGCTTTCTTTGAGTGATGTTGAAGTCTACGGTTTTGACTATGATTATACCCTGGCAACGTACACCCCAGAGCTTCACAGTCTGATTTTCAATTTAGGCAAAGAGGCGGTAGTGCGTTTATTGAAGGTGGGTGCTTTTATAGCAGTGCTGCTTAGTCCATGCTTCAAGAAAGGTTTCCCATGAAAAACTTTTTTTTTAATCAGGCTGTATTATGGGATGATACATTTACTTCTTATGATCCAAGTCAAGAATAATTTTAATGGAACGGTTTCAAGATGAAAAAAAAAAAATATTGAATGGATATTTTGTTCTATTTTATAGAAGTAATCATAATAAACTAATGTAAGTGGATAGCAATTTAAATACATTTTAAAGTTGTGTTGCATTAATCATGAGAAATACTTTAGTGTTATTAATGATTTTCAGTATAAAGTTTAATTGTCAGATTGTTAGACAATCATCAGCAAACTATGTATTAATGGAGAAAGCAATAAATGAAGAATGTTTTTGTTATCATCCTTTTTTATGCTTTAGTATCCAAAAGAAATTTTGGACTTTGAGTATGATGCAGACTTTGCTGTGAGGGGGTTACACTTTGATACCAAAAAAGTGAGTAAATATCAATCTGGTTCTATCGCCATCATTTATTTACATGTCTTGTTTACATTTTTTAATATTAAATGTCTATCCTATGGGAATTTTTAAAAAATGTTTTTAAATTTATGTAAGCCTAATGCACATTTCTGTAAAATGTAGTGCATCTAAAAATGTTATGTGTGTTGACAATTTGAAAAAGCAAACATTGCACATGCTACTTTAATTTAAGATCAATAACATTTATTTTGTTTCTCAGGTCTATCTGGCTCATGTTTTATTTCTATTATGTAGACAGAAACTTGAAAAGATCCGACAGATAAATGTAAAACAAAGGGGATAGAAATTTTGTGTAGTTTTGTTTCAAAATAAGGCTCCATACATTCTCTAAATCACTTTTCTTGTTAAGTTTGTTTAATTAGTAAAGTATGTATGTTTTGTTCTATTCTTTCCCTCAGGGTCTCTTTATGAAGATAGATCAATTCCACAACATTCAACTGGGAACAGTTTACAGGTAAATCAGTTGTTGTTTTTTTTACGCTAACTTATTTTGTCTAGATTGTAAACTACCATTGAGGCTCAGAAAGAAAAAAGAAAAAATATTTGTATAATGTCTTTTCATGAAAGAGCATTCATTGCAGTCCAGTAAGGAATGTAAGTACACCGTATAGAGTGGATATATTTTCAACTCATTTTCAAACCCTGGGTAAAATTTAACATCCTAATATGTATACATTTGTATACATTTTTCAGATTGCAAAAAAATAAATTTTGTTGCCTATAGAAACATCTTAATTGTTTTAGTAGAATGTAATTTGAATGTGTTTTAAGTTAGCACCAAACTTTCTTATAATCCTTAAGTTTGAAACGAAAAAGTTTCACAAAATGTGCAACCTTTCACTTTTCATTTAATTTGCATGAATTTTTCATGGGCAGGAATTTATGTTTTTTTAGAAACTTGCCTCATACATAGTTCAATAATTGTACATTTTCAGTTCAGTGCAAGCGCTGAAATTTTTTTGTTTATCTTTGATTATAGGGGTGTGCAGCCTGTGACAGATCAGGAGGTGAAAACTTTGTATGAAGGAACTCACATCCCGATGACAAATATGAACTCATTCTATGGAGTGGTAGGTCAAGCATTCTTATGTTCTTTTCTGATTCATAAAAATTTTGGAGGTTTTTAACAAAGAATTTTCAGAGTTAATACGGTTAAATCAAAGTATATAAATTACGTCAAAATTCTAATGGGTCCTTTTGATTCTTTTTCAAATACACCTGGCAAAAGTAAAATATGTTTGAGCGAAAAATGTTTTATCCAGTACCTAGATCTTGTTCAAATATGCTGAGTATTTCGCTTTAATTTGTTATTTGCTGTAAGGCACTTTTCACTTTCACAATTCAAGTTGACTTGGAAATTTCACCCAGGCAATATATTCAACCTGAAGCTTAGTATGACTCGAGATCATGGTAGAGACTGTCTTCTATGTGATTGAATTATTCGAATGCCTCATCAAAATATCATGCAGTGGAAACAAAGTGTATATGTTTTAGTCAATGATTAGGGTTGAGGGTGCGATCCGTTGTTTTTCTGATGTCATGATTGTGCTTACCTTCCTCGTCTCTGATAAAATTTTTTTTTTAATATTTAAATTGATCGCTACAAAGAATATGTTGAGAATGGTTGCGTACATGACTTGTAACCTGGTACCATTCTCCATGTACATCTGTTCGGATTCAGGGCCAGATGCATCAGATGATTGACCTGTTTGCTTTGCCAGAGGTCACCTTGATCTCCCAGATCACAAATGTAGGTCATTCCTTTCTTTTCTTATGCTAATAATATACTGTACTAGGACTATCGGTGACTCCTTTCTTTTTTAACCTACCGATAATACACTATTATTAGAACTATGAGACTGATTTGGTGCTAAAATTAACAAACATGTCTTTGTGTTGTTTTTTATTTGTTTTTGTTTTTTTTTTGGGGGGGGGTGTTTTTTTTTTAATTTTTATTATTATTATTATTATTATTATTATTATTATTATTATGCACTTCACTGAAAAGGTAAGAGCAATGACCCACCTCATTCCAAGGTTCATAGCCTCTGAGGTTCCAACCATGGAAATGGCTTTATATATATATATTTAGAGTATATATATATATACACTATAGTTTACTATAGTATGAATAAAGAATTAATGTTTTCTCTGTATTATGACTTAAAGTTTATGATGTACTTGACGAAAGAATTTTGATTTATTTCCACAGTATTTCATTGAGAACAATATTTCATATGATCCAGAGTACGTCTTTTATGACATTAGGGTAAGTTGAAGGGGGACTCATATATAAATATTTATTGATCAAGGAAGAAAAGGTAAGTATGATTTAATCTCTATGCACAAAGGACAGAGATATGGATAACAAGCTATGAGATGAAGAAGGGCTTATAACATTATATGTCTTTGAAGTGTTGGAGGGATGCATCTCAATTTAAGACTTATTTTGATTGCCACAAGAGGATGGGAAGGAAATTCTTTTTCTATCATTTCAATATTTTCATAAAATTATATCATAAATACTTTGTGGTAGTTTTACCCTCCTAAAAAATTTCTGAGTTTGTTTTGATAAGCTTGGAAATGGAGGTGAAATGTATCATCCCTCTAAACACGTACTTATGGGAGCACGTAAGAGCTTAAAGAAAAGTGAATTAAATATAATGTGCAAATAGTTTTGATCAGTTCTGTTGTTGTTTTTTTTCTCTATATTAAAATCACAGAAATCTTTTTTTGGAACTAGGTTTTAAAGTTGTTTACAATTTATTGTAACTGATTTGCTGGAAGGAAACGCCAACTTCAAAACTTTCTCCTGCCAAAGTTACAAAATGTGACTTTTAATACTACTCGTTTAGAGGAAGAACACGCCCTGAGATTGAACGGGGTACAGAAAATAACTCAGTCAGTGGAGTTCACAGCTTCTTAGCCAAGTACAACTAACAGCAGATTCCTTTTTTCAATTTCATACTTGGAAATGTGGAATAAAAAAAATATATTTCATCTAATTGATACTAAGTTGGTAGTTTACTCCTAAAAATGTATTGTTGCTCATTCAAACCCATCACTGAAAAAATGTTTTGTATTTCTTTCTTTCATTTTTGTTCTTTCAGAAAACAGTCCAGTCCCTGCATACCTCGGGAGTTTTACATGATACTATTATGCAAGGACTGGGTTAGTATCTGTTCTTATACCTTACTCTGTTTTGTTAAACGATAGTCTCAAGTTTTACGTGATACTATTATGCAAGGACTGGGTTCGTATCTGTCTTTATACCTTACTCTGTTTTGTTAAACGATAGTCTTAAGTTTTACATGATGCTATTATGAAAGGACTCGGTTTGTATCTGATCATATCTTACTCAAGGGAGTATAACAGTGATAGTTTTCAAAAGTTTCATGACACAAAAATAATTAAATTAAATTTTTTCCAAAAAAAAAGAAATATGAGTGATGGCATTTCAATTACCAAATTAAATACTAGTGTTTCTCTGTTACTGAAGCGCAATTTTCTTGGACTAGATATGTATCTGATATTATCATACTCTTGGGAGTAAAACAGCGACAGGTTTAAAAAGTTTCATCTTACTAAATTAATAATTATTCATTTGTTTTCTAATGAAAATAAATGTGCGTTGACACCATTTACATTTTTAAATCAAAATTACTGAAGTGCAATTTTCTTAGATTGACTTTTTATCTGATAATATCTTATTTTGTTGCATAAAAGGGTGCAGAGATTTTTAAAGTCTCATTAAACAAATGAAAGTAAGTTTTCTCATATAAAAAGAAATAATTATGAATGGTGAAGTTTAACTTACCAAATCACAAAAATGGTAATTATTTCTTACTGATATTTTATTTTCTTGGACTAGGTTAGTATGTGCTTTAATCTTACTCTGTTGTGTTAGGGGGTGATAAGTTTTTTTTAAAGTTTCATTTAACAAAAGAAATGAAATTTTCTCTAATGAAAAGAAATAATTATGAAGGTGATATTTTACTTACCGAATTCAATACTAATTGACAAAAAAAACTAACTGAATTCAATAATAATAATAATAATAATAATAATAATAATAATAATAATACCTCAGTTACTTCAGTGATGGGTTGTCAAGCAGAAGATGCAAGGTTCCATCCTCACTAGATTCTCTATATTTCGTTTTAAGGAAACATAGGTTACACATGGTTTTATCAAAATTGCCGTCAACAAAACCAACTCTTTTTTTTTATATCTTTTCTTTTCTAGATAAATACCTGAACACTGACAAGTGCTACGAGACAAAGATGCTCTTGGAGAAACTGGCAGGGGAAGGGAAAAAACTCTTCCTGGTCACAAATAGTGGGTTTCCGTTTATGTAAGTTTCACTATTGATTTGAGATATAAATTGGTTTTCGGTTCTGTGTTTGTATTTTTTTATTTTACTATTATTATTATCGTTATTTCATTTTATGTTTATAATAACTATTATCATTGTGGAAAAAGAAAGTTTATTCTTCTCGTTCTCTGATGCTGTTTTGTTACACATCAATCCCTGCCAGGGCAACAAATGCTGCAGTTTTGTCTAAATCCTCCAAAGATACGTAGAGTTTGCTTTGAAAATCAGTTTTTTGGCTTCACACAGTTCTTCCAATATTTATATCTTCATGGTTATTGCAGTCTTGTAGCGCATGCTCTACAGTTTCTGCTGCTGCACCACACGAGCACAGATCTGTCCAATTTGGTAAATTTTATGCATTGGTACCTAAGTCGGTTGTGTCAATTTCTGAGACGGAATATCTCGGTCTGGGATTGTCTCTTCAAACTATAGATACTGTCATGCTTGTTGTAACTTTCCTTTCGTTTGTCTTTTCTCACATTCTTGAGGATGGTCTTGGCTTCTTGGAAGAAAGTTTCAATGAAGTTTATTAAGCGGCTTCCCTCCCTTTATTCCTTATCAGTTTTATTATGGACAGATGGTATTATATATAAATAAATAACTGACAGATTGAAGAGTTTTTATTATTATTATTGTTCAAATCTTATATAAGTTTCTTGGGTTAATTGTCCCTTTGACAGAAGACAATATAATTACTATTTGTGCTACAACTGCAACTGATACTCCTGTTTCTACTTCTGCTGCTGCTGCTGCTACTACTACTACTACTACTACTACTACTACTACTACTACTACTACTACTACTACTACTACTACTACTACTACTACTACTACTACTACTACTACTACTACTACTACTACTACTACTACTACTACTACTACTACTACTACTACTACTATTGCTGCTGCTACTTCTATAACTACTATTACTACTATTACTACCAGTACTATTACTAGTACAACTACTTCTACCACCACCACCACCACCACCTATTTACTATCGGTAACTACTTTTGTTACTACCAACACTAAGTTGCTAATGGTTACCTGTGACTTTATCCCTTGCCTTCTCTGCCAGTGATGTTGGTATGAAGTACATGGTTGGCTCAGACTGGAGGGATCTCTTTGATATCGTCATCGTCAATGCCAGAAAACCAAAGTTTTTCAAAGAAGGCTACAGGTAGGTATTGAAGATTTAGTAAAATTATCTCTATATTTTCTTTTTAATTTTCAGAAAGATTTGAAAGGTATTTTTTTTTAAAGAGAAACTAATATATTAGCATTAAGAAACTATACAATTTTTTTTTTTTTAGCAATAATGTGAAATTTTTTGTTTGTTTGTTTGTCTTTATGAGATGTATTGCTATAGACATACAGTAATGTGCACAGTTTTTTGTTGTTGTTTTTTTCACACTTCCAAACTAGCATTATCTGTGTCATACTGCTTTGATTATGCCATTCTCTTTGGTCGTATTGCTTGTGTATGTATAAAGTTGAAAATATTAATATTTATTCCCTTGCAGACCCTTTCGTGTATACGACGAGGATAAGAAAGCTCCTGAGTGGGGTCCTGTCAACAGCCTGAGGAAGGGCATCATCTATCACCAGGTGATTAGAGTCCATGCACGTCTGTACATCTTTTATTAACCAATATTGTCATGTACCACCGTGATGAGTTCTCTGGGTCTGGGAATTCGTTGTCTTAGGTGAAATTCCACTTCAATCATGTCTTAAATCCGCCTTCTGTACAACTTTTCTGCCCTCCCAGACTTTGTCGATTTTCTGTTTTCTTACTTCGGAGTGGCAGAGGGGTGGAAAATAATAAATTAGATTCCAAGTAAAATTAATATATTAAAGAGCCATATTGTTTTGCTCAAATAGATATACTCTTGATATTTTTTTGTAATCAAGGATAGTAATGTCATGGATATCATGGCTGACTTGACTAGATATGATTTGAACTTTTTCTTTAATTGCTTCATTTAAAAAAAATCATCTCGTTCCTATCTAGAGATGAGGAACCGATCTTGATTTTGATTCCTGTACAAGAAATTAAATACAGTGATGCTAATTTTCCGTAAATTTGCGGATTTTCATTATTAAAAAAAAAAGTTGGCAGGTTTAAGGAAAGATCTATCAAGGGTTTATATTTTGTAATTCTACATGCTAGACCATTGTACACCAAAGATGAGATGTTCAGTAGAAAAAATAATGATTCAGTTGGCAGCTCTGTAAATGCGCCAAGAATGCAACTACTATGATGAGCAAAATGTTGAAGTTCATAAGAAATCTAATACTCTGTGGCATCTTCATTGATCCCTTGATTGTGAAAGAGCAACATTTTTTATTCAGACCAAAGAATGGGGACATGTACTGGGTGCCAGACCTGCTAGAAATCCAAAGATCTATCTATAGTAAAAGTTTCTCACATTTGTCAGAAGGGGGCCCTCTACACAAAATAATTTCCTGCACCTTTTCAAAACTGAGTTTCTGACTTAAGGAATAAAAAGAGTTGCAGCTTCAGTTCAAAAAGGCCAACTGTAGGCCTGTTGTCGATGTTGACATGTCAAAAATCTTCGAAGAGCAACTACCAAGAGGATAGGTGAGAAATCCATAGGGATGGAGGGCTTGTTTTAATTTGTAGGTTGTACGACCAGTGCTACTTGAGACAATGTCAGTTTATGCTCAAAACCTTCAGACATGTCTTTAAGTTTTGTCTTGTATTTTGGGACTGTCAACTACTCTCCTTTACAAAGATACATCAATCTTTTCTGGATGCACTACCTAAAAATACTATTACGTGTACTTGCTATGGACGCACCATTTCCAATAGTGTTAACAAGTGGTTTCCCAAGCGGATATCAGCGTTGCGAAAAGATTCATTTGCTTAAATTAAGGTAATATTTGCCTTTTGAAAATAAAGTGCGTTTTCAACTTAATATTTTTTTATAAATGTATTGCACATTGCTTTTGTTGGACTAATGTTTTTAATGTTTTTATTTTGTTTAGGGCAATCATATTGAGCTTCAGAAAATGACGGGCTGGTATGGTCCAAAAGTACTTTACTTTGGAGACCATGTGTACAGTGATTTAGCTGTAAGTACTCCATAAACGTTAAAGAACCTTAATGGATTTTAGACAAATAGTTTTTTAATGTATAAGCTAAAATTAAAATGCGCTGATTGTCTTTTAATCAAAGAAGGAAAGCAATAGTAGTATTTGTGCATTTAACACAGGAATAAATCATTGCCTTTATTTAACTAATAATTATAATAATAATAATAATCTTTATTTATATAGCGCTTCTTCTCAACAAAGCCAAATTCAGAGCACTTTACATAAAATATTTTTCAAGTTTGTCACAAGAATACTTATACATAAATTTTACAAAGACTGATTAAATACAAAATCATAAAAACTACTTAATATAATAAACAGTTTTGTTTCCCAAATAGATGTTAATAGTAGACCTACATAAAATGAGATGTGTCAGTTTATTGTGAAGTCGATGGAAGTGTAATTTGTGGCCCTGAACCTGGAGTGTCACAGTTGTTGAGAGTGGGTCGCGTTTGAAGGGTTCAGCAGCCTTGTCTGCACTTAGTTTTGAAAAACATCGAAGATGGCTTTGTAATAAAAGAATGATCTTTTTGCTATATATTTCACAAATATCAGATGTCAGTTTATATCTTTTTTTTTTTAGTTTTGGTGTGGGGGGGTGGGGTATTTGCATTTATATATAATATGCATTACTTGGCAAAAATGTAAAGAGTTCTGTTTCTTGTAGACAGGGAAGAATGAACATAAGTGTGTGAACTCAAAGAATTGACTTTGTTTCTTTTAATTTGAACTACTGAAGAGAGTCATAGATCTGCTGATATTTTACATTTTTTATATAACCTTATTCTATGTGTAGGATCCCTCATTGCGGTACGGCTGGAGGACAGGTGCTATCATTCCAGAACTGGAGGTCAGTGGAAGTTGGTCTTGAGTTACTGATGGGTCAAACACAATCTCAGTTAATTTAAGCTATGTTTTTTTTGAGCACCGATTGTCTAGTGGTAGAATACTCGCCTGCCACGCAGGTGATCCAGGTTCGTTTCCTGGCCGATTCATTATATTTCAGAGGCTGAAGATCACCCTGGACAAGAGACTCTGTGATGAACAGGCAGACTTCCAACAAGATCGTTCATGCACAGACCACATAGCTACCATGGGTATCATCATGGAGCAGTCAATATAGTGGCAGCCCCCCCCCCTGTAGACACAGTTTTTGTAGAGACTTATGGCTTTCCACTAAAGTTTGTCACCATAATCAACAATTTTCTGAAGGCGCCACTTGTCAAGTCATCCACGCCGGGAAACTTACAGAACCCTTCAAAGTTAAAGCTGGCGTCCACCAGGGTTGCTTGCTCTCAACAACGATCTTCCTAACAGTAGTTGACTGGGTTATGAAGCAGTCTACAACAGGCCAAAGGAGGAGTATCCAATGGACCTTTATGAAGCAGCTGGAGGATCTGGACTTCGCAGACGTCATCAGTTTTCTCTCACAAAAGCAACAAGACGCGCAAGAGAAGTTAAAGTGTGTGGCAGCAACAGCTGGGGGGACCAGATAAACATAGGAAAAACCGAGGCCATATAAATCAATAACAGACAGGCAGATCCACTGCGGCTGCATCAGGAAAACACCAAAGAGTTTGAGAATTGTGTTTATATTGGTAGTGTTGTTAGTAAAGACGAGGGGACAGACATGGACATAAGATGCCAAATAAAGAAAGCCAGATACGCCTTCAATACCCTAAGTTTAACCAATGATCATAATCTTCAATATTATCGTGAAGTCGTTCTTACTCTTTGGCTCAGAAATGTGGCGTGTGACCAAGACTAACATCAGTAAATCGCAAACATTTATTAACACTACAGATGCTTCAGAAACATCCTCAACATTATGTGACCTGAAGTTGTCTCAAACAAAGAACTGTGGGACAGAACAAAGCAAACCTCTATCGAGACAAAGATCAAAAAGCATACATGGGGCTGGATAGGCCACACACTTTGAAAGCCTGTATCCAACATCACAAGGCAAGCCCTGGAGTGGAACCCGCAAGGCAAACGCAAGGTCGGCTGCCCGAAGCAAACTTGGAGGCGTAGCACTGAGGCAGAAATAAAAGCGATCGGTAACACATCGATCGAGCTGAAGAGGACCAGCCAGAATCGAGTCCAGTGGATGGGGAGTTATTGTAGCCCTATGTTCCACAAGGAATCAAGAGACTTAAACTAAACTAAACTATGTTCATTTTAAAATTTCAGCGTTTGACACTCTGGCCTAATTTTTTAGATGAAAAAGACATGTCTTGAAATGTACTTGCTTTTCAGGTGTAACGTACGAGATGCTAAAAAAAAAATATTCCGTGGCTGTTGAAAAACTGCAGATCTTGTTTCAGTAATTTTTGTTAAATAATAAGCAAGCCTTATCAAGCAAGATTAAGAGAATGTTTTGCTTGAACAAAAAACAAAACAAAAATATGAATCAGATTTTGTTGGGAAGCTTCAGCTGTTGCTCGTAACAGTTTATTTGATGGAAAGCTGCCATCTTTGAGCAGTGTTCTTCTGGAAACTGTGGGCATCTAAATTGAATTAAGAATTACATTTTTATCTGTGAATGTCTCATGATGGTCCAAGTATTCTTGATCCATCATATAATCATATCAGACTGTAATCCTGATTAACCTTGTCATAACTGTCTCAGACTCTTGTCTCGATTAACCTTCTCATAACCATTTCAGAGTCTAATCTTGATAAACCTTCTCATAACCATTTCAGAGTCTAATCTTGATAAACCTTCTCATAACCATTTCAGAGTCTAATCTTGATAAACCTTCTCATAACCATTTCAAAGTCTAATCTTGATAAACCTTCTCATAACCATTTCAGAGTCTTATCTTGATAAACTTTCTCATAACTCTCTTAGAATGCTGTCTCAATGAACATTCTGAAAATCTTTTTAGACTGTAATTCTGACTAACCTTGTGATAACCATTTCAGACAGAGATTGAGAAGCAGAACTCTGAGGTCTACAAGTCTTCTGTCAGGTGGTTGGTTTCTCTGCAGCATCTTATCGATGAAATGCAGGTAAGGGCAAAATTAAATCTTTTGTGAGAGGAAGAGAAGCTCTCCCCTGGTTTAATATCTCCAAGGCCCTCATAAAGTTCTACAGAGAAATGTGACACCAGAATTGGTTGGTCTCATTATAGTGACATAGACCAAATCAATGTCTAAGAGAAGAACTTTATAATAACAGTATATTTAAATATAATGAATATTTTGGGTACCGTTTACTAGAATGTGACTGGCTGCGACAGAAGTGATATTTTGCCTTCACTGTGTGGCAACACGTAAAAATGAAATTGTCAGAGGCTAGTCTTGGGATCCGTCTACAATATAGCTAATGTTGCTCATGTTTTTGTTTTTTAAAGGAAGTGAATGTTTTTTAACGATGAAACAAGCCTTTTATATAATTGTTTTAGATTCTTATTTTTTTTTTTTTTTGGTCTTTGTTTTTTGTGTGGTGTGAGAGCGGCAGTGCTTTCTTAAGAATACTCTGTTCACTTTCCTGAGACCAACTACTTTGGTGGACTGGGTATACGCATACAACTAACTGCTTTGGCCGATCACACATGAATTGATAACAATCATTTTACTGGGTCCAATGTATTTATCGTTTTCTGACTAGCTCTATCTCTAGTTTGGTTCTGAGAGGTGTAAGGAAATCAGCAAGGCTGTATTATTATTGTTAATTCTCCTCAAAATAAATTATTGTCGTTGGGCAGGCTAGCAGGCTGGGACATTTCAAAGATATACGATTTCAACATGATTAGTATATCAATGAGTTTGTTATATCAATATCCTATCTCGTGGTGAAGTTTATATTCAAATTTATTAATATATAATTAATTTACTAAAGAGAAACAATGAAAGCATTTGTATTACTAACACAGAATTATACATGTAATAATTTTTTTTTGTGGTCATATTAAAACTACAAAAAGTGAAATGTTTGTGGTTCTGCAAGTTCAGTGTTCAAATGTATTGACTCAAGTATTCTCTCCTGTGAAAATGTACGCTGTCTCCGCAGCACCAAAATGAAGCTGAATCCAAGGAGCTGATTCAGACCTGGTTACAGGAGAGAGATGAACTCAGGTGGGATACTTTCTGTTTCCTTTTTAAATATTTTACATGTAGCGGCTGATTTTTCAGTCCTAGGCTTTTAAGAAGACTTCATGTAAGGATCTAAAGCACCAAGGGAAAGCACCCAATAAAAACATATGTATCTTATTATTATTATTATTATTATTATTATTATTATTATTATTATTATTATTATTATTATTATTATTATTATTATTACTATTATTGTTATTATAATTACTACTACTACGCTATTTTTCTCTTCTGTAAGATTAGACATGGCACGTTTACATTTACATTAATGCTCTCACTATTTTACTAATTTTTGTTTCCAACAGAGCTTTCACCAAGTCTCTGTTCAACCCGCAGTTTGGCAGCCTGTTTCGCACCTACCATAATCCGACCTACTTCTTCCGACGCCTGGCTCGGTTTGCCGACATCTACATGTCGAGTCTGACAAACCTGCTGCGCTACTCGAGCTCATACACGTTCTACCCTCACAGGATTCTCCTGCCTCACGAGCCGAGCTTGTACTCACAGGGCCTGCTGGGAGAGCAGGGGTCGGACCGAGGCGGGGTGGAGGGCAGGGTGAAGTGATACATGTTTTCTTTGAGTTGAAAACCGAGGGCATGAGTGAAATGACGCATGGCCATGTTATGTTGAGATGAAAAGGGAGAGAGGAAATGGAAAGAGATGGCAACGTGAAAGTGACACAGATTTTGTTGAACTTTGAAGTGAAAAGAGGGATAAAAACTGGAAGAGGAGGCAAAATGAAGTGGCACATGTTTGTTTGTTTTTTTTTTGTGAAAGAGAAGACAGAGTGAAGTTACACATGTAGTGTTGAGACTATACAGTTAGTTACGTAAAACTGTATTCTCTTTTTTCTTGTTGCTTATAGGAAATATTGTATAGTTGGGTATTAATATTTAAAATGCATACTATCAGCATTTATCACTCAATACTCATACTTAGGTATTTTTTTTTATATCGGACATGCTTCCCAGGGACTTGTATGATGCTCATGCCCAAAACTGGTGTAAGATCTATATCTATCGTTCAGCATACACGAAACGGTCAACTATTATTGTAGAAATATTACTGGTGCTGTCTCATTGCAGCCATTACTGTGATGGTCATTGGATAAATCCAGTGCTTACTGAGCTATATGAGCTGTATTGTACCCTGGCACAATGTTATAAATAGCCTGGCTGGTTGAAATCAATCAAGCAGGTTTTAACCCTTTGAGTGTGACAGGGTGACTGGTATGTTAGGAAGTACTACATAGAGGCAAATGCACGTCTAGGGAAGCTACCATGTAAAGTATAAAGGCGGGATAAGAAAACTATATAGTACATAGTACATCCCATAGATTTAAAAGGCTATTGGCCTGCAATCAAACGGTAAAAGATGATAAATTTGAGTTTGTGAGGACTTGTGTGTGAAAAAGAATAGGACTTTAGAGACATATAAAATAAAAGCAAAATCAAAATGTATTATACGTGAAGGTTGTGATGAAATCTTAATGAACTAATGTTTTATTATGCATTGCTGATTATTTTGGTGTCAAAATTATTGTTATCATTATTATTTTTATATTTCTATCATAGACCTTGCATAGCTAGAGAGAGTTTATTACTTTGCATGTACTTGATTGGAAATGGTCCATTTTATTTATACATCAACATTTATTCACGGACAGTGTTGTCCGGATGAGAAATTTTGAATGCCTTGTAAACTGAGGGGGTGACATCGGTTATCTTTGTTACACAAAACCAGCTCAGAAACTTGGAGGGCAAGCTTCTTTTTTCTTTATTCTTGTATCATTCATACTGTTTTAGAGAAGAGAGTTAAAATGTTGGTGATTAGATTGTAGTTACTAGAGAAGTGATATTTTTTTTAGTAGTTTGTTTTTTTACATATTGTACTTTTCTCTCTACATAGAATATGAAGAAAAGTTTTTGTAAGAATGTTTTATTTGAAATTGTTATCTTTTTTGTATTTTTTTTTTCATTTTGCTTTTCTTGTTCCTAATTGTTATACATGCATGTTTTTGTTGATGCTTTACCAATGTGTGGTGGCCTAACTAAGTTAAGTTAGGTGTCAGTTTTAGATGTTGGTTCCATGTTAAAGCTCAGCTTATTCTGAGTATGCTACATGATTTTTGTAGTTAAATATTTTAATATTGAAGTGAATTATGCTTTAAACAAACAAGTTTGTATTGAATTGTTGCAAATACAATTTTGTCCGCTCTGAAGCCATACTTTGTATTATGATTGTGATATCAGGAAGATTGTAAGAAGACATGAACTCCTGTTGTGGGTGGAAGTTAGCTCATTAAGCAAGAGGAGTTATGCTTATAGCTGGGGCTTATTCTAACCTTTGAGAGAGGACATAAAGTGAGCAAACGGAACAGTTTTTTTTAGATTTATTACAAAATAACATTATGACGTTTCTGCATTTAAAACATCTCCCATGACTTACTGCTAAGTGGAATAACTTTTTGTAAAATATAATTCCTGTATTTGCCAGGCCTGAAATGGTCCTAATTTTTTCTGGGCCACCACACTTAATCTTTTCAGTCTAAGTTGAATCGCTTTTTTTTTTTAAATGTTGATGAGAATAAATACAAGAGAGCTGAACAGCTGAGGACTTTTTATATCTTGTAAAATATCATGGAGACTGACTTGCCCCAAATGATATTCTTAGAAAGATAGATAGAAAGTAACTAGACCCTAGGTTTGTTTGAAAATATATATAGTTATGTAATGTAGGATTTATACGATAATTATGTGTTTTAATGTTTGAAACTATTGCTACATTATATAACCTGGATCTCATAACATGTCATATTATATAAGATTCGACAGGGTTAAGAAAAGGAAGTGGGATGACTGTCTTATAGAGATTTACTGTGGTCTGTTTCCTCATTCTGTGACACCAAACAACTTAGTCAAAACATTAGTTGGTATTTCCTACAGCTATTGCGCAGATGTGCTATTTTCTCATTTCTTTCGAAAATCATGTGGTGATAACAATGTTTTCTATTTTAATTTCCACTACTTCCTTAAGTATCAAATATTTAGATTTTGTATTGTGTGATTGATGCCAAAATTGTTTTTAATTAACTTTCTTTTTTTTTTTTTTGCTTGAGGAAAAAGCGCTTTATCAGTTACTACCTTTTTATACCAGTTAAATGTTTTGGTTTATCAAAGTGGTCTCTGCATTGCTTTGGTGTTACTTATGCAAAACCAAGAGTGCTCTTCTTTTGTTTCTCTTGTTATTTATGTTTTGTTTTTTGTTTTGTTTTGTTGGGGTTTTTTTTTGCTTTCGTTGCTTTGATTGCATTCATTCATTTTGTGTGTGCATATTCTATTTAGTTTTTGTTGTTCTGTTGTTTTTTGGGGGAGGGAGGAGTATTCTGCATTGTGATATACAAGTAAGCTGTAATAACTTTCTTGTGACTTAAAATAAGGACTGTGTTCTAGTGAGTACCTGTTAGGGTGCTCGAAGTAATTCATAAGGACTTCTCATTTTTCTGTTGCTGAAATCCACGTAGAGCTTTGTATTTGTTATCAAACTGAGTAGAATACTTTGCGAAGGGATAATTAATGACCAGAAAATCAACTAAGGAGGTATCTCTCTAGTACCTGTACAAAGTTTTATGAAAACTTTTTTCATTTGTATCCCACAGCTGGATTGCATGATAAATATTTTGTACAATTGAATGTCTTTTGAATGTCTCATGACAATTTTATTTATTTCTATACGTAATACATTTAGCCCAGTGATTTATTTTTCCCCCTCTTCTATTCTCAAGTTAGGTAGACATAATCTCGATTTTCACTGTGATTGTTTAATGTCAGTGTCTGACATTAAACAATCACAGTGAAAATCGAGATTGTAAAATCATGTAAAATTGTCTGTGGACAAAGAAATGTAAAAATCATTTGCGGGACCATAGAGTACACAAACGTCGAGACACAGTGCTTTGCCGGGGATCAATGCTGACCTTCTTTGGGGGGAGCATGGCGACGCTGCGATTTAAATGTCGGCTTCTGATGCAGGAGGCTGGTAGTTCGGATCACACCCGAGCAATTATACTCCCTACTGTTTGGGTCGGCGTCAGTTCAATGTGACCAGCTGAGACAGAATGTCATGGTATCCCGCCCTGTCTCGTGTGTGGCAGCACATAAAATTGTCAGACGTCCGTCTTGGGGCCCGTCCACAATATAGCCTATATAGTGCTGATGTTGGACGTTAAAACCAACTCAAACTCAACTCAAGTTCAGTGTGACCAGACAAGTCCCATGAATCCCGCTCTGGAGCCTTGTTGTTGTAGCCGTTTAGAATCTTTTTTCATTTTTTTTTTTTTTTGAGACCTAGAAGCTAAGACAGCTTCACTTTCAATTTCAACGATGAAAGATTACACAGTGCTTTTATCATGTTGGTATATGCTGTAATTCAATCTAAAATTGGTATGAAAGTAGTTCCTTGCACTTGCGGTCTTATTAGGTTCCATATATGTAAAAAAAAAAAATGTGAGAAGTTTAATTTTTTTTTTTCAATCAGTCTTGTCTGGGGTGAATTGTGATCAAAATCATATTGTGCCCGTGTCTTCAGTAGAAAAAAGATATATATCTTCCAAGATATGCATTCATTTTATTGAAGTTTTCACTTACATAACCTCTAATTTCTAACAGCAACAAGGATTCTTGCCTGTGCATGTACTAGCACAATTATTGTTTTGATTTATTTCCTGTGAGTTTTTAATTGTTATATACACTCTTGTCAATGAACATGAGATTATTTTGAATTATTGAGCATTGATGGCTTATAGTATACACGTTTTACAAACATATCAAAAAGTTTGCATTATTGAACTTATGAACCAAGATTCAGTATTTTGCTTTGTTGTGCAATATTCATGTATGTATTTTGTTTTTTTTTTGGGTTTTTTTTTTAATGGAGGGGGG
>RQTK01000431.1:158818-208623 GCA_003991915.1 Elysia chlorotica
ATATATATATATATATATATATCTCAAAACTAATATCTATGAGTCATATTATATTCTTTTTTTTTCCAAAAAGAGGTTAGATTTGCAAGGAAATAAAACAGGGGTACCCAAGTTTAATTCCAAGATTTTTGTGCCATCATTTTGGTCCATTGTGACGATGAGATTTCTTGTCTTCTCAATATCACTTGCAAAATGCATGCCATATTATTGTAACCTCTTAAACAGCTGTACAACCATCCAATTTTATAAATTTTGACAGGAAATTTGTGACACGAGGGCTAAACAAATGTTTTTTTTTCTTTTATTAAATTTAATACTCAATTGTTTATGGTTTAATAAGAACTTTCAACTTTTTTAATGATTTAAAGCTTATTGGATATGAGAAGCAAGATTTTTCTTTCAAATGTAATCCTTTTATATGCATTTATTTCATATTTAGCACATTTTGTTTAGGAAGATAATCTTAACAGAGTGGAATTATGTTGAACGAAGGCTGAATTTCTTTTAACTATGTAGTTGCCGTTTTGAAAACTCAATGGGTTTTTTCAACTGCTGATTTAGGTCATTATGGAAGATATCCTTAGTTGGTTTGATAAGTGATAACTATCTCTAGAGTTTGGTTCAACTAGTAAAAGACCAACTCTTCGTCTGATATTGCTATGGTAAAAAAAATATCAAACTATGAATTGGTCTTTTATTATGAAACAATGTTTGTAGTTTGAAATAGTGATTTTTTTTATTATAAATAATGTCTTATTAGAACATTGGAAAAACTTTTCTGATTAATGTTGCTTCAAATAGAGGTAATTTTGTCAATGTATGGTAATAAAAACATTCATTGAGAAGTAGAATTAGCAAATCTGTATGTGATTTCTTCCTTTTTGATTCATTATTAGCTCTGTATATCACTGTGTCTGTTTTGTAGAATAGCTTTCCAGATCTATTGATGTAGTATGAAATATTGTGTTTAATTTAAAATAGTGAGCTTTTTTTTCCAAGGTATTGTTATTACAACATTGGGGAAACTTGTGTGATTAATTTTATTTCAAAGGTAGTTTTGTCTATATATGGCAATCAAAATATTCATTGAAAATTTAAATTCGAGAAACTTTATATGAGTTTTTCCTTTTATGAGCTATATTAGCTGTTTTTTTTTTTAATTACAAATTTTGTTTAGCAGAACAGTATTGGTAGCTTTCCCTCTGCCATTTGTGTAGAAATTGCATGTGTTGCTGTATTTAGACATAGATGACCAATTTTCCTGGTAACAATATTTACAGTCCATTACATTTGAATCTAAAAAAGCAGGTGCATTCCTTTGACTTTTTCCACTTGATCAAACGTGTTCATATGCTTCTCTATGATTTCTCTTGATCTCTGACTGTAAAATTAAAACCTCTAGTAATATCCCCATATATATATATATATTATTGAAACATATTGTTTTTGGAAGGTGCTTTCCATTTCACACTACTATTTAGTTCAAAGACATATACTGGTATATACAAAGTCATATATATATTGTTGTTTTGGTTCCCAATTTTTCTGTATAATTAATGATAGTTGTGTGTCAGGGGATAAAAGACCCCAAGCTTTTTAACAATTTTAATTAAGGTACTTACAATGGGAATTTTTTTTCATAGTACGTAAAACAAGATAAGATAAACTTGTATTCATCCTCAAGGGAAATTTTGGTTCGATATACCAGCAACAGCAGTAATCTTGATATTGACATGAAAACATTAATGAAAAAAATAAAAAAAAAGCATAGGCATCAATACCTTGCTCACCCTCGACCTTTGTATATTTTCTTTGAAATATTATATATTTCTCAAACATCCATTTCGACTAATTAAAAAGTAGGGGCTCACAGAGACCCCGCAACTCACGGACAAGGTATAGAAAATATAGAAGTTTGATAAGGGTTAAGTCTAGTCCTATTCGTTAACAAAGTTCACACACTGAAATGAAAAGGAGTTGATAATAAAGCTTTGCACCCGAATATTCACTTCCTATATTACCTGCCTTGTCTTTTGTTTATATTTGTTAGCTTGAATCAGTGATTCAGTGATTTGGAAATAAAGCATAATAATAGTAATCAGTATTATATTTTGCTGTGAGTTACAAGTGTTGGTGCTTGATTTTTCTTAGAAACTTGTTTTGATGTTGGCATTTACATTAAAAACAATATAATAAAATAAAGTGCCTTTAGTATTTTGTATGGTGCTTTTATCCTAATCAACTCATTGCCAATAAATTCATCGAAGTTTAAAAGAAAAATGTTACTATAGCTGCCCCTATTGTGATTCAAAGGGGAAAAAACAGCTAAGAAAAAAAGAGCCATGGCATTCTTTTAAAAAAATTGACACAAAGACACACAAATCATAGGTAAAAAGGTCCAGCTTCCATAACTTACTTTATAACTTTATTATCATTTTCTTAAATATCATTGAAAAATAATTTTCATTTGAAAACAAAATTATATGTGCAATCCTGTATCACAAATAGAGATTGTGTCAGTTTTCTCAAGGGTTTTAGTCTGTAGGCATAGAAAATCACAATTTTTGTCCTTCAAAATGTCTAGTTATTCTTTTTTGACAATGAATTTGTAGCACAAAATGCACTTAGTTTTCAAACATTTGTAACACATATAAGCTATCTTAGTAGACAATTTTTTTTCAAATCATAAAAATTAAAATACAATTATTAATAGAAAATAAAAAAGATAATAAATAATGCTTTTTGTTTTGATTGTACAATGAAAAAAAAACCGTATGTTGTTTTTTAGGAACACACATTTATTTTCACATTTCATTTATGTATAATATTTTATAAAATTTAACAGGTCCTTTTAAAAAAATTATAAAAAAGATCTAGGTTCATGCACAATTTATAATTTGAAATAAAAAAAAAATATATATATATATATATATATATATAACTACAATTCCTATTTTGCTAAGACAGGTAAAGTTTATTTTTGTTATCTTTGGGGGAAAAAATTTTATTTTTTCGATCTTTATTTGCATTTTAATTTAGAGTATAAAATTATGTATACCATAATAGTCTAAACTGTACACGTAATCAATAACCCAGGACATACTGAGATTGAGGCAGAAATGTATCAGAAATGTTAAACAATCATTTCACCAATCCACTTAAAATTTTTTACACTGATTAAATAATTGTTCTCAATATATATGTTTTTCATGTACTTTGTGAAATTGTTACATATCATCATGAAATACTTCATTATTTCATGTCAGGCTTGTTCAATTGTATATGACTTAGCGGAGTCAGGCCACTGAAATAATAAGTAGAAGTTATTTAGAGCTAGAATTAAGATAATGTTTGGCCATGGTTAGAAAATGGCTTACACTGAAAAATCATTTTAAAATGTTTTTGCTTCGTGGGATTAGAACACTCAACTTGTAGGTGTTATGGCACCAAATCGCCTGATCACTCAAAGAGAACATGGTTCATCTCACTAGATCAATTCTTTTAGAGCATAAAAGTCAAAATTTTGTACAAGTGATAGATATGTATACACCCTTTCATATTTGTTGAGCAGCTAGTGTGACAACAAGCATAAAATTGTCTTAAGAGGTTGAACAAATTATTAATCTATCCTTTGAAGAACCAGAGGTAATTATTTTTATTTGAACATGAAAATGGTCACTCAGGAGCAGTTTTCTATTTTTCAGAGAGATCTAGTTCAAAAGCGTACTTCAGCGACTTGTGCCTGGTTCACACTGGATGCCTCACATTTTATCGCATTGATATTGATACACAACATAATTGCTGAGGTTATTTTGCAGGAAAAATGAATGTGTAAGGTTAAAAATAAAATTAACAACCACCATTGGAGATCACAATTAATGCATGGTAAAATGTTTCTTATCTTTCAGAATGTAAAAAGTCTTATTCAGATCTAAGGGTACTAGTACAACAGAGCTTTAATGAGACCTCAGAATGCTTTAAAAGTAAAAGCTTTTCTTTAAAAAAATGCAATAGTAATGGCTTAAATAGTTTTTCCCCGTTTTAATACAGAAATTACTGCTAAAGTAAGTGTTAAAGATTTCATGGCATGATATGAGTTCAATACAATAAAAACAGAAGATGAATCACAGCCCAAACAAGTTTTTCGTCGTAAGAATTGGGCAGTGATATTCATTGAGATATGAGCTTCACTGCCAAAATGGAGAGTCACTGAGTGATCACTATGAGTTCAGTACAATAAAAAAAAAAGACAAATCAGAATCGGAAAGCCATGTTGCAGAAACATTTTCACTCATTCAGATTGTTCCGGATAGGGTGTGCAACATCTTAAAATAAAGTTCACATAACGCAAGCCTTTGTGGCAGACAATTTGTATGATTTTCTACAACTATCACACACCATCAAATCTTTGCAAGGGAAACCACTCACAACATTAAGTAAAAAATTTTATAAACTTATTCCCCTTTGATTTTATTTGAAATGATCCATGACACACTGGCATCACAGTCCAAAATGGTGCAATGCCAATGAGTTCAATTATTTAAGAATCAGAACAACAGCAGGTGAGATTGAAATACATAGGGATCTGAGGGTTCACAAGTTGGATTACTATTGAGCGCTACTTGATACACACTCAATTTATCGTTGGGTGACATTAAAAAGGCTCTATCCGCAGTTTGGGTAAAATTAGAAATGACAACATGATAAGGTTTGTCTGTACAGAAAATTCATTTAAAAAAATAGCTGTAGAGATTAGCAACCTGGTTATAAAACAAAATTAAAACATGTTTTTCGGTCTAGCTATAAATCTATTAGAGTCAAACTTTTTTATCTTGATTTTTTGATAACCAAAAAAAGTGTTAGCAGAACCTTTTTAATGTGCCCTCCCGTTGTGGTAAAAATGTGCAAATAAATACATTCATTACAATGAACAGAATCCATATGTGTATGATATTATAATAAAAAAGACAATTATTTGAAACATTGGCATAGCTGCGTAGACTCTTTACGGGTAAATGCATTTTTTTTTTATAATAATAACTGTACATATTGTTTTTATGCAACAATAGATCTAATTAACCATGTGGAACTGCATGGAGAAAATTATTAAATAAATATAAAAATTGATTATATAAAGATATTTCAAAGCATACGGTCTTACAAATGTGATTCTTTTTGCAAATGACAATGATATTGTGGGGTTTTTTTTGTTTGCTCTGGTGGATATGTTGGGTTTGGTAGGGCCCATTACCAGCAGCTAGGATATCTTGTGGACATGTCCTAGGGCTTATGCCTGACAATACTACATGATGGGTCATAATTGAGTAGCTTTAAATCTGCGAACGTCAAAATATCTGGATACGACAATAGCTTTATATATATATATATATATATATATATATATAATGTGAATCAGGCACAAGTATGAAATATGATTTTTTGAGTTAAATATAGTATGTTAGGAGGCATCAAATACACTTTAACAGGCAGGAAAAAACTCCATCATTTCTAGTACAAGAGAGATTCGTTTCAAAACAAAAAAAATTCAATATAGAATTTTTTCTATGTTAAGAGGGCTCTAGTTAGAAATTTATATCAGCAACTTGTGCCTGATTCACCCTGATTGCCTCACAAATATATTTCTGAAAGTCCAAAAATTGAAATATGACTGAAAATGCCATGATGGTAGACAAAATTACCCCCTATCTTCAGTGGGCGTTGCTATAAAAGTGTTACTTCGTTGCTATAAGTGTTACTTCATTTCTATAAAAGTGCTACTTTACTAAGTCTAGATGTACTAGCTTAAAGGGATGAAAAAAAGGATTGAATAATTTCCACAGAGAAAAAAAAATCACAACACAAATGTATTCAGATCTGAGTTCAGTTGTATTATTCTCCGATTACTTGTATCTATTTAGACAACAAGCAAGCAAAAGGCTAGAAAATAATGCTGTGAATGCCTAAAATGTTTCTTCATGCAAAAAATGATAGAAAATAAAGCCAGCATCTATCATCAGCTTAAAAAAAAATCATGAGATCAATACATGTATACACACTTTAGGAAAAAGTGTATCATCTTCTGACTAGCGCACAATACTGTCCCCTGTTGTTCTTTTTCTCCACAATTTATCCTAAAAATATCAGAAACTTTTGAAACATCGTGATTCTTATTTGACTAGCAAAAGGTAGAAATAATTGTTGATATTATATATCAATCTCGTATTCTTCTAATATCAAGGTTTTAAGACAAAAAAAACAATTTATCCATTTTGTTTGTGTTTTTTTTGTGTTTTTGTTTAATATTTTACATAGGTTGCTATTTTAGGTCTATATTACATACTGAGCTGGTTCAAACTTTAATTTTTAAGGCTATGCCTTATAAACAAGATAAAATGCTAACAAATATTTTGTTATTAAAGCTTGCTTTTAGCCCTCTTTCTCCACTTTTAAAAATCGGTGTAGATTATGTTTTGTCATAAAAACCTTAACATGTTGCCTCACTACGTACATTAAAAATATTGATATTTCCTACTGACCCTGTATCAAGACTAAAAGCATACCTAATTATATACTATCATTAATATGTGTATCTTTACTTCAATACTATTTTTTTTTCACAACCAAACTTTCCACAATCTTTGAAATACTATAATATATACAATTATTTAATATCCAATGACCATTAAAGGTGGGAGTAACAACACTAGGAGTCATAAGTGCAACATTGTGGTGATCTTACGAACGTGTTGTAAGCAATGGAATTAAGAAGAGTTGGAAGCTGCTGCCTCACTGTTCTTGCAACAAAAGGCCATTCTTATTTCCAGACAGGTCCATTCCCCCCAGCCCCTGTCTTGGACCCTCCGACAGCTGCCTTGCTCTGCAAGTTCACCACGGGTCCCGACTTCCTGTCTTTTCCAGACCCGTCTCCCGAGTGGTTGCCGTGGTGATTGTGATGATGGTGCTGCGATGATGATGCTGCCACTGGTACCGTCGCCGCAGGCTTGTTGCCCCCGGCAACCTTGCGTCTGGCCCCTAAAGCGCCGCCGGGCCCAGCACTGGCACCGCTTCCCCCTCTCCCTGTTAAGGATCGGTCCTGCTGGGACGATATATCCAGATTTGTTGTCGAAGTCAAGTCACCTGATGACTGAGAAAAGAAATCATATGTTAATGATAAGCAAACTCAAGTTAGTCCTACACTCTTTACTTAGCATTCGGTTGTTAGAGTTAGAATTAGAGTTTGTATTTACAGGACATCAGCACAGTAAAGGCTATATTTACGGTACTTGGCAAAACTAACAACATTGTGATCGCATCAAACTGACAATTCTGAAAAACATGAACTTATTTGAGATATTGACGGAAATATCAAGTGTGTTTGCTTGAAGAAACTTTTGGATATTTAAGTAATTTGAATTCTCAACATCACTTTCATCACCGAAGCAAGAAAATAATCATATACCTGACTGCCGTTCAACATTTTCTTTGTCTTCCGAGTTCGCTGGGACCTGGGCGAAACTTTGGTTTCTGACGATTTCTTTGCATCTGTCTTGACCCTTGTCTGCTCAGGGCTGAAAAAAAATTCAACGTTTTCAGGTGATAATTCCAATTTAATTTTGCCTTCATTCAATGAAGACAACTTCATCATTGAGTGCATGAATGATTGGCTGGCAATAAAGTCTGTCTTAAGTCTTTAAAACAAAAAGAATGCTCACAGCATCAATTATTATTCTATATATATATAAACCTCAATGCAGTTTTTAGGTACATCATATTCCACTGAAAGATATAGGGGGGATAATAAAGTTGGATAGCAGTTGAGATTCAAACTTTGGAAGTCATGTTTATCAGTCCAGTGCAGTACCCACCATGTCGCTTGATGCCACCATGCAGTTGAGGCATACCTAGCCAGCTTCAAAACTTTTTTAAAGAATCAACTAGAATATGGTTTTTGGGATCTGAAAAAACTACTAAATAAAGATCTATTCTTCTTGTGAAATAGAACTTTACTAAGCAATACAGGGGGACAAGGTGCTGGGTACATTTTACCATTTTAGAAAAAGATGAACGATGCAATATCCAGTAAGACTACAATCAGGAAACAAGGAAAACAAAGAAGTGGATCTCGCTGCGCCCGTAAGTCGAGTAAGTCGAGCAAATCAAGCCAGAAAGAGACAGCACGAGCTTCTCACCTGACCCCTGCGGTCATCTCCCTGAGAGCGTCCACCAGCTGGTCGGCCACGTTGCCCTGGTAAGCTGCCTCAGGGTTGGTCTCCCACTGCTCCCTGCGAACATAATGATGATAATACATTTGGGTAGCATCTGGGGAAAAGCTGAGATTTGAAGCAATTTTTTTTATATTGAGATATGAATGAGGAAAAAAATAGAGTAACCCTGTTTTTTTAGTCTTGTGTCTTTGTGGGAAGAATTTAAAAAAAAACTCACACACAAAAACAGATACACTTCTGGCAGTGTAACATCATTAAAAAAACAAGCAAAAAAAGATATAACAGATACACTTCTGGCAGTGTAACATCATTAAAAAAAAAAACATACACTTCTGGCAGTGTAACATTATTTAAAAAAAACAACAGATACACTTCTGGCAGTGTAATGTCATTAAAAATTTTTTTTTTTTAAAACATACACTTCTGGCAGTGTTACATCATTAAAAAAAGATACACTTCTGGCAGTGTAACATCGTTAAAAAAAGATACACTTCTGACAGTGTAACATCATTAACAAAAAAAAACAGATACACTTCTGGCAGTGTAACATCATTAAAAAAAACAGATACACTTCTGGCAGTGTTACATAATTTAAAAAAAACAAACAGATACACTTCTGGCAGTTTAACACCATTAAAAGAAAAAACAGATACACTTCTGGCAGTGTAACATCATTTTAAAAAAACAACAAAAAACAGATACACTTCTGGCAGTGCAACATCATTAAAAAAAAACTTTAAAAAACAGATACACTTCTGGCAGTGTAACATCATTAAAAAAAAAACTAAAAAAAACAGATACACTTCTGGCAGTGTGTTGATAAATGCACATCAACTTGCTGAAACTGGTAAAGAGTAAAAAAAGGGCAAAGCCCCCAATTTACAATTCTACTTCTAGCAATCGTATGATGAGTGGATACAAACGTGCTGATGCTACTGGTAAAGAGAGCAAAAAGGGCTTGTTTTTTGTTTAGTTTCCAACTTCAGCACTAAATAGGCTATATTGTGGGCAGGTCCCAAGAAAACATCTGACAATTTTTGTGCTGTCAAAAGGTGCTAGGATACGGTCATACCATGACTTCTGTCTCTGCAGGTCACATTATACAGTTACTGATTCAACCAGTAGGTCACGAAATTGGGCAAATAAATTTTTGATTCATCATGGGTTTAAAACCCGGGACCTTGTGATGGGGACACCAGCGCTCGACCACCGGAGCCAGTTCGCCAGTGGTAAAAAGGAACAAAAAAAAGGGTAAGGCCCTCACCTGTACATCATCAGAAGCTGTGAGATTTCCGCCAGACCCTGGGCACTGATCACCCTGCTGCCCCCGAACAAATTGCTGAGCTGGGTACCGGCCGGGTCCGCTTCGGGTCGGCCCGCCTGGACCGGCAAAGACTGGGCATGAGCAGAGTCGTCCCTCTGGCCCTGCAGCGCCTGGGAGAATGTGACGGTGTTTTATACAGGTAACAAAACATGTATCAAGGGTACGACAGTAACTGGGAGAACGTGACGGTGTTTTACAGATAACATGTAATAACATGTATCAAGGGTATGACAGTGCCTGGGAGAACGTGACAGTGTTTTACAGGTAACAAAACATGTATCAAGGGTACGACAGTGCCTGGGAGAATGTGACGGTGTTTTATACAGGTAACAAAACATGTATCAAGGGTACGACAGTGCCTGGGAGAACGTGACGGTGTTTTACAGGTAACAAAACATGTATCAAGGGTACGACAGTGCCTGGGAGAACGTGACGGTGTTTTACAGGTAACAAAACATGTATCAAGGGTACGACAGTGCCTGGGAGAATGTGACGGTGTTTTACAGGTAACAAAACATGTATCAAGGGTACGACAGTGCCTGGGAGAATGTGACGGTGTTTTACAGATAACATGTAATAACATGTATCAAGGGTATGACAGTGCCTGGGAGAACGTGACAGTGTTTTACAGGTAACAAAACATGTATCAAGGGTACGACAGTGCCTGGGAGAATGTGACGGTGTTTTACAGATAACATGTAATAACATGTATCAAGGGAATTACAAATGTGAAGTAATCAGGGTAAATCAGGCACACGTCGAATTGTAATAACATGTATCAAGGGAATTACAAATGTGAAGTAATCAGGGTAAATCAGGCACAGGTCAGAATTTCGACTTTTTCTGGATATTTATGGTGCGTTAGGAAGCATCAAAAGCACTACCAGAGGTGAAAATTTAATGTGTAAATCTATCATTTCTAGAGCCATAGATAGATCAATCTATTTGAAATTGAAAAAGATCAATATAGAGTAGACTTCCTATGTTTAGATGGCTCTAGCTCAAAACTTTTACTAGCGACTTGTGCCTGAATCACTCTGCTTGCCTCACAAATAATAAAACATGTATCAATCGATAGCAATACTTTGCAGATTATAAAACGTGTATCGAAATATGACTATATTTTTCAAATAAATAAATATGTATCAATGTATAACTTTTAAAAATTTAGATAATAAAACATGTATCAAACTGATGTTATTTTACAGATAATAAAAAATGTAGCAAAGTATGGCAACATTTTACAGTTAATAAAAGATGTATCAAGGTATGACAACATTTTATGCAGAATAAGAAAATGAAACTTGTACTGAAGCATGACAATATTTCACATAAAATAGAGCATGTATCACAGTAAGGCAATATTTTTTATTAATAACATGTGTAAAAGAGTATTCAGTAAATTGTTGGGTTGTATTTTTTTTCTTATTAAAGATAAAAAACATGGTCCATAAATTATTATCTGAAAGTCTGTTTAAGACATTTTGCAAATTTTTTATAACAGAATCAAAACATTCTATCATTGACTGCATGTCATTTAATAAAAAAAAGATAAAAGCTGTTGATATAATTATAACATATTCTGTGTGCTTTTTACCACTATTTTTGCAAGTCTTCCATAAACGTATTTTAATCATTCCGTTGTTGTTGTGTAGTTATAGTTGAGTTGGTTTAACGTCTAATGTCAACACTATAAAGTCTATATTGTGGACTTGCCCCAAGACTGACATCTGCCAATTTTATGTGCTGCCACACACAAGACAGGGTGGGGATGCCATGATTACTATCTCAGCCGGTCACATTAAACTGACACTGACCTTACGAGTAGGGGGCCAAATCTCCAGGGCTTGAACCATGGACCTCCTGAGTTGGATGCCAATGCTCTACCCCTGTTGTTGTGTTTTCCTTTAATTGCACTATTCATGTAATTGTACTATAATTTAATAGTAATTCTGAGCAGGCCTTTTTCTACCAACTATTTAATGGCGAATGTATTTTAGCATGACTTTAAGTAATGTATTCTACTGCTTTATTGTACATGTACCATCTATATTCTAGTACTTTTCCATGATCTAAAAAGCGATTTATTTTTTTCCTCCAGCCACACAGCCACAAGACTGCCTATACTGCTTCATGTCTCAAAACTCAAACAAATAACTCTTTCCACCGTGTGAATTTTCAATCCCAGCTTCATCACAATGAATGTGATTACCTGCTCCTTCTCTCTGAGCTCCTGCAGACGTGAGAGCTGTGCCGTGACCTCCAAAGCAGTGGCTGTGTCGTTAAGGTCAAGGTCAACTGCAGACAACAAGAAAATGTTATTGTAATTGCATCCCTAACAGAGAAGTGAATTTTTTTAGAAATACAATGTTTGTTTTCTTGGATTGTCACTCACTAACACTACATTACGACAAAAGGAAGGGTGAATGGTGCTGAAAAGATAAAGAATTACAAAAACGACTGTATAAATTTGAATTTCAAACCCCCAAAAAATATATAAAAAAATAAAGGAAAAACAAAAAGATGGCAGTGCAGAAAAATTTCTTCCCTCAATTTATTCAGGCCTGTTTGAAATATAATTTGTGAAAAATTAGTAAAGTTCTTCATCATCATACGTTTTTTGAAGAATCCTATGTCCATAAGAGCCCCAGCTGCGATTTGGAACTCAGACCTCATGCTCATCAGTCGAGAGCTTTACTGACAAAGCATTCTTATATCAGTTTTGTTTTTTATCCTCTTTAATATAATATATATGTCAAAAAAGATAATTATAAGCCATGATACATATTACATTTTTTGGAGTGCATTCAAATTTATTCTGCCTTCTTTCCCTCTGTAAAACTTGATTAAACCTTGCGTCTCATTAGGGTGTACTTACAGTTTTATGGTAGTGTTGCTTTTTTTTAAAGTATGATTGTATGTTCTGATACTTCAATCAAAGTTGTGCATATGCAACATAATTTTATACTAACAACATTTACTTTTATTTATTCATAATTAGTTTTACTCTTTTCTTGTTATTTTTTTCATCATCCTCCTTTCCTTATTTCTCAGGATGCTGTGTGTGTTTTATTTGTTCTTTGTTTGCTTTCGTTTGTTTTTGTTTTTTTTTGTGTTTGTTTGTTTGTTTGTTTTTTTTTTTTGTTTTTTTGTTTTTTGGGGGGCGGGGGTAAAATTTACTTGATCTTATGGTTCACATTTTTATTAATTTTCATACTATTGTTTCTGTAAAACTGAAAAGCAACAAAAAAAATCGAAATTCGGAACCCCCCGTCTCTGAAGCTGTATTATTTTTATTGAAATAAGCAAAAAGTGATAAGCATGGCATGATTTCTCTGATCACGCAAAAGTTAGCAACCTAAAGTCTTGATCAGGTAGAGAAGCTGAGGAAAGTGCAAGATTAATTCCTTTACATGAAGCTCTAAACTATTTCACTGCTATTCATTAAACCACAAAACTCTCTCTAAAAAAAATTTTTTTAATACCCAAGAGCCATTTCAAATTTCATCTTCTACAGACAGATTTGATCCAGTTAAGATAATATTTACCCAGATCAAGCCCTTTGGGGGGAAGGAAAGATAATTGCAATTTCAATCCTTATAAGTTTTGAAGGTAAATAACATAAGTAAACAAAATCATACGATAACTACAAAATTTCCAACGATGTTATCTGCAGGGCAGAAGTGCTGCTTTAGCCACTAGGGTAGTCTCAAAAGCAAAGATTTAAAATCAAAAGCAGTTTTAAGGTTAAAAGCAACTGAATGAAAAACTAGCTGTGATTATTAGTTTTAAAAAGCATAACAGCACAAAGGTTCATCCCTAAGAGTATCATATCAGCATCATTTAACCATGTTCCAATGCCACCATTAACTTGACCTGTTCTTTAACTCGCAAAATATGTCCACCTTTTGTAGACAGTAATGCACATTCACTATAAAGATATTGGCTAGGAATGACTTCACTGAAAAAAAAAAAGGAATATGCAGACTGGCTGAAACAATTCTCTATTTACACCCACAGTGACATGTGGCAGCATTTAATCATCTGTAACACTTAATTTGCATACATTTTTTAAATTATGGTGCATTGATAGAAGTTTTATAAGTTTCCTACTAAAAATTCTGCAGTTGTCCACGTCAAAATAGGCAATAAAGTGTTAAAAGGCTGGATTTAGATAAAGTGTTAAAAGGCTGGATTTAGATCTATCCAGACAGAAAGTGGATTTTAATTTCATTAATTCTATTATCAAACGAACTCACAGTGATGTTTAATTAGATCTCTGTCGACTCGATGAAGGAATGGGGGGTGGGTGGGGTACAAATGAGATGTCACGGGGCTTCAGGCTTTAAAGTGGTTGCGCGCAACAGACATGGCATAAAGGGGGTACAAACGTAAGGTGGGGGAAAATACAGAGAAGGGAGGGCGTTTGTATCCCCCCCCCCCCCCCCCCCCCCCCGGGCGGCCATTCCTTCATGGAGTGTCGAGAGAGTTCCAATTAAACATCACTGGTAAGTTCGTTTACAATAAAAGAAAGCACAAAAACACGTCCAAGCACTGAAAGAAGCCAACGTAAACTGAAGCCTCGTGACATCTCGTTTGGACTACCCCATTCTGGAATGGGGGTTAAAATCTGGATCTAAATTTTTTGAAATTTGGGTAGTTTTAGGCCAAACTTTTTAGTTTAATTGAGCTTTTCATTCAATTTAACTCTAGAGCCAAAAGCAAGTGTGTTAGTGCTATAAAATACTCTAGGAGTCATGACCAATACCTTCTTTGTTCCGCACTAAAGAGCTAAGCAGTCTCTCTGAATAATAAGGTGCATAAAATAAAACAAAAGAAACAGCTTAAGTTATTGTACACTACACATTCTTGAGGTTTTTTTTTTTTTTTTTAGTAATATTGAACTTTCATTGTGTCGAGAATTAGGTAAATCCACTTAAACGCAAAATATGATTTTTTCAAAATATTCAAATGTAGATAAAACACACAAAAATTACATATGCAGAGCTGCCAACCTAGTCCATATGGAAAGTGTGCTAACCAGTTTCAAAAGGTGTATTTTCACATGAAGAGGTGTTTTCTGGAAAATCATATTTTAAGGTAGGAAAAGGTATTGGTGTATTTGAGGACAAAAAGCATACAAATATACGCCAAAGCGTGCCGGTTAGCAGCTCTGCATATGTATGTTATGCCAGAAATTGTCATCTTCTGCAGAGCAATACGTTAACTACACATACAACATTTTCCTAAAATTATTTTTCTGCTTTTTTGTCATTTCTTTCCTTCTCATAAACATTTCTTTTTATCAACAAATCAAAATAGTTTCATGAAAAAGAAAAAAAAAAAATTTTGGTAAAGGACTTTCACATCTTTTAAGCATGCAACCCAGTTGATGAAACTTAAAATGTTGAACATTATGGACATGGTGAAAATAAATATTCTGAGTTCCGAAGGGGATTTTGCACAAACTGTTGCCATATCTAAAAGCACAAAAAGGTTTCATCACATCTTAAACAAAGCTATGTCACATTCTTCTTTAAGAAAAAAAACCAAAAAGATAATATTCGTCGTATGTTTTACCAATGTAGTCTATGTGTGGGCAGAATATATATGTAAGAATCTATGTCTGACCTGTGAGATCCCTGGACGATTCCAGAATACTCGGCTCCAAGACTGCATCTCTCTCAGGCTCACTGCACACACTGCCTGGGGCCTTACTCAGCAGCTGGAGATGCAAACAAGGCACAGAGAGGGCTGTAGAGGATGCTGATCATGTACACACACACATACACATACACGCACAGAGATAGAGAGGGGGGGGGTAGACAGAGGGAGGTAGGGGGAAAGAGTAAGAGAGAGAGAAGGAGGAAGATAGAGAGAAAGAGGGAGAAAATAGGGGGAGAGAGGGAGGGAGATAGAAAGAGAATGTAAGAGAGACAGAGAAAGAGGAAGGGAGGGAGATAGCTAGATAGGTAGATAGAGAGAGAGAGAGAGAGAGAGAGAGAGAGAGAGAGAGAAAGAGAGTGAGATCTTTGAGCTAGAAAGCTGTCTCCTCCTTCATCATCTCCTGGTCTGAATTAAATCCTACAAACCGACAAGGATTCAGTGCAGGATACCCCAGACCTGGTCAGTATTCTGCTGGCTGGGTCGGTGTCAGTATAATGTGACCAGTCAGCTCTCTCGATATTCCGCTCTTGGATCCAATCGCACCATGGGACTTCATTGAGATCTAGAAGACTTTGCTGTATAGGACTTAATCGAGACCTAAAAAGCTTTGTTTTCTTTGACCAAAGATCACACATACTTATATAAAGGGCATTGACAAAGTCAGAAGAAGACAAAATTCCATTTTCTTATTCAATACTGCAGGAGAAATAAAAGAAAAAAAGGGAATGCCATGGACAGATGTGGAGGTTTTAGCACAGGTCAGAGGGGAATGGAAATAGAAAGTTGCAAATAGTAAAAGGCGGTGTTTATGGGGTTTTTTGGCTTAGAGTTCTGTCCAGGCATAGGTAATTTTTGGTGATATGTGTTTGTAGTTATTATTTGCAGTTATTCAGTTAAAAGTTACTTCAATGGATATAGCCAGGGTGGTTTAATTTCTGTAGGTACAGCAATGTGTACATAGCCAGGCTGCAGAATGCATCCCACGTCACAAGGTCATTATGTCTTACACAACCTGACATTGAAAACTCGGCTGATGTGTATTGTAGGCTTTTCTGTCAAAATGCCTGAATGCTTGAAAGAATTACTGATCTGGAAACTGACATACCAATGAGCAATTTATGCTAACATTAGTCTGATTTTTTTGTGATAAGACTGACATATAATTCACTATTAAAGAGATTAAATATGTTGACTGTAAAGAGAGCAAATTAAAACCTAAAAAAGAATTTCAGGAGGATGCTCAATTCTTGTCTTGATGGACCCATGGACTCCTGGAGTTATGGACCCATGGCCTGCTTGACTCATGTACTGGTGGACTCACCATCCTGATGTAATGCTGCAGCTCCCCCTGTCTGCTCTGATGTTCCTCCAGTTTCTCAGAGAGTTGGCTGTAGTTAGCCTGCAGCCTGGGTCAATTAAAAATAAAATATTATAATAATTACAATGATAATGATACTAAAAATTATAATAATGATGATGATGATGATAATAATAATAAAAATAATAATAATTTATCTGAAAGGTTATTTATTGCAAAAAAAAAACAAAGAAACTATACATGATTAAATCAGATAAATTAGTATAAAAGTCTTAATAAAAAAAAACAAACAACAACAACAACAACAGAAGAAGAAGAAGAAGAAGAAGAAGAAGAAGAAGAAGAAGAAGAAGAAGAAGAAGAAGAAGAAGAAGAAGAAGAAGAAGAAGAAGAAGAAAAAAAGAAGAAGAAAAAGAAAAAGAAAAAGACGAAGAAGAAAAAGAAAAAGAAGAGAAGTAGGTGAGTTGGTTTAACGTCCAAGATCAGGACAATATAGGCTATATTGTGGACCAGCCACAAGACAGACGTCTGACAATTTTATGTGCTGCCACACACGAGACAGGGCGGGGATGCCATGAATCCTCTCTCAGACGATCACATTAAACTGACTCTGTGATTCAACCATTAGGGGGCGAGATCGTTAGGGCTTGAACTGCAAACCTCCTGCTTCAGAAGCCAGTGTTCTATCCCAGAGCTACCACGCCCCCCAGGAAGAAGAAAAAGAAAGATTTTCTTTTCTGATAGAGAATCAATGATACATGATGAACAACTATCTAGATATCAAAGAATCCCACAAAAAAATAAAATAAAAGTGAAGTGATAGTAAGTTATACTCAAGAGTTATGGCAAACCTTGTGGGGTCGTGGTAAGAGCTGCTGTCTTCACTCGCACTATCTGTCTGGTCTCGCTCCGCCGTCTGTTTTACTGGTGGTGACAGACTCTCGTTCAGCTGGCCTGCAGATATTATATCTTACTATAGTAGTTTTGTTACTAATGTGTAGTGTAGCAAATCTCACGGTAACAACAAAAGCAAAGGACTGGAAAATAGTGTATTTCTAGTATATATGTATTTATATGTAAAATCTTTCTAGTGTTCAAAAGAGTACACATTTTCAATCTCAATTATAGAGAAGGCAAAAGGGATAACAAGGGGGGGGGAAAACACCTATAAAAATAATGAATGGCATTGAGAATAAAACAAGAATACAAATTGCACTGAAATTGATTGTAACATTTTTTTTTCCATAAAGGACTCAATGACATCTTTAATAAAAAAAAGGAAGAGAGGTATCTACTTTTGTCAAACATTTAGCTGTCTGTATCTTTTAAAAAAAAAAGCATTACAACTCTTCACAACTTACAAAAAGCACTGGTCAGATCTAAAAGGTAAACAACTAAAAGAACTTTTTAAAATCTATTCTTTTTGCCAAAGATTAAAGAAAAACAGAATTTAACATTAACATATTTTTTAATTAAGTAAAAGGAACACACACACACACACAAACACAAAAAAAGCAACTCAAGGAATTGTTTCAAATTTCTCCTTTTTGCCAAAGATTAAAGAAAAACAAAATTTAAAATTAACATATTTTTTAATTAAGTAAAAGGAACACACACACACACACACACACAAAAACCAACTCAAGGAATTGTTTCAAATCTCTCCTTTTTGTCAAAGATTAAAAAAAAAAAAAAAAAAAAAAAGAAATGACACTGCCGCATTATAGTCTCACCTGTCTGTCTGATGTAGCTGAAGTGCCTCGGGCCGGGCCTCTTCCCCTGAGTTCCTCCCGCTACCGCCGCTGCGGTCAGGTCTGTCTGGTGACTCCTCACCCCCACGGCCAGGCTGGGGGGCGACCACTGGTCCGACGAGTTGTTGTATCTCTCGGGGCTGGACATGAACGTGGGAGACCCCGGCGTGTATATGTTGATGTTGGATGCTGGGGCAGACGGTCGGAGATAGAGATTTAAAAAAAAAAAAAAATTTAATAATTTCAAGAGCAGGTAGTTTAGAAATTCAAATCCAAGATAAAGCGCTTTGAGGCCTAGGAAAAAAAACGCTATAAAAAAGTACTTATTATTATTATTATTATTATTATTATTATTATTATTATTATTATTATTACTATTATTATTATAAAAAGATGTATATCTTTAGAGGCAAGAAGCAAGCATAGGAGATTGTAGGCACAAAAACAAACAAAACAAAAACAAAAAAAGAAAAGAAAAAGAAAGAGAAAACTCAAACCAAGACTGACCAGTTCTCCTCTCTCTTTCTTTCGGACTTTTGGAGTAGGGATGAGTTTGTTGCTGGGGGCGTGGAGATGTCACTTGATCCTGGTGTTGCTGGTGATGTCTTAGCGGTTGATTCTGTGCCCTTGGCGATGATGACGATGCAGATGATGAAACGGTGGCGGGATATTGGTGTGAATGATGCTGAATATTTGGAACAGAGGAAATGTTGCCATCCGCACCATGATGACTGTTCCATGGCTGGTGTTGGTGACTGTGGTTGTGAACGGGATGACGTAGCTGAATTTGTTGCTGTTGCTGTTGTTGTTGCGAAGTCCGGTTATAGCTGTGGTTGCCCATGCCCTCATCCCCCTCCTGGTATGCACTCAATGATTGAACTTGAAACTCAGACACAGCATCTGTAGGCAATCCACAATATTTGTTAAAAAAGAAAAAAAACAACCTCAATGTTTCTTGAAGTTATGACATATCAAGATACACCATCAAAATGGACAATCCACAATTTTTGTTAAAAAAAAAACACACAAAAAACGTCAATGTTTCTTGAAGTTATATGACATATCAAGATACAACATCAAAATGGACAATCAAAAGGTTTGTTCAACAAAAAGTGACCACAATGTTCCTAGTAGACATATATAGTTTGTTCTTTTATTACAAAGAAGTGGTCGTTTTGGGCAGGTTTTGTCTGTTTTGGTCGCGTCATAGGCTGCCCGCGATCGCGTTAAGGAGGTAATTACGGAGGGTGATAACAAAATAAAGGAAAAAATGCAAAGGAGTCAATGAAACGTGGGTCGCCATGAACAGATCGTTGACAGGACAGGTTGGGCTGTATGAATATATATTTGTAAAGAAAAATTGTTTCAGTACAGCATTAATCTTTCTTTGTTTCCATATCATTCAATTATTTTGGATCATTTTTCCATTCCGATAAAACCTATTTAATCAACTACCCATATATTTTTTTTAAACTGTTAACCCTTTAACCCTACAAGCGTCGCTAGTATTTAATTTTTGAACTGTTAACCCTTTAAATATCACCTTAAAATAGGGATAAGCCGTATACCTATATATGTTAAACCCAGACCGGAGATCTCTCTCTCTCTCTCTCTCTCTCTCTCTCTCTCTCTCTCTCTCTCTCTCTCTCTCTCTCTCTCTCTCTCTCTCTCTCTCTCTCTCTCTCTCTCTCTCTCTCTTTCTTTTGAGACTAAACAGGGGAGACAAAGGGAAAGCACCTGAGTGGGTCCATGAGGATGATTGCTGAGGGGATCCCATGGGCACGGCCTGAGGCCACTGGTCGGGGACAGGTCTGCGCACAGTGGGCTGTGTCGATACGTCGTCTGTTGGGCCACCAGTGATGATCCTCTCCCCTGCGGGACCCGTGGTGAAACCGTGGACCTGGCTGGATCCCTCCACCAGCTGGAGAAAACAAGAAAACATTTTGTCACTGTGCTATGCTTATGGCATAAGTGAGGTTTAGCCAAAGTGTAAGTGATATATCGTTGTAAAGGTGAAAATAAGATCTATCTGACTAGACTTTCAAATTAGAAATGTGGTCATGGGTTTTTGCTTCATCTTGTTAGAATTTGGAGCTGAACCAGAGAAATAAAACAGTTTATTTTTATTTATCTCAAAAGTATTGAAAATGACATGCCAAAATCCTAGCGCAGTGACAATTGTTTTGTGCTTTCCAGGTACAAGTCAATGATATTTTTTAGCTTTATGCCCTCTTAATGTAGAATACTATTCTTTATTAACCTTTTTTATGTTTACATGAATATCATATCACTGGTTCTCAAAATGAGTTATAATTTTTTTCAACCTGTTAAAGTGAATTTAGTGCTTTTTAACACCTTGTCATTTACTCACAAATAAACAATTCTGATTAGTGCCTACGTAGCCTGTTGCATCTCATCTAGTAAAAATATTATGGAAAAAATACAACAGAAAAGAAACTAATAAAATGAGATGTTGCTGTTTTTAGCACAGGAAGAGAGAAAATTTCTCTAACCTTGGACTGATCTTGAGACTGCCGCTGCTCGCCATTGTAGTTTGCACCTGCAGGGTGGGGGTAAGATTCAGGCCATCTCAAACTATGCTGTTGTTGTTGCTGCTGCTGTCGTTGATGAGCACTCATGTTGATGCTGTTGACGCTGGCGACAGTTGTATTGGTGGTGACAGAGGAAAGACTAACATTTTTGTCCTCTAAGGGCGATTGATGCAAGTCGTTTCTGGTCATAGGAATCTCCATATGCTGATTTAGCCTGTGATATAGAGTAAAGAATACTCAATGACAGAAATACGCAAGAAAAAGATCTGCTTGAGATGCCTTTTTTTTTTCTTAATAATTGTTCTTCTTCCTACTTGTAGTTTTGCGATTTCTTACAAGGAAAAAGTTAAATAACTTTATAAAGTTTAAAAGAAAAGAAGAAATAGATATGAGAAAAAAAGGGGAAAAAAAGATGATTGTCAGGGGAACATAGGGCACCTCATAACCAGAAAGAGAGAGCAGAAGATGTTTTTGCAACTCACATTACATAACTTTAGATTGCTCAATTGTTCGAAAAAATCAAGTGTCATAAAGAGTGATGGCTATTTCTCCACCCTAACCAAGTATCGCAAAAACACCTGCACACTTGCTGTGCACATTGACATGCGCTTGTGCTAGCACATCTTTGCATTGATGTGCACACCCTCATTTTGAATGTGCTAGCACATCTTTGCATTGGTGTGCACACCTTCATTTTGAATGTGCTAGCACATCTTTGCATTGGTGTGCACACCCTCATTTTGAAAATAATAAAAACAGAAAAACTTTAACCTTCACAAAATTTTGAATATTTCCCAACATAGTGTGCGCACAAGGAATGAGCCTTGAACCATGCAATGTGAAAAAGGTTAAGCAAACCAACCTCTCCAGATAGTCCTCCACCCTGCCCATCCGGTCCAGCTGAGCGTGGGCGTCCTCCTCGACCTGCCGGCTGACTCGATTCTCTCCCCTGGCCCTCTCTCCATCCCAGGAGGCGGCGACCTGGGACGGCTGGGATGTCGGGGTGCCGGACCTCTTGCCCTGACGCTCCAGGGAGGCCAAGTGGCCGTCCCCTCCCCCACTCCTGGCGGCGCTGACACCCATCCCAGCCCCAGCCCCGGCCCCGTTAACCGAGGCACTCAGGACGTTCAGGCTCGTCACCGAGGCGCTTCCATCGACTACCGCTAGGGCAGACGCGAGCTGACTTCCACTCTGGCTTGACGACAGGAACGAGCTGTTCAGGCTCTGCGTGGGGGAGATGAGAGGTGGAAAAGAAGCAAAAAGAGTTGGTTAGGAAATTCCTTTCGGGACATAAAGTATCAAAGTTTCCAGATCTTATGCACTTCCAAATTTGCTGCTCATATGTCCTGTATATGAGAGAAGAAGCAGGAAAATTTCAAAATGGGTTGGAAATGAAATTCTCCTTTGGGAACAGCAATGAAGTATCAAATTTACTAGACTTACTTGTGGCTTCCATCTTCGCAGCTCATATGTCCTGTTAATGAGAGAGGAAACTTTTTCTTATCTTTTTATACATGTATAACAACTGCAAATTGTTTTGAGATATGGAGCAAAATAGGCTGCCTTTCTCTGTGTGGTGCCTGTAAAAACATATAGATATAATAAGTATGGTGAGAGAGCTTTCAGTGCTACTACAATAAAAATATGGAAAAGTCAATTTAGAGACACAGATTCAAATGGGACTTTTAAAAAGCTGTTCCACCATCTAGCTTAATTTGCAAAACCATGGTATTGTATGAATGAACGCTTTCTGTTTTATTATCATCTATGTCATGTTCTTTTTTAATGAGATTTTGATGTGTAAAAGTGCAAAGAACTGAGTTTTCTTGGAAGCAGAGCTCTATAAATCATGTGCATTATTGTTATTATTATATAAAAGTGTCACCTTCTTCTGGGGGGTGTTGACAAGAAGTGAGACAGCTTCGTTCCACTGGGACTGCATCATCATCTGAAGCTTGGTTAAGATTTCCATTCTGATTTGAAAAAGAAGCGATGCATAAGTATGCGGCGGTATTGACAATATCAATAGACAGGTAGAGGTCTTCATTTTTACAGCATGATTAAATGTCAGACTATTTGATGTTTTATTTTTTGTTTGTTTTTTTAATGGCTTGTTTACGCATTTCTTACTAATATCATCTCATCATGATGTATGAGGCTATGAAGCTGCAAGGAAAACTATTTAAGAAAAACTAGGTGGTTTTTCATCTGTGAAATGAAAACTGAATGCAACTATTCATTGAAAGGTTATGCATGATAAGATGGGGAAAAATCTTTGAAAGGCATCCAGGCAGATTTATAAAACCTTAACAGGAATAAAAATATCACTTTATCTATATCTATTTCAATAGAAATGGACCTCCTCTTTAACTACTGGTTGGGTCGGTGTCAGTATAATGTGACCAGCTGAAACAGGAGTCATGGTATCCCCACCCTGTCTCGTGTGTGGCAGCACATAAAAAAGAGAGACGTCCATCTTGGAGCCCGTCCACAATATAGCCTATATAGTGCTGCTGTTGGACGTTACACCAATCCAATCAACCAACCAACCAACCTCCTCTTTAAAATTGGCTTACAAGAGACCATTGTTTGAGTTTGTTAACATTTCTCAAACAAGAAATAAAGCCTACCTCTGAGACTCTAACTTCAGCTTGGATTGTCGTAAGGCTGAGTTTTCCGTCCTCATGTCTTGAAGTCTGTCAAGAAGAGGCAGATTTTCAAGAATGCAAATGAATTGAACAGCAGAAGTTCTTAAAACAATTTTGATACCAGTCGTATAATAGTCCTTAAAAACTACAAAGACACTGAAAATACGTTTTCTCCTTTACAAAATACCACTGCTTTTTACAAAGATATAAAGAAATAAAAAATTGAAATTAATTATCTTGGTTATAACTAGGGATGATCACATGTCTGAGTCTCCAAGTCCAAAGAGGTTTGGAGGAGTGAGATAATGAATTTAGTAAAACTACTTAAATAAAGGGCCACTAGGGGTAAATTGCATTTTAAATAAGGTTCATGGGTGCACAAATTGTAAAAGATTTGTTTTTTTTTAAATAGAAAGCTTTAATGAGGAAAAAAATCTCGGATACCATGAAGGTGCATGTATAAGAAAGGGAACTTTCTTTTTACAAACCCTGTTATAATGGTATCTGTCATTGAGAGCCAATGATAAATTATATAGTTAACTATAGAGAGCCTTATAAATCCATGCTTTGTAAATTTAATTCTTAAGTAATAGATTTATGCCTCTTTGATCATACATTAATCTGAGGTAGAAAATCTAGATCTAGATCTAAATAATTATAAATCAGATGATCTTCTATAAGACTAAGTGTGAAACATGCTAAAGCCTTGAGAATTCTTGAAAGTTAATTTCTTTAGAGATTCTAAAAATAAACACTGTTTTATATGTGTAAGTGTTTCATGTGAACGATATAATACTTGGGCTTCATTTTGGATCAAATGATTGACACTAGCACCCCCTGCTTCCTCTAGCAGCGAGGAATATTGCAAACCACCTACATTCTTCAAATATGTGGAAAGGGCCATTTTTTAAACAAGTTCATCATGATTGAGACTTAAAAAAATGTTTTGTCTTGAAAGATACCACATGTTGAAAAAAAATTGAGCACAGAGATGGTGATGTCACATTTTGCACATCCGAATACTACCACTTTTCATTCCTTTCAAATATTCCACAACAGAATAACTTTCACCTGATACGAACAACTGTTTTCCATAAACATTATGGGCTAGAGTAATCAACATTTCTTGACGGATACGAAGGAAAATAATAGACAATTTAAATACGGACATCAATTCTTCCCTGTGTACATATACTTTTCAAATGTTTATGGATAAGTCTAGCCTAATAAAAAAAAAAAATATATATAATCTATATATATATATATATATAAAAATTATACATTTTTTATCTTTCCTATATAAATATCACAATTACTGGTAATGCTGGTTAATCCAACCTTAACTGTCCTTTTGGATGAATAAAGTTTGATCCATCTGATCTAAACTGTTGTCTCCCTACCCTCCCTAATCTCCCTAGCTTGCCCTTAGCCCCTACTTTTCTTCCAGCTCGGCAAGCTGGTGCCTGAACTCATCGTCCCTCTTGTCGCGCTGGGCGTTGATGTCTGCCGCCTGCTTGGCCATGTCGCGCTGCTGTCGCTGGTGGAGCTCGCTGACCTGACGCCGGTGGCGCTCGCTCATCTCCTCCACTGTGCTGTCCAGCCGCGCATGGAAGTCGGCAGCCTGGTCTGCAATCTGAGGGCAGGGGGAGATGCATAAGAATTGTTTTAAGTGATATGAAACGGGTTCTTTCTGCGGTTTTGGTAAAATCAGAAGGCAGGGCGAGATGCATTAGAAATTTGTTAAGTGATATGAAACGGGTTCTTTCTGCGGTTTTGGTAAAATCAGAAGGCAGGGCGAGATACATAAGAATTTTTTTAAGTGATTTGAAACGGGTTCTTTCTGCGTTTTTGGTAAAATCAGAAGGCAGGGCGAGATGCATCAGAATTTTTTTAAGTGATATGAAACGGGTTCTTTCTGCGGTTTTGGTAAAATCAGAAGGCAGGGCGAGATACATAAGAATTTTTCTAAGTGATATGAAACGGGTTCTTTCTGCGATTTTGGTAAAATCAGAAGGCAGGGCGAGATGCATAAGAATTGTTTTAAGTGATATGAAACGGGTTCTTTCTGCGATTTTGGTAAAATCAGAAGGCAGGGCGAGATACATAAGAATTTTTTTAAGTGATGTGAAAGGGGTTCTTTCTGCGATTTTGGTAAAATCAGAAGGCAGGGCGAGATGCATAAGAATTTTTTTAAGTGATATGAAACGGGTTCTTTCTGCGATTTTGGTAAAATCAGAAGGCAGGGCGAGATACATAAGAATTTTTTTAAGTGATATGAAACGGGTTCTTTCTGCGGTTTTGGTAAAATCAGAAGGCAGGGCGAGATGCATCAGAATTTTTTTAAGTGATATGAAACGGGTTCTTTCTGCGGTTTTGGTAAAATCAGAAGGCAGGGGGAGATGCATAAGAATTGTTTTAAGTGATGTGAAACGGGTTCTTTCTGCGATTTTGGTAAAATCAGAAGGCAGGGGGAGATGCATAAGAATTTTTTTAAGTGATGTGAAACGGGTTCTTTCTGCTATTTTGGTAAAATAAGAAGGCAGGGCGAGATACATAAGAATTTTTTTAAGTGATATGAAAGGGGTTCTTTCTGCGGTTTTGGTAAAATCAGAAGGCAGGGGGAGATGCATAAGAATTGTTTTAAGTGATGTGAAACGCCCCCCCCCACATTACACACCATATGTTTTACCCTATTCTGTGAGTCATGCGGTCTCTACTAAGCTTACTTTCTAAAAAAGTCAAAACGAATATATGGGGAATAACGGAGGAAAACATATCATTTCAAAGAAAAATTCTCACTTCAATACAATTTTGTAAAGCCCCTTGGTGTATTTTTTCAATCCTTGACATAATTATCATTAGGGTTAAGTGATTTGAGGTGAGACAGAGCAACATCTAAAATTGCAGTCGTCATGAACATTTAATTTCCCCTTGAGGGATGAATAAAGATTTCTGTATTTTGTATTTTCTGACGCCATTATGCAACCTAATAGAGGATTTTCAAAGTCAATCAAAAAGTCACATCCGAAAGAAAAAAAACAAGTATCAATGTCAACACATTATTACAAGACAGCAGGCTATGTTCTTTTGCCAATGAAACATCATGCTCCTAAAAACAAATATGATAAAAGGGATGCAGTAGCTATGGGATAGAGCATCGGATTCCAATACTTGGGGTCCGCAATTTGAGCCCTGCTCTGGCAGACGCGCCTTGTCTTACTGGATAGAATTGCGTCAGTACAATGTGACCAACCGAGTCCTGACTACCTTACTGTTGGATCCCGTCCCTGTATGGGACTTTTCTTAAATCATAAGAGACATTAAGATAGCTTTAATTTGTGTTATTAAATAACATATATGATAGCAAGTATCTATAAATTACAAAATTCCACAACACTTTGCCCCTGCCTCGCAAGAAGCGTTGTAGCGCACGAGCTGGAGTATTGGTCTCCCAACTGGGAGGTCTCCAGTTCAAAACCCACAATCGGAAAAAAAATTTACTTGTCTTATTTCTTCATCTACAGGTTGGGTTGGTGTCAGTATGTGATCGGCTGAGACGGGAGTCCAGCTCTCCCGACACTGTCTCTGTGTGGCAGCATGTAACATGACTTTAGTCTTACAGTCCGCCCACAATATAGTCTATATAGAGCTGACACTGGGCGCTAAAAACAAACAAATGAGCCCCCTCCTCACCTCTTTCTCCATCTGAGAGTGTAGATCAGCCTCCAACTTTCTCTGAGCAGACTCGAACTTGGCCTCCATGATTGACATCTCAACCTTTTGACTCTCCTGCGCCAGATAATAAAAAATCATTCAAATTCAATAAGCTTGATCTAGGGTAAGTGTTTTTTAACTTGCCAGTGCCAAATTAAATATTACTTTTGTACATACAATATTGAATAACATAGCTGATAATAGAAAGATCAAAACTGACGAATTCGATCAATTTCATTTTCCACGTAAAATTGCACATGAAATCAAAACATCAATACTACCCCTCTTCAATTTTTTAATTAGCCTCTGTCCCAAAGGGGTTAAGAAAAATGACAAAACTGTGTTGAGGAGCAGAGTTACCCCTCTTTAATTTTCGAATTAGCCTCTGTCCCAAAGGGGTTAAGAAAAATGACAAAACTGTGTTGAGGAGCAGAGTTACCCCTCTTTAATTTTCGAATTAGCCTCTGTCCCAAAGGGGTTAAGAAAAATGACAAAACTGTTTGTGTTGAGGAGCAGAGTTACGTTTGTGTTGAGGAGCAGAGTTACCCCTCTTCAATTTTCTAATCAGCCTCTGTCCCAAAGGGTTAAGAAAAATGACAAAACTGTTTGTGTTGAGGAGCAGAGTTACCTTTCTTCAATTTTCTAATAGCCTCTGTCACAAGGGGTTAAGAGTTAAGTTGAGTTGGTTTAACGTCCAACATCAGCACTATTAAGGCTATATTGTGGACGGACTTCAAGACTGACATCTGACAATTTTATGTGCTGCCACACACGAGACAGGGCGGGGATACCCTTACTCATGTCTCAGTCTGTCACATTGCACTGACACCGACCCAACCAGTAGGGAACGCAATTGCCAGCGATCGAACTCTGAACTTTTGATGTTCTACCCCGGGGCCACGTCCCCCCCCCCCCAAAGGGGTTAAGAAAAATGACAGAACTGTTTGTGTTGAGGAGCAGAGTTACCTTTTCTCTGAGCAGCTGCTCCATGTCCAGCACTACTTTTTTCATCTCGGCCTTGAGCTCTGCACATTCCAGCTCGGACGATTCTTTCTTCTTCTTCAGCTCTTCCGTCTTCACCTTTGAAACAGAAATGACAATGACATCTGATATTCTTAAAAAATACCAGACTTCTTTTTTCTCTCAGGTCTGTTATTATAAAATGAAAATAGAGATGTCTTTGTTGTTTGTTTTGTTTTGTTGTTGTTGTTTGTTTGTTTGTTGTTGTTTTGTTGTTTTTTTTTGGGGGGGGGGGGGGGGGTATTTTCAACACGTACAAAAAAATAAAAAGGAAGTGAAAATCATATTACAAATTAAAGATTTTATAAATTGGATTCTTCTCCTGATATATTATGTCAAGTAATCGAGAATAGTTTATGTAATAAGTGAAGGAATACCTTTGTCTCACATAAAGTAAGATAAGAAAGCAACCAGTACAGAGCTAGGGCCAGACCAATGATACAATAGTATAACAGAAGTCAGGGGCCAAGATATCAACAAAATTTGCCAAGCAAATTGAAGAATGTTAAAATGATCTGACTATTATTTTATCTGGTATGATTGCTTAAATAATTTTTGTTTTCAATTTTTGTAATTTGAAACTGTTTTAACCTATCACAAAGTATAAAGCTATGCAGTTCTGTAATAGAATAATTGCTGAAGTTTATTACCTTCTCTATGTTAACAACTTTCTGGGTGGCGTCTTTCACCTCAGCAATTTTGTTGTTCATCTCTTGTTCTTTCAAACTCCAGCGCTCTTTTTCCTGATATTAAAACAAAAAAAAATATAATTATATATAGCAATTTATTAAGAACAGACTCCCTCATTCCAAATTCATTTTCCAAATTTTAAGCAGCTTGCAAGCTTCTGCTATACTTAACTTAAAATGTGTAAAACTTAATGATCGATGAGGTCATTTTTCAGATGAGTGTGTGAAACTTCACACCTCAGTTAATCGTTAATAATTAGCAGATAAGATAGCTAAACACCATTGAAATTCATGGTGCTATATTGATTTCTTGTAACTCTTCTTTTCCAAATATTTCTGTATCTAATGGTAAAGCTCTAGACATACTGCCAAGTTATTATATTTTTGCTGGTTGTGATGTAGAAAATATGCTTGTATCATTTTTCAAGAGACTATTTCATTATAACTCATTGTTGTTGAGGTAAATTATATAGATATCTCAAACTAATGGTAAATCTGATGATTGCTTGTTTTTTTTTGTTTTTTTTCAACAAACAAATGCCAGAGACTTTGATCCTAATTTATTTAACTAATAAATCTCCCTTTCTAAAAGTAACAGAGGTCACAAGTCCCTCTCTGCACACACGGCACCTGCTCTAATTTCTCCTGGGCCTGCTGGGCCAACGACTCCAGCCCTGCCTTGGATTCCTTGAGCGCCTCCCACTCCTCCAGCACTGCCTGGTTCTTGTCTCTCTCAGACTCAAGCTGCTCTGTCGCACTCTCTTTGGCTCTCTCTGCTTCGTAGATCTACAGGATGTGATAAAGATATAAGTTTACACTTTAATGTACCCAAAATGTTTCGTAGATAAACAGGCGCACGGCGAAAAAAAAAAAAAGAAAAAGACGCAAAATGTTATATATATGAATCTTTACACTATATGTACCAACATAAAACAAAAATTTATAATTCAAAATGAAAAGCTTTTTTTTTTTTTCAACATTAATTTTGTTTACACTACAAAAAAAAGATGTTTCTATTTGAAAAAATTGTCTCAACATTCATCAATGCACAATTTTGCCTTTTTCATGACAAATCAAATAGTACTTGCGCGAGTGAAAGCAACCCAGGAGAGAAAATAGTTTTACCCGGACACCCATTAGAAAATGTAATTATTGATACACATGTAACTAACTAACAACACTAACACAAGTCTAAAATAGTATTGTTTGGATAATTGACACACAAATAGCTCTTGGTCATTGCTACCATCCAAAAAAATGTTTGTATAAAGTCACTGCTGAGCATTATGAGAAGCAGGTAAGTGTTCTTGTGAAATCTATATAGCCAGCCCTTTCCCACCCACGAAAATGTTAAGACGCCTTGAACACGAATGTTCATGGAAATGTGCTATTTAAATGCAACTTATTATCATTATTATTATCTCTCCATTGCCACAAATATAAACATCAATCCCTTTCTGTCAAAAAAATCTTACAATTTTTTTTAAATTTTTTTTATTTATCATGAAAAGTATGAACTAATAACATCAATGCTCATCTTTTATTTTATTACCAGAAGTTGAAGTTACTAAATCGAAGTATTTTACAAAAATTATACTGTTTCACAATGATTTTGGGGCTTTTTTATGTTTTATTTTTAAATGGGGGATAAGGGTGAGATAGGGAGGAGATAAACTGCCTTTAAATCCTTACATCCTCTTTCAATCGTCTAATAGTCTGGGCGGATTTCTCCTTTTCCTTCTTCAATTCATCCACTGTCTGAGCCAGTTCAACTTCAAAGTTATTGATCATCTGCAACAAAAACAAAAAAACCATTAATATGGATCAGATAAGGTCTTTACAGAAGTATGGATTGTGATAGAGGATTTAAAAAGATGTTAATCAAATATGAAAGTAGACAACAATCATCACAGGTTAATATATATCTCCTCAGTCAAATCTCCTCCAACTTAACTTGTGCACAACCTTAGCTCACCAACACATATTCTAGCAATCAAATCACACTTTTTTTAATAAGAAAAAGTTGCAGGCATTTTTTAGCATAAGTAGAGTTTCTTCAGTTTCTTTCCTGTGACTGTCAAACTTTTCTTTAATTTACGCACTGCTAAAATTGCATCCAAAGTTGTAGATGATAATTCATGACAAGTTTCAAACCCACCCCTTGCTGGCTCTGCAGTGATTCCTCTATCTGCACCTTCTCTTGCGACAAGGTTTTTAGAAACTCGTCTTTTTCCGCTTCACGCTTCTTCCAGCCTTCAACCACCCTTGCCAGTTGCTGAGGGAGGAAAAGGCAACATCTTTACTGACATACCTATTACCTATGAAACTAAGGAGAAAACTGTGTCAAAAGAAAACTGGGTGAGTTTATAGGAGATAACAAAAATATAGGCTCCTGAAACTATCAGTAAATTACAGTGTATTTTTAAACGATCAAGAGACATTATACACAGATCGCATATGTTTATTGTTTGAAAAATACTTTTGTTCATTGGACTGAATTTCCCAGAAAACATACACTTTTCAAAGTTTAAAACATATATCTTTACAAATGTATACAAATTGTCTATTAGTTGCTTTGAAATCCAAACCAACATAAATATGTGCAATGCCATAAAAAGCAGCCTCATATAGCTTAGAGATACAAAGTGAGGAAAACAATTATCCAATAACTCATCATTATGAATATCGAAATATATCACCAGCTGATTGATTTTTACACAGATTATCTTGCCCCTAATAAACTTTAACTTAAAAAAGGAATAAAGAAAGAAAATGAAGGCCCAACCTTATCCAACTGCTCAATCATGATATCCTTGCGTTTATCAGTGGAGACAGCCACGGCCAACTGCTGCTGAACCTCAAGAAGCTGCGAAATAGGGGTTAGTTTGTATTAACGTCATGTCAGCACAGTAGCGGCAACATTGTGCCCATGGTGTCTTAGACAGTTAATACAGTACACTAGTAGCAAAGGTGACTCCTTTTATTTCTCTGATTGGTAAAAGCATTAAGCTATTAACAAAAAGGGTCAGTTAAATTGAAGAATATAAGAGTAAAGTTGCTCCCATGCTCTTGATAGAGCATTGGGGAACCAAAAGTTAGGGTCCTCATTGATATTAAATTAAGCAGTTCAAAATATCCATGTGTAGGGATAAAGCATGGAACTCTTCATTGTGATGAGGAAACAAAGATACAGTGGAACTCACTTTTAGTGAAAAGAGAACAAGGAAATTACGAAATCATTTAGATAGTAATTTACCTCCACCAATTACATTTTGAAGCCTTTAAATGTTGCTATGCTTAGGCTAAAACTTAAACTAAAAATGTAACTCTCAGATTGGACCCTCTAGGAAATCAAAAGATGCATAAAGAATATAAGAATTGAATGGACTCACCTTTGTATTGAGTTTCTGGATGTGCTCTTCACAATGCTGGCATTGCAAAGAAAAAAAAAGAAAAAGAAAGGGAATAGGTGATACTTCAGTTTCAAAGAAAGTCTATATAAAAAAAAAATGGAATAGTTAAGTTAATCCCCTTATCCAATCTGGATCTGAATCCGGAAGAGGATGGCAACCAGTGATATGAACCTGGAATTCCTGGTTATTCCGGCCTTCTAAACACATAAAAGAAACATTCACTTTCATTTCAAATTCATTGAACATTCGGTACAGTAATGCTTATGAACAAAGCAGCTACTCCATCCTATACCAGGTCTTCTGTCAGACAATGTTTTTTTGTTTTTTAAACCTCTTGCTCATAAATCCAAATAAACCTACGAAGATTTAAAGCACAGCAATGTGACCCACTTCCCCTTTACCTTTTTTCTATCACATGACGTAAATGGTTCTATGAGTACACAATCATTCAGCAATGTAGCTGGCTGATGCAACTGTTTTTACGATGCTTGTGTAAGTTAAGTTAAACTAAGCTAATAATCATTTCCGCTGACCCAGCGTGATCTTCAGACACCCCCCAAACACTACACTCACACATACACACTTTGTTGATGATGCCGTTACATTAGATCTAGGCTTATAGATCGTGGAATTTCTCTAGAGTTGCATGCGGACCCTGGACATTTAATATAAACTTGAGATCACATAATCCCAAATAAGTATCTATATCTTAAGTAAACTCCACTTTATTTCTCACAACAAAAATATGTATCTATTCCGTCCACACAGATGAACTGGTTCAAGCGATAGAGCATTGATCTCCCAATCTGGAGTTGAGTTGGTTTAACGTCCAATGTCAGCACTATATAAGGTATATTGTGGACGGGCCTCAGACTGCCAATCCAGAGATCCCGGGTTCAAAACCTACCATCAGTAATAAAATATTTTTTTTTATTTTCGTCCCTGACTGGTTGGGTCAGTGTCAGTATAATGTAACCGGTTCTGCTGAGAGGAGTCCGGGTCTCCCTGCACTGTCTTGTGTTGGGCAGCATATTAAAATTCTTAGATGTTAGTGTTTGGGCCTGTCGAAAATATGGCATAAATAGTGCTGATGTTGACATTGAGAAACCAACTCAACGCAACTCAACTCATTTCAACCACACAGAACGAACCTTGCGGCGATACATCTCTTTCTCCAGCGCTTCCCTCAGCTGCTGAGTCCTGGACTGCTGTGCCTGGTGGTTGCTGATGCTGGAGTGGGCAGACGTGTCGAGCCAGGCCGAGCCAGAAGGCGGGACACTCGCGGTGGCAAACATCTTTGAGGAGAACGTTGGGAAGTTCTCCAGGATTTCAGACATATCCCCCGGTCCGCTGGGTCTGAGACAGGAATATACATAATTTTTTTTTTTCAAAGTAGGTCTAAGTTTGGAATTTTTTAATTTTTTTTTTATAAATTTGAAATTAACCCTAATCATTTGTTGTAGGGTTGAAAAAGAATCCATGTGTGTGTGTGTGTGTAAGTCAAGTTTTCGAATCCTTATAACAAAAAGGATCAGTTCAGAACTTTTCACTTCATTTCCTACTTTCACTGTTTATGGAACATTTTATGATATCTAGAATGATCGAAGGGAAATGCAGCAGAGGAAATCAATGAGAAAAGATAATGATGTATGGACTAAGAAAATGGCTAGTTAATGCAGGGAAAGTGATGGAGGTATTGAAAGCACCAAGAGCTCAAGAAATGTGGTTGACACGATTGCCAACGCTGCAAAGCATGGTACTTGATGGATGAACTTTGTATCTCTGTATCACTGTATTTTGTGTGTTACCCCATGAATGAACTTGAGTCTGTGTCAAAGTTGAGCTCTCTGTTCACAGGCTGTTCTGACAGAAGCAGATCAGACGCAGTTTCCAGTTGATCTGTGCCTGAAAAAAATAAAGAAACGCTTAACAATTACTTGTGTTCAAAGACATTAGTTGGTTTCTTAATGTCCAACACCAGCAGCAAGGCTATATTGTGGACGGATCCCAAAACTTACATCTGAAAATATTCTACCCCACAGAGATGGTGCTAGGATAACACGACACACTTTGCCAACCAGTAGGGGTATTCCAATACCACTCCCAGAACATAAAACAATTTTCAATTGATTCATAAATGTTGGTGTAAAAACTGTTTTTATCTGTGGCTTTTATTGTTTTAATATCTGCATCAGACACACACAAAATATGGTGTCAAACATGAAATCTTTTGCATTAACTCAACTTGCCTCAAAAGACACTGCTGCCTTAAATTTTTTTTTAAATGTAAGTTGAAGGGTAAATTTATAATCCTTTGAATTCATTGTATTAGCTGATAGTGATTCCTACTTTTTCCAAATTGCAACACATTTGATATCCATCAGATGTCTCTATATTTAGTGTAAACCTGATTGAGTAAATATTTTTTGCTATGAAATTATTATACACACTTATCATCGTATGGATTGAGCACACATGAAGAAATCCCTTTTTTATTTCTTTTCCCTGCACTAATAGGGAATGATATTTCACAATGAGTTGTGCTACTTTAGTACTTAGAAGTCACAAGCTGTATTTAATTTCGACATGCAAACATCCTTCTCGGCAGTAGTATTTTGTGATTTTCAAGTTTACATGTTATAAATTGTCGCACCATTACTCACTCTACATTATTATCATTATTATTATTATTATTATTATTATTATTATTATTAATATTATTATTATTATTATGTTGTTGTTATCATTATTATTATTGTTGTTGTTGCAATTGCTTGATAAACTAACCTTCATCTAAAGCAGAGCTTATGACTTCTAAATAAGTTGCATAATACATTTTGAAATTCGATTTTTTAATTTCTTGGTCAACCCGCTCTCACCAATATAGGAACCTCCACCAAGGCTGAGAATGTTCTGGAGGTGATGACGCACATCTTCCATGCCCTGCACATCATTACCTCTGAGACTTTGGTTAAGCTGTCAAATACACATTTATACATGTGGAATTTTGATGAATCATGAGCGCATAGAAATTAAGCAGAATCTAAAATAAACATTTTTTTTAAACATCAACAAATAATCAGCTGAATATGTAAAAGGCAACAAAGCTGTTTAGATGATTAGAAGACAGTTATTTTATTAAAACACACATAATTGTAGAATTGTCATTACTTCCTACATACAACTAGGACAAAATGTCCCTTGAAATGTGGCAAAACAAATGTACTGTTTAACAGCAGTGATTGGCAGCCATGAAGTAAAAACTAAAAAGCCTAGCTTTGCATAGAATTTGTAAGTCTGGCGACCTTCCCTTTTTATCATATTCCTAGCTGTACTCTCAGGCCATGTACCTGCCTCTCTACTCCATATATATACCTCCATCCACTTAAGGGTCTGAGTTATACAAAATAAAATTAATTTTATCATGTTATTTAAACGCAAAAAAAAAGGATCCTTTCCCTCTTTTTCTTTTCTTCCCACTTACCAGATGGATTGGGCTTGAAATGTTTAAAAAAATGATACCATAACAAATTTTTAAAACTCGCGCTACGGTAAGTTATATCTTTAAATCTTTATTGATTCTGCTCACCTCAGCAGGAGATAGCCTGTGACCTTGCTTTCTCAAAGCCTCCATCTGCGACATCACTGACTCTTGACCCCCGCTGTGGTGGCTGCCCTCTGACCCCGATGGGCTTGCACCTGAGATGAGGGCTCCATTTGATCCTCGTGGGCTTACGCTCGACGCCTGCACGGGTAGCCTTGCTGTGTTCCGCTGCAGGGACTGCTGTCTTACACCTTGGTCCTGGCCCTGACAACTGCCGTGGCTGGAACGAGGATGCTGCCTGCTGGCAGATTGACCACCTGCTGTGTTTGCACTTTGAGCACCGCGATTACTTGGATTTTTAGCCATACTTTGCTGTGGCCTTCCATAGTTTCTACCTTGCTGGGAAAAGCCTCTCAATGAGTTTGGGTTGGCGGCCTGAGGCGGCATGATCTGGTGTTGTCCATGCTCTTCTCTCTCTCCCTCTCTCGCTTGTTGCTTGGTCAACACAGTATTTCTGGTGCCACTGTTGTCCTGCTGGTTGGCTGGACTAGGCCTATGCTGTGAGGAAACCTGACGAGGTAATGTGACCGTCGATATGGACTGACTAGTCAGTGCAGGCCCTCCATTACTTTTATTGGCCATATTAACAGAGCCTTGTTTTCCTTCTTGTATTGAGGGTGCTGGCATCTGGCCTGCCTGATGGACTTTTTGTTGCGATCGTACAAGATGAGACTCTTTGCCCACTCCACTGACACGGCTGTTGGTGCTACCTGCACTGGAAGCTAGCGATGTGTGCGAATTAGCCCGCGATGCCAAGGGGGAACCTGCTGCCATCTTGCCCTGGAGTTGCCTTCCTTGATGGAGAGAAGTTGAGTTGCTTGACCCAGGCAACGTCCCCCTCCCTTCCTCTCTTTGACCAACGGCCTGCTTCTGCCTGGCCCTGTCGTCTCCAGCAGCCCCGAGAGTGTCAGCCTTCCTCCCCATAGGCTGAGAAGTAGCTCTGAGGCCAGCCCCCATCACTTTCTGCGAGTCACTGGATGACGCAGAGCCCTGGACTGCTGGCCGACGTTTCTGCTGAGCTCTGGCCTCTTGAGTCTGGGGTTTCTTGGGAATGGCGCCTCCAGCAGAAAAATTAGGAGCCACCGCCTGAGACAAATCTTTGCAGCTAACAGACCTGCCTGCACCAGCTTGCCTTCGGTCTGCTTGGGTGGGAACGTTGAAAACCCCTCCGCTCTCTGTTGAGAGTTCCACGACGGACTGATGCTGAGCGTGGGACCAGGCTAGATTTTTTGGAGGGGTTTGTTGTGAGTTGGGGATGTCTAATTGTTGCCTGGCTTTGATATTGGCTGTCTGTGGGAGACTTAGTCCTGGAGCAGAGCATTGATCAGAGTCGTAGGTCTGCAGGAAACTGTTTCCTGCACTGTTCCTCTGTAATGTCGCTGAATTACCAAGATGATTTGGTGCAGACGTTACAGGCTGAGCATACATTTGAGTGTCCTGCAGTAGACCCTCCTCACTGAGTTCAGCATTCAGGGCGTCGTTGTTGTCTTCCTCAAAATTCTGTGGACTGTCTTCTCCTACACTTCCTGAGTCTCTCTCTAAAGGGGAGTTAAACCCGTCTCCTTGCCGTCCAGATGGCAGGAAAACACTGTCAGATGGAGGTATAGAGTGGGCAGCACAGAGTTCAACCTGAAAGTTTCTAGGGGGGCTCTGGTGTCTTGCATGCCTGGGTGAACTAGCTGAGTCTGAGACCATTGGGTGGGGGTGAGAGTTGGAGAGGTAGCTTCCGTGATCAGAGCTGTCATCATGGTCCCAGAAAGCTTCATTGTCTCCTTGATGATTATGTTGATGGTGGAGATTATGCTGCTGGTGCTGATGGCCAACACCACTCACCATTTGAAGAGACATTGAGCCCCCAATGCCAGAACTGAAGTACTGCTGCAGGACATCTGCTTCCTCCTCTCCTCCACGGTTGTGGATGCCATCTCCTAGCAAGCTGCTTCCATCCTCCCTCTCCAGGCTATCATACATATTATGGGTCTGATCCTCTTCCAACGACAGCCTGTTGTGGTTACTGGGGAATCCCTGGGAGTAATCACCATGATTGCTCAGACCAGAGAAGGATGGCAGCTGGATCATTTGGGTATGCAGGAAGTTGAACCCATAGGACGTAGGTTGCTGTACTTGCTGGGGCTCATCGTCAAGGAAAGACGAGTCGTGTCCTTCAATTATACGGACATTCTGACCATGGTCATTCAAAGACCGAAACCCAGAGCTCCTGGCGCTCTCTCCTTGTTCTGACCCATTCACTACAGGTCTTTGGTGCATTTCCGACTCTGCTGGATCGAACGATTGTGCTGCGTCTGGGTAATATTCTCCTTCCTCATTGTCATCACGCACATCTTCGTCTTCGTCTCCATCGTCATTAAAATTCAATCTCTGCACAGGATCAAACATGATATCATTGTCACCTTGAATGTCCAACCCTAATGGGCTCTCACAGCGCCCTGTTTCTGGCAAAGAGGCAGGCTGAAACCCTCGTCGAATGTTTGTATCCTGTGACTGGGATGCTTCAAAATGGGTCCCACCATCCTCGTCCAAACTCACTGAGCTTCTTTGTCCATCTGGCTCCTCTAATTCTCCATCCATATACTCTTGCTCAGGTTGCTCGACGTGTAAATCAGTATCAGACTCTGCCTCTCCAGGTGTAGCTTGATCAGCATCAACTAGTCTTGGTGGATCAGAATTACCAGCATTGGAAAATTCACTCGGGGTGATTGACATCGCAGAATTACGAATATCTGAGGCACAATCTCGATCAGAGCCATCCATCCTTCATACAGGTTCTGATTCTATGGTGTTGGCCTTTTTCAAGTTAAGGAGAAGATCATTACTGAATAGAACTCATATCCTATTCTCTCTCTCTCTTGTGTCTGCCATGTATGGGATAGAATATAGAGTAAAATTTAAGGACAAATAGATGTGGTAATTCTTTGATGATACATGATTAAAGTATAAACTTCAGTGATGATATTTAACAATTATACAATTTGGACACATGAATTAAAAAAAAAATTTTAAAATTGAGCCCCTTGGAAGATTTATCTTCCTGTTAGTGTTCTGGTATGCTGCAAGACAATAATCGTTTACAAGGCATATATGATATAACCTAGCGCAGGATCAAGGCTACTCAATTCCAATTTAACCTGGTTTCCTTAATTTGGGCCTATACATGTCCTAGCTGTAGATGTTCCGGTTTTTCATATCATTGACCAAAGTCCGTTAACAAGTAAGAGATAGAAGGTCCAAGTTTAAATTTGATAATTAGAAAAAAGCTGGACATTTGTCTCAAATTGGATTTACCACTGTTGAAACGTATGGTTTAAAATCTCTTTCAATTCCTCTTGGAAGGCTTTCGTATTTAAGCTTAGAAAGACAAGAATTTCTGCATAGCCAAACTAGTTCTACCCCTTATTGTTGAGTTGGTTTAACGTCCAACATCAGCACTATATACTCATAGGCTATATTGTGGACGGGCCCCAAGACTAATGCATGACAATTTTATGTGCTGCCACACAAAAGACAGGACGGGGATGCCATGACTCTTGTCTCAGCAGGTCACATTATACTGACACAGACCCAACCAGTAGGGAATGCAATCGCCAGGGCTCGAACTCGGATCTTTTGCGTCGGAAGCCGATGTTCTACCCCAGGCCAACCACGACCCCCCCCCCCCCCCCAGTTCCACCCCTAATTCTCCTTTAGTAATTACATGAACTCATACTGGCGTAGTCATTACATATCTGGGACTTTCACTCAAACCTAAATGAAATATATATGATTAAAATAGAAGAGTGTTTCCGTTTCTCTGACTGAAGTCAAGGTTTTTTACACAGTGGGCGTGAGTGGCTGCCCATACCAGGCCGTACGCAAATTTGTAACTATATTATAAATATAAATACAAATTTATTCTGCACTAGATTTGACTTCAAGAACCCCATTCCAGGTGAAGTTTCTTGATATCATATGATAGAGATCAGGAGAAAAGGCTTTATTTTTTGTACATCCATGTCCGTGCTTTTAAGTATAGGCCTAAAACAACTAGAATTTGGTTTGTATACTTCAATAAAACACTGGCACTTTGTGTGTGTCAATCTAGATCTAGCGGCTTCTAGCCACAGCTTTTTAATTTGGATTTTGAATCTGTGTACATCTAATATCGCCGATTATTGGTTGACACTTTATTAGGACATCCCAAACCATTGTTTGACATGAATAGCATTGACTAGCTCGAGTATCTTGGTAGCTTCCTGGCTTTATAACTATAAGTGTCCATTTTAGCCCTAGATTGTATGCTACTTCACATTCAATTTCTTCAAAGTGCGTATCAATAATGGACTGTAAAAAAAATAATCAAAAGAGGTTTGCTTTGTTTCTTTGACGACAATTTCACGGATCAAAACTGCATCAATAGATAATTTTAAAAAAAACAAGAACCTTTAGAAGTGTTATTCCTCGGCTCCGTAAAATGGATCAGAAAGACAGATTACTGAGTTGAGAGGAAAAAAAATTGTTGTGATGGTACGCCATTGCCAGATTTTAATAATACAGACAAGATATTAACAAATAACAGTTTTTATCAATCTCGAAATGTTTTTGCCATATTCTTCTGAACAATTTTTGTATTCTATATAACATAGTCTATTATATCATAATAAATTGAATAGTCTATATGAAATTATGAGAACACATTCTTGTAGATTTGTAATTTCGACATCAATTTAGAAAAGTTACTTTTTCTTATTAAACTGGCATATGTAAAGAATCTATTGTTTGTAATCCAAGAAATTATGGTACATCACTATTTAACCACAAAATGTGTTGATCGTAGATAATAGATCTGCATGAGTCCTAAACATCCATTCCAAAGGTGAAAGTGAAACCCAATTTTAAAAAAAAACAATCGGTTAATCAATTTGTATCAATTCAATTTCGCCATATAGAGCTCCAGATCTTCGCAGATCTAAATCTAGATCGAAGAGTAGGACTAGGAATCCAGTTGACTTACGCACTAGAATCTAGATCTAGATCTAGGGTTTGTTTTTTTATGTGCTAAATTTTGCCATCCGCAATAGATCTTATCTTCGATCTATATTTGAATGTAAATGTTACTTGAATGTTACTCTTAACACCTACATGTGCATTGAAATAAAAAAGGGGATATAACAACTTAGACATGGTTATGATCGTACATACCACCTGTAGGCAATGATTGGGGCAAAATTTTCCTCTTAAAAAATTATCTTTGAGTTTGAGTCTTATATTTGGAATATCGAAAACCCTTGCTATGAAAACAGTTACATGTATTAAAATAAAACAAGACCCCTCTTTATTACCAAGTTTTAATGTTTCAAAACCATATATAAAAAATCTGACATTTTACTTTCACTACAGGTATTGCTCAACAATTTAAATGGCAGAGAACAAGAAACTTAGGATTTTGTGTATCCATGGATACAGACAAAATGCTAAAACTTTCAGAGAAAAGACAGGTGCTTTGCGAAAACTAACCAAAAAGCATGCTGATTTTGATTACATAACAGCCCCTCACAGAGTGCCTCCTGGAAACATGGGCAGCGCCGCATGGGCCGGGCTCCCTGCTCCAGATGAAAAAGGCAGTTCCTGTGACACTCAAACTGCTGATCCTGGAGAGCGAGGTTGGTGGTTTTCACGCGAAGACGAATACTTCAAATCAACGGACTATAGCGACGTATCTGTGGGCTTTGAACAATCCGTGGATATGCTGAGAAAAGTTCTAGAGAAAGGCAATGTGGAAAGCTGTGAGCAAAGCGACAGTTTTCAAGGTTACGATGGGGTCCTTGCATTCAGCCAAGGTGCAAGTTTGCTTTCTATGCTGTGTCTTATACAGCAGAAGGAGCAGAGGAAGTGGTTCAAGTTTGCCATCTTGGTGGCTGGTTTTAAAAGCAGGTCATCAAAACACAGTCATCACTACCAGGAGAAGACCTCTATTCCATCCCTTCACGTTTACGGTGAATCAGATCAGATTGTCTCCAATGAAATGAGTGAAGAACTTCTGCAGTATTTTGACAATCCCAAAGTATGGATACACCCAGGGGGACATTTTGTACCAGCAACTGGACCTCAAAAACATATGTATGTGGACTTTTTTAAAGAAATGCAGAAGTTATAAGTATAACCCAAATTGTAATTCCATTTTTTTCTTTATGTACACCGTAGGTACATCTTAAGTGTTTCAGCTTCTTTAATCATATCATTAATTAAAACAAATTATTGAATTATAATTATTTAGTTATAAAGATACAGTGGCCGTCGCATATATAGCAACATGGGACTCAACGAAACCTCTGCCGTAACGAAGACTATCAATATTATCATAGGGACAGTTTTTCCCCTTATAATAAAGTTAAAGTTATATAAAGCCTTTAAAAGAACCTTGGGTCTAACGAAGAGATTTAACGAAAACCTTGGATGTAACGAAGTACTGGGCTCAAGTAGTGGTTGAGATTTCCAGAGATTTCAGCAAAAACTTAGGCGTAGCGAAGTACACATACAGGTCAAATTCGCGTCAAATTTGTAGAGAGATCATAAACAAGCATGCAAATTGCAGATCTATGTGTATGTGTGCCTACTGAGTGATCAGCCGATTAAGGTTCCGTGCCACAACTCCATTCAGTAGGTAATCGTGGGCAAAGAAACGGAGCTAGCCAGCACATGTGTCTAAGGGAGATAGGTGTTAAATCGTTGTTTGAACTGTGTCGCCAATGCTGTCTGGTAGGCGATGACAGACCATTCTCCCAGCTTTCATTGTGAGTCTCGACATAGCCATGTGCACCACTGTTTCTCTCTCTCATTATGTTAACAGGGCAGTGATAACTGTAGATCTTGTTTAGTAATGCATTACGATTTATGACAATAGGTAAGTGAACTTTTTTTAGATGTATTTTCAGTGTGAGTGCCAGTATGTAAAACAGTAGAGGAGGTGAGGGAGGTTGCATGGTTTCTCAAAGACCTAGATTTACGTACGTACATAGCAAACACTTCGTTAATGTTACTTGTCAGATCAGAACGCCACAAACACACACACATAGGCCTTTATCGACTCTTGGTACTTTGGTGAAGGTTGGAATAGCATAGTTGTGTGGTTTGAAAAACTGGACATGTATGTCTGTAGGTTTTTTCGGCAAATTAAATAGAAGTAAAAAGTACCGAAGATCAAAGATATTGTATAATCTCAGTGGAGACTACTACCAGTCTCGCAGCAGCATTAGCTTCTTTTGAAAAGACTCACTCAAGGCTAACGCCAAGTCTTATTCATTAAAGTTTAAATACGGGCAAATGTGATTGTTTTTTTGGGGAAACCAAATTTGAGTTATTGGAGGAGGTAAAAGCTGTTTTAAAACTTTCAATAATTGAGAAAGACTGCAAAAACTTAAAACTATTATAAATTTTAACTCCTAGAGAGTAAAGTTTGTTGTGTATATTACGACCTTGCATGTAACGAAACCTCGAACGTAACAAAGTTTTGAAGCTGGCCCACTGACTTCGCTATATCCGAGGTCCACTGTATATCGAATGTAAATGATTGTGTACTTTTTGAAACTGTTTAATCATGAGACTTCAGTTATAATTGTTGTATTATTCATGCTCATTGCAACACAAATTTAATACTTATAATAGTCAGCAAAGGTACATTCTAAATTCTTTTTAAAAAAAAGGATTTAGTTTGATTGTTTTATTACTTTCATTTGATCCTTAGAGGCTAAATTTACGCTGCAACAAATGTTTGATTAACCTGCCAATTCAGAGAATACTTATTCTGCAGTAATCAACAATGGACTTGTCTAGCCAGTTTGTAGAGCGTGATGTATGTTCTGGGAGAGCAATTTTTGACAGAAGAATATAACCCAAACTTATTACAAGTCATGACTGTATTTATTTGATTTTTATTATTTGACATAAATATCTTGATTTTGAATATCAGATGTGGATGATAAAATAAATTTTGCTCTAAGCAGTTGTAGTCTTTAAATTTTCTTGTCCTTAATTTATTGAATTGATTCATACTGTTTTGTAAAGTCTATAGTAATTAGTAATAGTATAGACCTATGTGTAAGTGTTCCTTTTCTTCTTTCAATACTTATTTTTTATTGTTTTGTTTCTTTTACATGACTTGCTACAACTTGCGAGAATGGTTATTTTAATTCATTTTAAATCTTCTACAGTATTAATTTCACCAATTCATGTCTGACTATATTATTCAAATAGAAATAATCAAGGATTTTACAACACATTCATTAGGCCTACCCGATGAAGAAGACAGATTAGTACATCTGCATTCAAATATGTGATATTTTAGATAAGATAAGATAAGATAAGATAAGATAATCCTTTATTGTCCCATAGGGAAATTTTTCGTGGTCATACATACATAAATACACCAGTTGTACATGTGTGACATAAAAATTAGTGATGATAATAATAATAAAATATAATGAGCGATTTCAAACATACAACTCTTCACGCATATACAAGAATACATTTAATACTGCATACAAACACAAAATCCCGACTGCGATTCTCCCGACCCGGAGACAACGTTCGCCCCGCTCTAGTTAAAGCTATTTTGTAGTCGCCTAATGGATGTTGGTATGAATGAGTTTTTGTATCTATCTGTTCTTGCTCTTTTTGATAATAGTCTGTTGCTTCTTTTGGACGTTTCGTATTCACTATGTAGAGGATAATAGAAATAATCAAGGATTTTACAACACATTCATTAGGCCTACCCGATGAAGAAGACAAGATTAGTTTGACAGTGTTCCATTATTGTTTTCTAATCTCACATTCACAAATATACCATTGATTTAGCCTTCTAGTTCTACTTCACAAAATCAAATTATTAAAATGTATTGGGAATAAAACACAATTAAAAGTTAACAAAGTCTAAAGCATTGGTTTTTATTTCATCTTCAGCATGATCATTTGACTTTGAGTCAATCAAAGTGAGATAAAATTTTATACACACATGTGAAAAATTAAAGGATAATTCTCAGAATCAGTTGATATGAAGCTTATGTCAAGAAACCAAATTTCATGGCAAACTAATAGGTATATTATGCTAATAAAATTACTGGTACATAAATTTTATACTCAAATTTCAGATTGTAAAATTTAATTTCTGAGACATCCAGGGAGCTTGAAAAACAAGTCTCTTGGTCTTAAGCTTAAACCTGTGACAATCTTTTTTGTCTCCACTTCATAAACAAGAAATTTATGTTAACCTACTTTTAGTATCAGTTGATGCATGTGCTGAAAAATAAATAAGCTCCTACAAGAAGGCCCTACTGGTACGTTTAAATTTCAATTTTTGCCAAATGCATACCCTGGCAGTATCATATAAGGAGAAAATTCCTCACAAACACAAAAGTACATAAATAAATAGACATAAGGTAACAGAAAACAAAATTAAAATGATTTTGCAGTAAGAGTAATAAATGTTGATTTGGCAACATGCACCTCACATTCAAACATTTTCTCACGACTCATGTTAGCTAGATTAGGCAACTCAATCATATCCCTCCATCACAAACAAAAATGCATGCATCACTCCAAATTCATAACCAAACTATGTTTACCCTTTCACTCGGTCGTCTTAGACAGGTTTGACTGTATACCACTCTCTTTTCAAATTATTGTTCACCTGCATCATTCAAACATTTAGTCTTTACTTTTTAATCTTCATTTATAAACATTGGATTTATTGCCCATATACTTGTCGCTCATAACCACACAAATCAGCATCCAGATGAACTGTCACTTGCCAGTCCTCTGCACAACCCACTCCTGCTGACATAGTGGACATCGGTTACTCTGCTTCACCCACAGTGACATGCAGCAGTTGTGAAACGAGTGGTTGCATTCTCCCCACACAACTGGGAACAAGAAAAGCAAAGTCTAATCATGAAGTATGGAGAGAAAAAAATTCAGTCACATTTTTTGTACAAATACAACAAATACAAACAGCTCCTACAGTTACACATGTATACAGATGCTCAAATTCAACCAATCAGAGTACAGTTTATATTATAAACAGTGATGCCAACTGCAGTTAAATAAACATTTCATACTGAATCAAAACACAAGTCCTTGACATAATTTTACTGAACTCTGACCTCCCAACTGCATTTTTACTGAAAATTACAGAAGGGGACATACCTGGACCTCAAAAGTGTTAAAATTAATAGGCAGTTACTTACCTCACTTGAAAAAGCGCCTTTATGATAGTTTCCTATTGTTTTCTGCCTATCACAACCTTCTCCCAACCCCTTTTAAAGGTATACCTTGGGCAGCAATAAGCATTGAATTCTGCTTGACATATATAGTACTTTTTGTAATACCTATTGGTGGTAAAAGCTTCAAATTAAGAGAGTCAAAACATAACAACCTTGAATAGAGTTTGATTTTGCTAAAACCAAAAAGAAACAAATAACCTATTCTCTTGCAAAATTCGGTTTATGAGAAATTCAAATTATCAGACTTCGTTTTATAAGGTTTCCGCTGTATAAATATTCCATGCCTCTGTTTTCAGGCACACAAAATTGAATGGGTTCATAGAAAGGTAATTTTTTCTTCCCTTTTTTTCCATCAGTATTAATCTATGTTGACTGCAATTTTATTGCTATATATCTAAAGGACAGTCTGCCAATGATTCTACTTACCAACACAGTCATCTTGTTTATTTTCTGATTGGCACTGCAAACATGCATCTGAAAGAAAATGGGTTCATGTTAATATTTGCAATGCTCTTTTTTTTTTTCAGAAGTTCTAGATAATGAAAAACTGATTGGTTTTCATAAATCCGTTATGAAGCAAAAAGTTTCTTTGGTGTTCCTTGTAATAAGGAAAAACATTTATAGGTCTAATAATTCTCTACAGAAAGATTTTCCTTTTTATTTAAGTGCACCCATTCCCTTGTTGTGTATGATATTAATTATTATTTGAGACCATAGTCATCATTTGAATTTGAAATCAATTTTATCTTGCGAAATTGCAGTGCATCAAAATAGTCCGAAATTTGTTAATTATGCCACAGAGAAATATTCAAATGCTCTATAAGGGATCCTGTGGGAACATACATCACTGCACACTTATTTTACAAATTGCATCTGGTTTCAGTTTCACAGAATCTTACCCATTACTTGAACTCTGCAAATAGCGCATGTGTCACATTCAACGTCCCAACTCCACATAGCCACAAGGTTCCACTTCTTCAGGGTGAACATTTTGTCTGTCTTGTGGGATGGTTCTTTCTCCGGCTGATCAGTCTCCATTGTCTTTGGTCGAGACATGAAAGCTATTGCAACTCACAAGATCTGAAATAACAGTTTTCCATAAATAATACATTGCAATCAATATTTAATTGGTTATATCATATTTATACTGTATCAAATGTAATTTAAACTGTAAATTGGTACTGTATTCTTTATGCTGCAAAATGAACCACAAATATTTTAACAAACAACATTTCTGAATTATTTTTTTTTAATATGCTTGCATTTCTAAGGTAAAGCTTGTGCTCTACTGTTTTGACCAAGTAGAATTATTTTGGTCTAATCATGGCACATTATGTATTTCACATTTCATAGGATAAGAGAAAGAATTTATCTCTTCAAACTATATATATATATATATACATATGCTTCTATAATGCCTATTATGGTGTGGGCTTCGAATTTAGAAAAAACAGAAATATTCAAATTATGCGTATGGTTTTACAAGCAAAAAATATTTCTTTTGCCAAATCCGGATTTTAAAATGAAATATGAATAATCAAACTTTGGTTGGTATAGTTTTAAAATCAATGTAATTAAGAAAAGTTACATGATATAAGCAGCTTTCGGAGATTTATAAGTCTGGGCCCTTCTTGAATGTGATTGGAAGCTTGTCAACACTCTGATTTATCTCCCTGTTTCAACCTCAAGTTCAGACTGATAGCAACCTGATTAGAAAGCGTCAACTGTGAATTTAAAAAAAAGGACACACTGTAATGTAATTTTCAGTGCTTAAATTGATTTTATCAAAAACAAAATGGCTCAGTTCATTTCGGTCATAAAAGAGGGGCTGCAAATAATGAACATGACAACGTTTAAGAAAAACATTTTCTCCCTTTACTGTGAATATTTCTACTCTGTAACCAAGTCAATTATTTCCCATGTGGACTAGTAAAGTGATATCTTATATGATATGCAGTCATGAATCGTTAGTATTTTGAAAGACTGTGGCTGAAAAGGGACAAAAGAAAGGATTCAAACCGTATAGCACAAGATTGTATTTCTCTTTAACTCCAAGTTTTCAGATGATTTCACATACAACTATTATACTATTTCTTTTTGTACTTCTTTCTCATATACCTATAGATTCTTTTTAAGACAATACTGTATTAAAGTAACCGAGGGGGGGGAGTGGTTTCTATCTGGAAGGTCCCAACTCTGGCAGCCTTTCTAAAGGCTCTTTCTTGATACCTAAAGAGATGTTTAACTGTATCTGTATGTCAGGGGTGACTTCATGTCTCGAAATTTAAGATTGACAACAACATAATGTATGTATCCATATTTTCAGCACTGACATTGACAATGTATACGTTAAAAGTAAGAAGTATCTGTCTGTCTCTTTCTCAGATTCAAAAATTTTTCTTCTTCTACTTCCCCTTTTCCTTCTTTGCAGATCCTGACTTGGCGTGAACTTGTGAAGTCGATTCTAGTTTCGCACTATTAGAATCTACGGTCCGGTCCAGCCACAAAGTTTTAAAAACAAAATATCATCACTTAGCATGGTTTTTGTAAAATCAGCGTAGGCCTCTAGAGATCTAGATCGATTAGATCTATTATAAAAATGCAAGTTGTGATTCTGTGTGATATAGTTTAGATCTAGATCTAGATGCCTTTACTTTTAGCCATTATTTGTGATGTTACAAAATAGTCATAAATATAAAAATATATATATATACATATCTTGATCTCATTCTTAACTAGAACTAGATCTAGAATCTCTGGATTCTAGATCTAGATCCAATCCTCGGCACTCCTTGAGTTTTGTTGTCCCTAACGTGTGGGCGATCAAATAGGTGGGTGGGCGAATTTCGAGGGGCGAGTGGTATAACAACAAGAAGACAGGGAGTACAGCTGGCAGTTTGGTTTTTTTTTTTTTAATTCAATTTTAAGAGAAAAAAGAACAGAAAGACGGGGATTACGGCTGGCAGGTATTTTATTCAATTTTAATAATCTAATTCCGCCTGACCACCCATTTGATTGCCCACAGGGTAGAAACCACAACACTCAAGGAGTGCTCAGGCCTCAATGGAAACACTAACGAATCGCAAAATGATAACTATTTTATAACAATAACAATCGAGATCTAGATCTAAAATCTATCCTAGATCTAGATTTAGATAGGAAAAATAACCATTCAGAATAGTTGAAGGGTAGCTGGACAACATGTAAATCCTTTCCTCTAGAATTCTTGTTGTTTTTTCTTGTTGAAGTCGTTAAGATTTGTGAAAAGCTTAGATAAGAAGTTACAACTATGAGAACCCTCTGCTACTTCAGAAGCTCTTTTTCAAGACTTTTTGTTTACTTTAGTTTCCGGTTCAACGTCCGATCACTCTCCTGTACTCTTTTGGCTTGTGTTCACCACGGATTTCGAAGAAGAAGAAGAAGAAGAAGAAGAAGAAGAAGAAGAAGAAGAAGAAGAAGAAGAAGAAGAAGAAGAAGAAGAAGAAGAAGAAGAAGAAGAAGAAGAAGAAGAAGAAGAAGAAGAAGAAGAAGAAGAAGAAGAAGAAGGAAAAGGAGAAGGAGAAGGAGAAGAAGAAGAAGAAGAAGAAGAAGAAGAAGAAGAAGAAGAAG
>RQTK01000431.1:208839-248270 GCA_003991915.1 Elysia chlorotica
TGACGGCGTCCGTCTGACTTGGAAGACAATATAGTTTTGCGACTTGTTTGTAAGGTCAGTTTGTTGTTGAATGGCAGCGCCTGCTGTGGCTAAACTGGCCAGTTTTGGAGCGGCAGATCATGCTACAATTTTTGAAGACGAAACCGGCCTACTCAGTACTGCAACTCATATTGCCCTCTGGCGTCTGCGTACTCTTTTTTGTCTCCCACTGGTCCTCTCTTCACTCGCACAGCTAGCTGCATCAGTGCATGCCTCTCTCTACTGTGACTCCTGTGAGCCATTAGGCTTCTTGGCCAGCAGCCGTGGATTCAAGGTCGGTGGGGCCGAAGTTGCCGAGCTTCAGGTCTCTCTTGCAGACATCCTCGAACCTGAGAGACGGTCTGTCATAATCATAATGTACCACTTCGCAACAACTTCCTCTTCTGAATCTCCAAAACAAAATGGTAGAGTGAGTAAAAAAGAGAACTCTAACCGCCCGCTATGCCAAGGCAGGCAGACTACAGAGCATCACCTCAGCTTTTGTAAAATCGCTCTCACAGGGTCGATGCACATGGGGGCAACTTTCCACATTCATAAAGGTGACTAAAGAACAGACCATTCTCCCGGTAACAAAATTAATGCATAAACACGTGTATTCAAAACAGAGGAGAGTGAACTTGGAATGTTGGTCAGGACAACAGATAAGATAAGATTAAGAATGAATGGCGAAAGATGTGTGATGAGTACTGATGACTAGGAAATTCCTCAGTCCTTCTAAAGTGGAACAGCGATCAAGTTTAATCAAACTCAAAGAAACAAAACTTGGTGCCACAGTCCATTCAACTTCCCCACAACAACAAATGCGCGCGCTGTTTTAAGGGAGGTTTATTCTCTGAAGCTACTCTGTTGGAACGAGTTGGTGCAAGTGTTATCCAGCACTGGTTAGAGCACTGGGCTTCTTATCGGGAGATAACCGGTTTGAATTCACGGGGTCAGGCAAAGTTTCGTATCCGTACAACTACAATTGGGTACATGTACTTGCATAATGTGATCAGATGAGACAGGAGTCTTGGTATTCTCGCATTGTGTCGTGCAACTAAAGATACGTAAAATATGATGTGATATTTCTTAGAGAATATATAAAGAAAGAAGTGCTACCATCCCGTTTCGCTGTAGCCTACATGTAGGCCTACAATGTTCTTGCTGAGTCAAATTTTCTCTGCTCGTCCACTTGAGATATGCAGAGAACATCAGATCAGATGTCTTTGTGTGTCGCGTTTATCTAGCATAGACGTACTTTAAAAGTACCTTCCATACATTGGGTGCCAACAAAAACTATAGAATCAATACACTCCAACATGAAGGGGGCAATGCAGTTCCTTTGACATACTATTAAATATGACTTTGGCACAGCAAAAGAGGGAATCTACCTATGATTGGATGGCAGATTTTCAACCTGGTCCGCCCAAGAGCGAAGAATATGGTTCGGAAAATCCTCATGGAACATGTGCCACCCACACTCAGCAAGAACTGTAGTCGCTGATGAACCGATTATCATAGGCCTGTGATGACTTCTGGGTTGACCATCGATATGAAGAAGACAAACGTGCTGGGACAAGATACACAGTACATCACTGCACATCTTCACCATTGTCGACTACTAACTTTTAGCCGTTCAGCAAATTAATTACCCACGCCTGCTCCACCGCCCCTTTCTCTACCTCTCTCTCTTTTCTTTCTTTCTCTCCACCCCCCTCTCTCTTTATCACTTTCTGATATCTCTATCTTTCTCTCTGTACACTGTGAATCATGTGATGAAAAAGATGATCGGAAGCAAGAATGCACGGAATTTCCACCCCCGCACACTTTCCATGCCGTAATCTCTGTACACTGTGGATCATGTGATGAAAAAGATGATTGGAAGGCAGACTCTCTACAAACACAACCAGAGTGTGGGCAAACCCCAAACTTACCAAGCTGGTACTACATTGTACTACGTAATACTACTACATGTAGTGGTAGTCGTTAGTACGCCCTTTTATGGTTCTGATACATGGACCACATAATTTATGCCCAGGGACCATATTGCGTATGGACCACATGTTATGCTAAACAGGAGATACGATTTTATAGATTTCAATATTCCACATAAATAGCACCCGCTGTATTTTAGGCACATCACGGCAAAATAAAATACCGAACACGATGGTTCTAATCTTCTATCCTGCGCTCACCTCCCCAGTAGGCCCCTACATGCATGTCTCCCTTCGGCAGAGCATGCTGTGCCCGACTCGCCATGAACACCGCATAAAGGGCATAAGTGATGGCCGAATGCCAAATGAAAACAAACCCTCTACGGGAAGCTTGCAACTATGGAAAATGGTAGCGGCCACCCATTTATAACAAGAGCTCTCGACAACGACTTGCCGGTGACTGTCGAAGGTGGAGGATAAGGCTTATCTGCGTTAGCACCTCATAGCTGGGGAAGAGAGACTGTTGAAGGAAGCGGCAACCAAACGAGCGCAGCAATTCCAACACAAAGTATGGGACCACCGATAACGATACTGTCTTTTTATTTTTCCTCTCGTATATAGCTCTTTATTAAACAACATGGACATACATACACGCCTATTTTTTTATACTCATAAATTTGCGATAAACATCTTTAAAAATCTCTTGAACCCCAGGGGCTGAGGTTATAGACACTGTCAATCCCACATAGGCCTAGACAGACACATGAAACACTGTCTCAGCAGAGAAGACGATGTTGTACTTTCTGCATTAATATTACTATGTATGCTTTTATCACACTATCGTAAATTATCTTAGATGTGTATCCACAATAAGTGTCCATGTACCTGTATAAAATAAACGCATTTTTGTTTCTTTGGACCTACTTGGTGTGTGGTTTTAAGCAATCAACAAGACCATTTTAGTGTTTACTCCTAATTTATACTAATTAAGTTTACTTTTTTGTTTTTAAACAAAATTCTAAAATATAAATTTATTATTAATCTTATCGACATTTCCAATCAATCTTAAAAAAATCATTTGACAAAATTTACAAATTCTTATGCATTTGTAGAATTTTTGTATATTTACCTATCAACAGATGTACATTATACTTTTGAAATGCTTAAGATAAACCTCTAAAACTGCTTTTCTCGGTCAGTATTTAATATGAACTTAAAACACAAACTCAATTACAGAGTAAATTGTACTTTATAAATACCCACTGCATGATTAAATACACTTCCTTTAGCTTTATCAATTTTAAAACAGCTCCCGCACAAAGTCATGTAGTATGACTATGATGTACATGGACGTTGGCTAGACATACATGTACATGTCATGAAGTACAAGTGCACTTACAAAAAAAAAAAAAAAAAAATCTATATTGTATTGTACATATATTAGTATGTATATTTTATATTTTAAACAGATTCTACTCATTTGGACCTACATTTGCATTGTGAGTGATTTGTATTAACTATTAAGTTTTATCAGTAATTATCACATTACAATTTTTTTTCTAATATTATGTTCCTCACACATCCCACAATTTATACATCGGTATTGTTATGTAGGCCTAGCAAGTTAGGAAAGCAGAGTAAACGGAATAAAGACAGGGTATACACGACTGTGTATGACTTTATCATGGTAAAAACCAGCATAGTGAAAGTGGGAAATTCTCTATTTTTCTTTATGTGCACCTGACATAAAAATTTGGCTTTTGTTTTACAAGTCACTGCATGATCTGAGAAAAAAAAAAATTGGCAAATTCTATAATCTCACTATATTTGTATCAGATACAAATATAGTGAGATCTATACCCGATACAGTGATAGTGATACACAATGAATTTACCATTTAATATTTGTGAGCTTTGTTACAATGTTTCATCCTTTCTGGTGCATGTACTTGTACAGACTATGAGGTATCCTAATTTTCTAATCCCAGCAGAATGTTTGACATGTACAGAAATTGTTTTTGTTTTTTCACTTAATTTGTAGCTAGCTGTGAAGTTCAAAAGCAAATTTTGTATCACTATAAGTATAGCATAAGAAAAATTGATGCAGATATTAGAAATTTTTACACCCTACCATATATACCTTTTTGGTTCAATTTTATTTATCTTTGAAAATTGATACGCTGTGGGCTATCACTCAATGAAAAATCCTTATCCAATTCAGCAACAATAATATTAAATAAATGAGGAATTTGGCCAATATGACGAAAGATAATTCTAATTTCAACGAGCCACATCTGAATTTGAAACACTGCGCACCGCCCCTAGCTGCTATAAGACGGCCTCGTTTTCCACTTGACTTAATGCTAGTGATTATCACTTATATCAGTGTAAATATTAATCTTTCTGTATTGTATGGGAGAGGTAAAACTATGTTACATGTAATTTTGCACTTTAGCCAATGCATTATTACATTGTGAAATGCTGTGTAGAGAAAGCCCTCTGTATGTAACATATTAATTAAAATAAGATTGCCAATAAATGACATTTTTCATATCTCATCATCGTTACGTGTACATGTGTGTACTGATGTTTTACATGTATGCGCGGAGGCCTCTAGAACATCGGTTTTCGACATAACAATGTGGTTCCAGCCCTGGTGATTTCGCTCCCTACTGGTTGGGTCTTTCTCAGTTTAATGTGAGCGTCTGAGACAGGAGTCATGGTATCCCGGCGTGGCACCACTTGTCCACATTATAGCATATACATGTACAGTGCTGATGTTGGGACGTTTAACGAACTCAACTCAGCTACAGACTGCGATAATGCCTTTTTAGTAAAAGCAAGAACCATACACAAATGCAGTTTCGAATTGACTTGCTAAGTTTGCTGTATAGTTATTTAACACCTACTAACCACAGCTAGACAATCTCATGTACAGAGCCCCAATACCAAAATAAGAACATTTATGTGGTGCTACAAAAAAACAAAAACAAAAAAACAACACTCCCCCTCCTAAAGAAACAACAACAGAATACAGATGAGCCAACGAGCCGTACACACGATGTACTAATGTTGAAAAAGTCAAAAGTTATATTTGTGTCCAACATTTATTTCATAAACTTATATTCTTGAGGGGTACAGCATCTGAAAAGAGAAAAAAAAAAAAATTGAAATTAACACAATACGGGTATGAACATAAATGTACCACCAAACATCTAAAGGTAGTGATAACAAGGGAAACTAAAAATAGTGCAAGGCAAACGGACATATTATTAAAAATGTTTAATTTCAAAATTTCACTTTATTTGAAGACTAGAATAAGTCGCACTATGTAGCGTTATTCATCCTTGTGTAGACTATTGCTTAATATGCTAATTAAAGCCTAAAGCAGAGCTCATGTCTTTGACAACTTATAACTGTTGGCAAGATCACATTCCCAATACACTAAGTAAAACTAAAAACTATAAAAATCCAAAGTGAAATGGGAAGAAAATGGATAAGAAACAGGTCAATGGAATAAAAAAACAAAGAGATGGGGGGGGGGGGGGGGAGGAAAGGAAGGAACCGAAGAGGCAATCGGTTTAACTAAAAAATAAAATCACCCCCCCCCTCAAATTAACTTCTGAATAGAGTGTTGTTGCTTAGTATCCAAAGCCAGCTTGAACAAAAGGTATATTGACTTCTGAATACAGAAACCATAATATAGGAACATTTAACATTTGGACTGAGCTGCTCTATGAATTTCAATATTCCCAAAATGCTTTGGACAGGGTCAGCCTAAAGGTTGATAAGACTGCACCTGCACAGTATTAGTCCACACAAATTGCATTGGTTGATATCTATATTATAATGCATACCATTATTCTTCGTAACATTAATCAAGATAAATTCACTAGCAACCAAGAGCACATAGGTTTAATCATGTCCACTGTTGATTGATTTGATTACTAGATGGTTGCTCAAGGTGAAATTTTAACTTACCACTCTAATACGTTTGCCCATGGCCTTGCTGGGCAGATTTTTCCTGAACTTTGCCCTCACCACTCCACTGTTGCCATGAGAGCGGGTGACCTTGCCCCAGATAACCCTGAGCCTGCTTGGCTTGTCGTGGCCTGGGCATGCTGTGAGTCTGAAAAGAGAATACAAGATAAGTAAAAACAGGACACAGAAAAAATCCCTTAGAAAAAATGAACTATCACAGAGTGGACGTCGCTTAAGTTGATTCTCTGCCTCCGAGTATATTATAGTCAATTGGAAATAGACATAAATACCCATGCCCCCAAATTGACTTCTTGACACTGTCTTATTTCAAGATATCTGTAAAACAAAAAGTCTACTACCTTCGTTCTCATGAAATCTTGATAGATATTGACATAGTTATTAAAAGGATAAAATGAAAATTCCAATTTATGATACCATTATCAGCTACACATTACTAACAGTATGATCATCCAAATTTTCAAGTATGATTTTTTTTTAAATACACATTTCAACGTTACACTTGGCTATATCTAATTTGATAATGTATTTATGCAAGTTCAGTGCTAATAGAAATAGAAAGCTAAATAAAATAAAAATCTAGTACTGGCATACTGAATATCTGATCACAAAATAAGCTATGAAATTATTTCTTCTTGTTATGTGCAGGTTGATAACAAAAACAAAATATGCTTGTAATTCAACATAGCATTGCATAATTTCATGTCAAAGGTATGCACAACCATACTTATGGGAGGAATTTTACCTTCTAGCTTTGTAGACGTAGGCACATCTTTTTCCCAAATAAAACTCAGTCTCTTCCTTGCTGATAACGCCTTCTATCTTCAACAAGGCTGTGTTTTCATTCTGGTTGCGATGACTTCTTGTGTAGCCAGTAAAAACTGCTTTACAGTACAACCTGGAAAAAAAAAGCATGATCATGATAAAAAGTGAAGTAGCATACTAAGTAAAAGCAGAAAAAGAAATCTTGACACTTTATGTATACACCCACTCTAAATCAATATAGCTACATGAACCACACTATCTGCCCCCCCCCCCCCCCCCCCCCAAACAACAAACAAACCCACTCCTTGTCTATTGATGTTAAAAATATATATAGAATTATAAAAAGAAAGTCTCGTTGCACATTCACCTTCTTATTTGAGAGTGCATAATATTATAATCTGTAACTGCTTTTATCCGTGAGGCTTATTGATTAAAGTACTTATCATTCAGGAACCAGTACACACAAATCATGAAATCCAGTGGAGTCCGCTTAATATAAATCTCTTGGGTAAAATCTTAACCCATGCTGCAATTTGAAGGCTGCCATACAGCCAGACGGCCAGTCTATGCCTGACAAGGGTGACTGGGTGTAAATAAATGGGGAGTGGCAGTACTTTTCACCTTTATTGTTTCTAGTTGTTCATCAAACTATATATTTTTTCTAAAATATAGATCTGATGCGCACTAAATTTTGTACTTCAGAAGTTTTGACACAAACTGCCATCAGTCGACTGGATAAAAATGTGTCGTTAAGTCCCAAAAATGATCAAAAACACAGACAGCGGATATCCTTGGATCCAGGGATTAGTGGCAGCCCTGCTCTACTGACATTACTCACCTCCCAGATTTCTTGGCAGGGTTCGCCTGAACTGCTGGAGTTTCAGCCATTTTATCACCTGTGAAATTAAGAAAGAACATTTCATCAAGTTCTAAAGTAAAGTAACCACATCTGAGTCTGCAGTATCAAGTACATTTAGTCATTTTCTATCCATACCCTTAACATATTAAATCAATAAGTTAATGTGTAGATCTAGGCCTGCTGAAGACAACAAATCTGGTGACTTCCAAGATCCAATGTCAACAATCCTGTCAATGCCATAAAATTAATTTTGGAACTTCACATCTGACCTGGATGTTAAAAGCTTGCATTTTAGTTTTGTGCACTGCGGACGCAGAGCGTGACGAGGCGAGCGAGGGCACTTGTAACTAAGTTCAAACCACTTACCACCTGGCAAGGTGCGGTTTAAAGTACGCTGGTAGTCCAGCATTTGTAGCCCAGAAATGCTTCTTAGCATGGCTCCCGGTTATAACAAACTTCTTTTAGCACATTTATCTAGATCTAGATTAGTTTATAAATGGAATGTAAGACAGACCTACACCTAGAGCTACCGTCAAATGCTTCAACTTCTAGATCTAGATATATATCTAAACTAAAGTTTATAGAGAGCTCTAATAACACATTAGCCTTAGGAAATGGTTGTCATGGATATATTAAATAGACCTAATAGATCTAGAATCTACGCCTGGATCTAATTTTTCATCAACTTCACAAATGTACACATTTTCCCGTTCAATAGGCTATTGTGAACAAAAATCCATACATTCGTCTAGAAAGGGGTAACACTAGAACTAAGTAGAAGATCTATCAGTAAAGCGAGTGAACATTCGATCCGTCGATCATCAAATATTGCAATAAAAGACAAGCATCGGTTTGAAATATTAGTACTGGAAGAAATGACAACAATCCTTAATACCTTTTTTACACGTTTAAGGATTCTTTATCAAATAAATTGTACAAAAACATTAAAATAATTCAGTGGTATATAGAGGTAAACATACCGATTTAGAAACCGGAACTTGAAAGGGAGATTCAGAAAGAAAGAAGAGCTACATGAATAAAACCACAAAAAATCAACGGAAATTATCGTACTAACGAGTATGCGCAGTAAAGCCAACTAACGGTAACGAAGGTAAACATTATTGACGAGGGCTCTGGATTTGATTCAGACTCACCTTGGAATGAAATGAATTTCGAGAAAAATAAAGAATAAGCATATTCTTTTCAAGGTAACCAAACCTATTGCATATACCTATTAAACATATCTTTTTTTTCTTCACTTCTTCTCCTCTTGTCTTCGTATGTATGCCTGTCCCTGATATAATTGTCTATCTGTCTCGGCCGTCTGTGTGTCTTTCTGTTTGTCTCTTTGTATCTCTCTTCCTGTCTCCCTATCTGTCTGTCTGTCTGTCTGTCTGTCTGTCTCTGTCTGTCTGTCTCTGTCTCTCTCTCTCTCTCTCTCTTTGTCTCTCTGTCTGTCTGTCTCTCTCTCTCTCTCTCTCTCTCTCTCTCTCTCTCTCTCTCTCTCTCTCTCTCTCTCTTGTCTATATCTATACACGTTAGTCATTAGCACTTTCAACAGACATAATGACACAGTCCCTACATTATATTCTTCAGATGGATTTGTCCAGCCCAATACTCTCGGGCGTGGACGCCATCCATGTTGCCACGGTCCTGGAGGACTGTGTGGACCAGCTGTCTACTCTAGGCAGAATAATGCCAGTCTCGTTTGAATTCAGACCAGATGCTGTGGAGGTAGGCCTACATCATTTGATGTTGTGAAGCATACAAAAGTATATGTTCCCCCAAAAAATTAAGAGACAGGTTTTCTTGTAGAAAAGTGTGTGGTGTTGAAAATAAATACGAAATTCTAATAGATTTTCAAATGTTATAAAAAAAATAAATAATAAAGAATGTAATATTTAAAAATATCATAAGCATTTTACCCTGCAATAGATAATATGATTATATGAATATAACCAAGGATATGTCTTTATAATCTGAGGACAATTCTTGTTTGTTAATTAATAGTCATCCATTGCTATGACCTGTTATAAAAACAATAATGTTGTAACACCTGACAAATAATCTACTTCTTGAGCCAGGTTCCTAGACAATAGTTACAGACACATTTTTAAAAAACAAGCACAATTGGAATAATATGCCTCCATTCCTAGGTGGTACGAGGGGAGCTTACTCAACTTGTGGACAAGCAGGTACAGCTTGAAAGGAAATACCAGTCTGTTCTCTCTAAGAAGATGGAGCTTATTGGCACAACTAAGAATCCAGATAAGCTTTTGGATGTTGAGAAGGAAGTCCTCAGCACGGGTGGTGAACTTAAAAATTCCACACATGTCTTTGGACGCACATTGCGACAGAACCCTCTTACTTCAGATAACCTGGTCAAAATCCAAGAGGACAGGTCAGTTGATTTATATTTTACAAAAACTTGTATACTATTCTGAGAAATTATTCAAGTTCCAAATTGTTTTGCTTCAACAGTTTGTTTTGCAAATTTTATGACAGTATCTATGCTGTGTTTGCAGTTAATGGTAGGCCTATTACATCAAGTATAATACTGTTTATGTTCTTATTAAGGTGTTTTATTACAAAATATATTGTGTTATCTGGGTTTTTCTTTTTCTTTTTAAATTAGCATGTCACTAAAAGTGCTGTTTAGATGAACATTAGAACATAAAACTCAAAAGGCTATCTAACATTTTGAAAGCTATGATGACATGAAATAATGTGAAAAATTATTATGTTTCTGAAGAACATTTGTGGAACATGTGATGAATGAGACTATGTCAGAGCTGGTACAGAGTTGCAGCTTTGGCTCACTGCTGGAGGCAGTCAAGGCTCAGAAACAAAGAAAGTCTTACTTGCAGAGCACTATTCAAAAGTAAGTGAAAAGTGAAAAAATCCCTTTTGAAGATACTCATAATGCTATAAAATGCAGGTTTATTGAAACATAAAGATTTTCAATGTATTAATTTAATTCATTACAAAGATAAATGAGTTTGAAAAAAGCTTTTCTCATTATTAACAAAAGTTTTGGAATGTCTATCAGTATAAACCAGGTGCATAATTTTGCCAAAAAAAAAAAAAATTCACAACTTACTTTTCACCCATGGAAAAATGTTTTCAATACTCATCTTTATCTCCTAATCATTAATATAATTATATACCTTTTACGGTTTTTGGGTTACAAATATGTCGATATATTATGCCATTCCTTTTTGAAAATGAATTCACGGCAATAAAATTATGGCTGGAAGCATATCCCTACAAATCATTGCCCCTATTTTTTTCAAACAAATACAATTACATTGTTTTCAGAGAACAAGATGGGAGGAAACGGGTTAGAGAGCTACAAAAGCAACTCCTTGACATAAAGAAAGAGAAAGAAATGGAGATTCAACAGAGGAATGAAATGATTTCTCATTTGAAGGACCAACTTCAGGTAACAAATTGGCCCACTTTCTTGTTGTTGTTTTTTTTAATGCCAATTTCCTAAATGTTCTATATTTAAAAAAATGATAAAAGAAATAAACAAAATAATTAATACAAACAGAAATTTTATCTAAAAAACTTATAAAAATGCATACATTTCAGATGCTTATAATAGAGTAAAATTATCTCAAAAGCTTTGAAAACTGTTATAAAGACTCTATCCTTCATTTTTTTCTGATTTTAGACTCTTCCATTTAATACTTCAATGCTTCCCATAGGTGTAAGGTATGCATATTGGAGACTTTTTAAAGAAATAATTTCAAAGTGATAAATTGATTTTATTTTAATGATGTTAATTTGTACATTATGTAACTTTGAAACATTTAAATAATGAGAATAATTTAAAAAAAAAAATTGAAATATGCCCTTTATAATCTTGAATACATCTGAAAACAATCTTAGCACAATGTTGAGTATATTATTGTCTATAGAAAACAATTGTTTTAAATTGAAGCACATAATGTCTGCTGAGAATATAAGGGACAAGGATACTAAATAGATTTGCAAGATATTTCATTAGGTAGTCATATTTGTGATGGAAAACATTTCTTTCAGTTTTAATGTAGTATCATATCTTCTTTTTCTTTCTCTTCATATTTTTCATGTTGTGGCTTAAAATGACACTTAAATGAACATCTTGTTTTTTTTCATTGATTTTAGATTTAATCATAATTATGGTTTGCTTTTCTTTCAAATTCCATATACGACAGGAAATGAAAGCGAAAACAAATATGGAAGGCAAATACATAAAGAAATGTGCTGAAGTTGCTGTCGCCCAGTCACAGAAGAAATGTTTCATCTCAGAGAGGGATATGAAAGAAGAGATAGAGGTATAAAAGGTCTCCTCACTGGATTGTGTAATACATCTTAAATTTTTAAACTTTGAAATGCATAGTTAATACATACGGATACTTTTTAAAGCATGAGAAATATTATTGTTGCTACTCATAATTAGAACATTTGTACCGCTTATATATTTCAACATTGCTTTTTTTTTTTTAATCTCTAAGACCATAACTGAAGCTCATAATTTCTCATTTGTTTCCACCAGCGTTTGAAAAGGAAAATTGACGAGGAAAATCGTGCAAACCAAGATATTGTATCATACTTACACAGCCATCAAGCGGTGAGTTATGTGATTGCCTTGCATTCATAAATATGTTCAGTTGGTCAGAGAGTAATGAAGGTATTGGCATACCACACAAGAAAGTGAGAGCTAACTTCAAAAATGGAAAGATCATTTTTTTTAGGAACAACATCTATGATTCTAACATTTTTGAAATGATAAATATGCTTAATTTACAAAACAATTGCGATATGCAATAAATATGTTATAGCCATCACACAGCACTCATAGACATAGAATACAGTTAAACAAATTCATTTAGAAAATGCTGTACTACTAAAACTTTTCTCTGAATATGTTTTTTTTTTTTTTCCAACTTCCAACCATTTTTTTTTATCAGGACTTAGAAAAAAAGCTTGATTTCTGGATTGAGAAGTATGAAAGAGATAAAGAAGCAAAACAGAAAGAACTGGATACTCTAAAACAGACAAAGGCCAAAGATCTGGAGAAGTTGCAAGAGCTTACAAAACTGGTAGGTTCAAATTTATATAGCTTTCTTGTTGCAAGAAATGCAACCTCACAAAATATGTGAAAACATGAAAAGGATGACTTTCAAAATGGGAGAAGAATGCAAATTAATATATATATATTATACAAGACGTGTGTATCAAAAGCAATTTTAGATCACATTTTTTCAGATGTATTGGAGTAAAAGCTAACCAACTTTTGAATGTTTATATAATTTTCTTTTGTTATGAGATACAATCCTATCCTGCCTAATCCATTTAACCAGTACAAAGAGTATGAGCAGATAGTGGTGGAAGACAGAATCGAAAAGGAGAAAGCCAGGAGAAAGGCTGAGCAAGAGGCCATCGAACTGAGATCTGCTATCAGAGTAAGTGCTATAGGCTTAAAGTTAAAGCTACGGTCCATATTGGGTTGCAGTTCTTTATCTGTGATACTACGGCATCATCTTTGATCCTTGATATGGGCTCTCTCCATTTCGGTATTCCCCGTGCTATTTCTGTGATGGAAGGGTTGTTTTTGATCCATATCTAGGTTGTTTCTATGTGGGATAAAACAGGCTCTTGCAGGTATATTAGCGGGAATGTTCTTGTCTGTTGCTAGGATGTCATCATAGAGGCTCCAGCGAGCCAATAGAATCTGTAGTGATTATGGTTTTTCTTAGCAGATTTTATGAAGAGGTCTTTTTTTTTTTTAATGGAGTATTGAATGTTTATTGTTAGGTGATACAAAAGTATTTGCTTTGAATAATAATAGTAAAAAAGAAGAGAGTAATTTTATATTATTAGCATGTTGAAATCATTAACGCTCTGGTTATTTTAAGAATAAATTACATGGGGCCTATATGAAAAGTAAAACAGAAATTTAAAATCTCTCATTATGCCACAAGTTCTAGGGATGTTGTTAAAAATGAATTATACTGAACCCAGCTCTAAATTTTGAAAGATTTATATCATTTACAATAGTTTATCTTGCAATCTTGCACATAATTAATTTGATCATAAGTAGGTGTCACTGTTTATAAAAAGCTTTTATATGATCACTTTCATGAGACACTGCCAAAATATTAGAAATAAAAATTCATGATACTTATGATGAAAAGTATGTACATTATTTCATCATGGTTAGATTAAGAGAGTTGAATATTAGAAGACAGGTTCAATAACTAAACCAGGATCAAATTCTTAAAATACAGTTACAGTTGGATATTTAGTTTCACAATACTACTAGAGTAAAACGCTTGTTAGAGGAAACTTAAGAAAAAAAATCAATTCATATTGTTTGTTGTATTTTGTATTGAAAAAAAAAAAAGAGGTTAATTCTAATTGTATGCTGTATTTTGTATTATTAAAAAAATCAATTCTAATTGAATATTGTATTTTGTACCGTCATATGTACTTATGGGATATATGTTGCACATCACTTATTTAATGAGTAAAATGGATTTCATAGGATTGCGTAAAATTTCAAAGAAAATCCACTTTGTGAATATTAAAATTTAAAAAACAAAACAAAAAAAACTTTAGATTGCTTTGATCCCTCTGACATACTATTAGAAATAATTATTGTCATATGTTTCTGAAAACTCTATACATTGTCTAGATACATCCTATAAATTATTCTAAACTGAAACTTATTACATAGCTTATTATTTATATTTACTAAAATGCTTATCTTTGCACTTCACAGCTCCAAGCTTGGTGGAGAGGTGTAATGGTTCGTAAAGGATTTGGTCCATTTGGCAAGAAGAAGAAAGGAAAGGGAAAGAAAGGGAAGAAAGGAAAGAAGAAGAAGAAATAAATCTTACTTCCTAGACAATAACAACATACAAGATTTACTAAGAAAGAAATGCTGAAAATTTTATAAGTTGGATTGACTTGGTATTTGATGTAAACATTGAAATGTAATTTTACTGTCAGGTTTTTAGCCACACATTTTGGTTTTTGAAGGATAAATTGGTATACAAAAAATGATTTGATGCTAGATTTTCCATTTTACTGACATGGGAAGATGTATTGTGGATTTATATATTTGGTGTTCAATAAAAAAATACATATATAATTTCATACATGTTTTATTGCATTATTTCGGAAATTTATATTTATAGTTAAAAACATAAGCATAATGAGTAGGCCTTGCTAAAAATGATTTTTATCCAAACAATCTTGGTAACTTTACCCCACGTCTTATACATGTAATAAGGAAAAGCTATGTCTACAAAAATCTCACAACTTAATAAAACATCAAAATAGAATCAGAAATAAAGACAGCAATTAATTATAAATATTAAGCTTGGAAATATGAAAGTTGCTTTTTTGAGAATGCTGTTGGCCTTATCAGTGTATCAGAAATGTTATGCTATCATTAAGCTTTACACTGTAGACATTACATTACAAACTTCTTAAATGAAAAAAATTCTTGAAGTTGATAATGGTTGACTAATGAGGAAAATATAATGTCTTAACTTTCTGAAGTCAATAAACTTTTAAAACACACAAATATTTGAAAGTAGACATATTCCTGTTTTCGTTACTACATGTATTAAATTTTACAAATTAATTTTCACCATTGGGATGGTAAAAAAAACCCAACTAAAGCATGAATCCAATATTAGATGCTTACACCTGTAAATAATATATGGGCAATCTGCATGGAATTGGATTGAACAATTCATAAGAATATCAGGATACAAGGAACATTACAAGCTTACAATACAGAAAGGAATACAGAAATAATGAAACAAAGGGGCCAAAGATTTTAAAAACATCTTTAATTGATATATTTGTTTTGAGACTTTATTTAGATGTATAAGTGGAATCACAAAAAAATTACCATTAAATATAAAATGTTGGAATGTATAAACGTTTTTTAGGAAGGAATATGAGAAAAAAAGCAGATCTATAAATGAATCTCTTTTGCTAAATTTGCATTATAGGAATAATTGATGTTTAGAAAAATGTCATTAAAAAATATAAGAAGATATCAGAGTCACTCTAATTTACTTATAAGCCAGACCAAAATGTACACAAATAACACAGCTGTACAAATATACAAGAGAGAGGAGGCAGAGAGGAAGGGGGAGGGGGACGTGTGTTTAGACTAGGTGGAGAGGGTGAAGCTGATGATCTCTTTAGTTCACAATAAGAATTCATTACAGCGCCAAAACTAACCGTCACAATAGAGAAAAACAGGTGGTAATTTTTTGTTTTTAAACAGCAGAGTTGTCATTCATTTAAGTAATATGTCCATTTTCTTATTTAACAGTGAATCCTAAAAACAGACTCTTAGATCATAATATATAAATTATGTATATTTTTCCAATGTTTTTTTTTAATTGATCAAAATCAAAAACAAAAAAATAAAACAGCAAATCTGAAGTATATATATCAAATAACAACAAGCTAGTAATAATTACCACAAAAGAAAGAACAATTAGCATTCCATAAGGTTAATTTAAGATGGCATATTTTGTATGTATTGTGTAAAGTTTTTCAATAAGCATATAAAAAAAAAAATGAAAAAAAAAATCAACCTATTTTAATTCATTATCGATAATTCGAGGACATTAAGATTGAAATATTTTTATCTTTTATACTGAAAGTTGATATTGAGATATATTCTTTTTCCTTTCCAAAAGTACCGAACGCAACTATTTGAACATTTGACAAAGATATACAAATTTAAAACAAGTAAGGAACACTCTGTATATCATTTCAGAAAAATTTTAACATCAGTATCTACAAAAGTCATCCATTAGGGAGTAATCAGGAACAACTTTATCTTAAATTTTAAGTTTCCCAATAAAAAAAAATGTTATGTCAGTCTACCAAAGGCATTTACAAGCAATTATGTAAACTTTTAAATATTTAAATGCAAATGACTTAGCAAAGAATTTTTTTACTCCTTAATATGAATGAACGATGATAAAGCAAAAAAAATAATTGTATATGCATAGATTTAAATAGCCTCATTAAAAATGTATGTGTATTCAAGGTAAATATCCTGTACACATAACATTAAAAATAAAAATATCATAAAAACAATGCCATGGAATGTTTTGAGAAATATTGTACAGTGAAGACAAATACAACTTTAAAAAGTTTTCAAGTCAAGCACAAAGAGCACAACCACAGAGAAGTGGCTTAAAAAAGTATACATCATCATCATCATCATCACTTCCATTACATGTATATACTCAAACATGATTGAATTAATATAATTCACTATTTACAAATATATTTTTGCCGTTTGCTCAATATTTTCATGAAAGATCCCCCCATCCCCCCGCACACTTCTAAAAATAATGAATTACCATTCCAAATGTATAAGCACTTTGGATCTTAAAAAAAACAAACCCTGCAAAGAGCATTTTTTTTTATCAAGCACCAACAAATAATGGCATGTTACTATTACATATTAGATTCATACCCACAACAGTAGTGAAGATAAGAATCGAAACAACTCCAGAGAAGACAATATTATTGTGATAAAGAGGAAAATAAAATTTTACACAGATTGAAACTTAAAGAACTCAAAGTATAAATCAAGTATTTCAAGTAAGATAAATTTAACTAGGTCCTCTTCTTGCCAATCATCTCAAAGTGTCTTTTATTTGAGCCAACATTCTTACTCTGCCACTGTGTGTTAATTCTCTCTACGTTCTTGACAAAAATGTATTTTTCTAAGAAACATAGACCGATTCATTAATCACTGTAATCCACCAAAGACACAGAACAATAGTCTTATCAGATATAATAATAGTACAGCAAAATTATAAATACCAAAAGGAGAAAAACCCAACTCAAAGACAGATGTAAGATTATGACTTCAGGCTTTACACATTGAGATGAACTATAAACTTGTTTAACTATTGAAAATCATTTATTTAGTGTTTTATTCACACAACTCATACTAGTCAATCAAATTAGAAATTTCTATAAAAAATATAGGGCATCTTACAAAAAAAACAACAACAACAACACATTTTATTTTGGTAAAAATTCATTTTTAAAAAAGTGGTCAACCTGTCATCAGATATAAGTATATCAAACCTTTCCCCCCCTTCAGATTTTATTGCTTTATAGAAGTTAACATTTTGATTAAAAAAAAAAAAATTAAAAAAATTAATTGTCCTTCAATTTTAAATTACTCTGAACATTCTGTAGCATTTTGGGATTTGAACAAGCTGTCCCTTTAAGGATGCCAGAAAGCTCAGATGGTGGTGCTCTTGACTACTTAATGGGAGGTCTGAGGTACCAACCTTAGTTGGTGCATGCCCCATCTACATTGCTCTATCGCTATACAGAATTCCTCTAGGAATTTAAGAGACATATATTTTTACTTAAGTCCATCAAATGAAGAAAACCTCATTCAAAGCTGAACTTGGAGTTTGCGAGCATGATTTAGATATGTTTGGTGACCGATATAAAAAGTTGAAATATTTCAAGGTTTCAACTTTATTTAAATTTGACAGCTTAGGTTTGGTAATCAAGGGTAAGCGAGTGAAAATTGCTGGGAAAGGTTTTGAATGTAACACCTATTTGAAATTCAGTTTCTCCTTTTATTTGTTGTTACCTTAATACTTTTATATAGTGACAACTCTGGTTCCAATCAAGATATTCTGATTAGAAAAAAAAAAAAGGATCTTTGCTCCAAATGGTTGAGGAAGTAGTGGTGACAATAGCTAGAATGTTTGAAGACCACATATGTCCAAATAAAACAGGCCTCTGCATGACAAAACAAGTTTATTTAATTAAAATTTTAACAAATTGAGCTTACTCCAAACGAAAGAAGGAAAAATTTGATTTATTCCCATTCAAGCTCTCATCTGTTCTAGTCTTAAGACTCATGCTATAGCCCTCTAGGCCACAGATTCTGGTTCATCTCTAGAACTTAACTTCAGAGCTGGTTCTGGCGCCGACGATTCCTCTGGTGAGTTGTGGAAGTTTTTGTAGGACCATGAAAGTGACCGTATGTATCCTGAAAAAAAAAAAAAAAAAAAAAAAGATCATAGCAAACTTACAAGCCTTTCATTAAACCCAATTTGGTGTTATTTCATGAAACTCCTGCAAAAAATATTGTGAACTGATTATCTCTAGCATTTAAGCCATGTTGAGACTGTAATAACTTAAAGGGAAGATTTGACACTTGGCAACTGTCACCAATGTAAGAAAACAAGAAAGATAGATCAACCACTTGAACTGGCTTTGAGGGTATGAAGAGCCCCCTCTATCGAAAACCCAGGGAAAACACTGAACTAATTTTCTTTACACCGTGATGTATAATTAATTTTTGGGGAAGATTTTATTCTACATTTCAACTGCAAATCTTAATGTTAAGCATGGAAGAAAATAAAACCAACAAAAAATAAACAACATTACACCTCAAGTTGAGGGATTTTCTTTCCCTCTCACCTTTCCTCATGGACCAATATATGATGAGCATTCCACAAATCATCAAAACTGCAGCACATGAAAGAGGAATACCATACACCAGACCATAATTCAGGTGACTCTGTTCATGCCTTGTAACTGTAGACAAGAAGCCTGAAATATTAAAGGGAAAAAATGAATTACAGACCCAAAATATCAACAAGTCTTTTGTGATTTTGCAGTGGCAGTAGTTTCCTCTTTAAGATACATTTGTAATTCTCTACGCCATGCTGCAATAGCTCATAATGTGAATTAGTTGACTTCTTATCATAAGGATCACCCTTGGTGAAGTAGATGATGTTTGACTTAGACTACAACAGAGCTTCTCTCATGAATCTGAGATTGCTTTTAATTTCTGACACTCATAGGTAGGAAACTGAAAACCCAAGCCTAGATGGAAGCCACAGAATGCAAACACTGCTCTAGTTGTCACTGGCATGTGTTCTTAGAAGTCATGAGAACTTGATTAAGGTACAAAATTGAAAAAAGAAAAAAAAAAAAAAAAACCAACTGCCAAGTGTTTTAATTGAAGTTCATATAGGCAAGATTGAGAATTTTTTTCTTCAGCCATTTCCCATGCCTGTGGATAGGCAAGTAAAAATTTCAAAAGCTGGAGGCAGAAGCAAATAAGGAACACTTGTTTACTGTCAAGCAGTTGCCATATATCAATCCAACTTACAGGTTCTGATTGGACTCACGGGAACTTTGTTTCCAGACTGAAGACGTGAACAAAGTGCCTTTTTGTTAAATTCTCCTAACCTTAGCCCTTTCATTTCTTAGAGATTCAGGCTATTATCAATGATAATTCATATTGTGAGTGGGAGGCAGAGAATCCGCCAAACTGTTAATTGAAATTACTGGTTGATATTTTAAGAGCCTATACACCCATTCACAAGTTTCTCATGTGATAGGAAAAGGTGGAATGAAGGCTCCCTTCCAGTGTCAGTAACTCGGCATTTCTCAGTGCCCAGTTCGGAGGTGCTAAGTCAGTAAAGATGCAGAGTGCAGGGCCTGTAGTTTTTTCACAGCAACGCAGTCAAGTGGGACGCCACGTTTTAAGGGTTAAGCATAAAATAAAACAGGTCATAGAAAGAGAAGCATTAAAAAGTTGTCAAGGAAATAATTGTTTGTCTTCCATAATCAAGATGTATACCTCTTGGTCTGAGTGCCATGGTTGCAAAATTCTCCTCTTCCGCCGAGCTTACATTCCCTAAAAAGATGTAGTACTGGTGGTCTGAGACAAACTGCCCGGATATCTTGATATCTGTATGATTCTGAAAATATTTGTCCTTACTCCAAACTGCCTCTTCATGTAGATGGATGGTTGTGTCATCTTGTGGATCGACTAAGAAAAAAAAATAACACTTGCACATAATAAACTTGTAGAATAAACCTAAAGAATAAATCAATTTTCATGTCCATATTTTTGGTATGCAGGGAAAGAAAAAAAAGCACAACCCAATATTATTATAAAAAATTAATGTAACAAAATTATATTTAGCAGGTTTTTTATGGCTTAATACTAAGAGAAGAAAAATTGCATTTACCACAAGAAACAATGTGACACAGTCGGTGTCTTCATTAGAACATTTTAGGAACAAAGGTTTTTAAACAAGTGCAATAAAATGTGGTCACACATGCCTCCTCCCCCACAGTTATAAAATATACATTGATCACTTTCAAAGCCTTTTTTTCCTGTAAGCTGCGGCTGAATTCTTTTCAATAGAAACCCCAAAGAATGGAAGCAGTTTATAACCAAGCTCAGAGTCACATATTAATCTGGGCAGTTCACTTTAAAGTTACAAAGTGGCTAGCAGTTTTAAGTACTTTTAAGTAAGTTTTCAGGCCAAAATGATCTATGTTCCGAATGACTAGCAGCACTTAAAGCCTAAAAGGTTTCAAGAACCGGTTTTATAAAAAAAAAAAGAAAAAAAAAGAAGTGAAATACAACATTAAATGCAACAAATTTATATATCACATTTTAGCTCCTTGTTTTATATGCATTTTCATTATATTTGTTTTCCATTCTCAAGGTTTCACATGCACAATGTGTAAGTTTATGTTCATAACTAACAAGATAATAAGTGTTCCTGCCTGTCAGGCTCCAAGCACATAGAGGTGATAGACAAAAGTCACAAAGCCTTGAAGTTATTCCAAACCTGGTAAAGGTTTGTTGCCACATTATTTATCAAAATAAACATTTCACCAATGACGAGATGCAGAACGCTACAGTGATTCACTCACTTGTCAGGTCAATATTGAGGTGTTCAGCTGTCAAAATCAAGAAGGAGCTGTCACCAAGGGCCGCTACATATAGAGAGCAGTTGTACAGACTGGAACTGCCATTTCTGTACGTGTACCGACCGTCCCAGTGTCTATGGTGAGTCAGCAGGTTTTTCCACATTGGAAAGAATCCTGAGAGGCAACAAGGATTGGTGAATGTTGGGATTATGAGAATGTCTGGTTAAAATGCAACACCTCTAAAATAAATATGGATTCTTCCCTTTCTTTCAACCCCTTGAAATGAATGAAAATAGGATAAGTGGTTAAAAATAAAAAAAACAAACATCTCTTGACCATAGAATTATCAACTTTTAATACTTATGTCTTGATATCTATGTTTCAGGAGACAAAGCATGAAAATATACTTTGAATGTAACTATCTATCCAATTAAAAAAAAAAAGCAGTTTTCCTACACATATTATAGTATTATTTTTTCTTTTGAATGTGATGTTCTACTAATTCCAGTGCAGCCACAAATGTAGATAGATTATATATTTCAAAACACAAATTATGCCACATACCATAAGTACTGGCCAAGAGAAGTGCAAGAAGCACACACAGAACATTGATCGACATCAGGGAAGCTTGAATCTGATTTTAATCTATAGCACAACTGCTGATCAATTATTCTTGAGAAAATAAATGCCCTTTTATGAAACAGTCCAATTCATAGGGTAATCTGGAGGAAGAAAAATGATATTTATTGAATTATAAATTTTAAATGTAGACTTTACAGCCAGAAATATTGATACACCTGTATTACCTATTCCTGAGCGGCTGTCTCAGTTGAATTATTAATTGTATTTTAAAACAGAGAGATTTAGATAAATGATCTTTAGAGACAGTCACATTAAATAATAAAAAAAAAACAACAAATTAATAGCTAAAACTTATTTGTTTAAAGAATATCCTTCAACAAAAGAAGAAAACATTTTGTAAATAATACATACATTTCACAGTAGGCCTAAACTTTTATTGTTGTTTAAAACTGAGAAAGGAGTTGTAACTGGTAGTCAATCTCAAGAGGTAATTTCCATTCATGAGAGAGTTAACATACACAATAATACAAAAAAAATCATAAAAATATTAAATTACCAGTCACTTGAGACCATATCCTGCAGGAATCCTCCTGAGAAACTATAATATTTATTAAAGAGAGGGAGAGGGGGGGGGGGACTGGCACAAATAGTAGAGTGTTGGTCTCACAATCAGGTGGTCCCTGGTTCAAAACCAGCTATCAGATAAAATTTGTGTCACGTCCGATTTTGTCCAAAAATGCTTTTAAAAAAGGTTACAGCAGATAAAATTGTCATATACACAATACAGCCCTGCTGACGTTGGATGTCAAGACGAATATCTCTCTCTCTCTGGTCTTTCGTATATCTCTAGAGATTACTTCCTCTTTGTACAGTTAACTCTTTCAGTAGCATTTTTTATCACTGGAACTTGGCATTTTGAACATGATTCAGAATTTGCTACGCTGTAGCTTCCATGTATATTTTATAACCTCTATAATATATATGTAGTTTCAAAATATTGATCTAAAGGTTGTGAGCAGTATGTGCTTTAATAAAGGATATTTCGCTCAGTAACTAGATCTAGATAGCTGTATAGCTAGATAACAAATAAGTTCTAAGCCTGTAGCACCAGCAAAGTTACTTTTTGGACAGCATTTTGAGTCGTTAAGAACAGCTGAAGTTACTGAAACTGAAGTGATACTAACTGTGACTAGATCTAGGTATACATACCAAGAGACACCTATACAACACGATACAAAGTGAAACTTCACAAAAGGGTTGATGAATAGGGGCCTAAGTCTATGCGAGTGTAAAAGAACAAAACAGTCAGCTTACCCGCTACTCGGAATCTGCATGCAACGTTACAAGATTTAGATAAGCTTAGAGCTAGCTGTTGTGCCATCAAATGCAGATTCTACATCTGTGTTTTTACTATGATTTATTGGGAATACAAACAGCGGCCATTATAGCTTTCAATGCGGATGTATTACCTGACTAGCGAATACCTACCTGCGAGTACCTGAAATAGTGCAATCACAGAGTTATCTACCTTCAAACTTCAATAATCTTTGGTATAAAAAAATTATAGGAAGTGGCTATTAATTTTGTCATCGATCTAGGCGTGTTGTGTCATCCTTCTTGAAGAATACTGTATCTCCTTAAAAACAGTGAAGTGATAAACATAGCTATGCATTTAAAAGAAAAGTATTAGTTTGGTAATAAGGAGACCGATTCTACACACACACACACACACAAAATATAATTAATAATAATTGCTAAGATAAGTTAGACTTTGTATGGCGTTGGCGCAGCAATGCACTTAATCTAACTTATAGTTGTTGTTGTTATTGTTGTTGTTGTTGTTGTTGTTGTTGTTGTTGTTGTTGTTGTAATGTAGTGTTCGCTGGGCACTTTGAGTAATCCTGCTTCAGTAAAACAGCATTATTGTGCTGTCCCCACACTTTTCAATATTCCTAATCTGCCAAACTTTCACCAAGATGCAGCTTACCATCCAGACCATAATTTTCTATTTCACCCCTAAGTTGTGGTTGAAAATTCAACAAATTTTGTTGACAATTCCGATGGGGGTTTGAAATGGCCATACAAAGAGTAGGTTTTCATTGATGGGGTTATTGTTGTTGTTGTTGGTTTTTTTCCACGTTGTTGTTGATTTTCTTGTTGTTGTTGTTGTTGTTGTTGTTGTTGTTGTTGTTGTTGTTGTTGCTGTTGTTGTTGTTGTTGTAGCTATTGTTATGTTTACTGTTGTTATTGGTGATTGTGGTGGTGTTGGTATTGTTGTCATGCTGTTGTTGTAACCTTATCGATCTTTTTACGTTTGTTTTACACTTTTATTGTGTCTTATATTTCCTTCTTATCATTATTGACTGTGCGGAAAAACAGGAAGCATAGACTTATACAGTGGTGTGCGATGTAAATATCTTCACCTCAGGGATCAGTGATCAGATACAGAAAAGTAGAGGCTATGTGACGCGTGCTGGGCGCATGCCATTCTGACATTACGTCAGTTGCAGGCCAAACTTAGAGCGTTTTGATGGGTATTAAAGAAGGAGCGTTTACTTCAATCATTCGGTTAAAAACAAAATTAAACTTGATTGTATTCTTTTCAAAATCAACCTCTCGTGACCTCTAATGGTCTTTTTTTTAAATACATGTACATTTTTGCCATGGAAGATTCTCAATGAACACAAAAGAGAAATAGGATTTGTATTTGGAAATCTTTTTACAAGAAACGTACTCACTCTACAGCTTTGACGAGATTTACAATGCAAAATAATATTCTCTAAGAATGTGCATTTCTAGAATAATAGTAATGAATAGTATTGGTCGAATTAACCTACTTAGCAAACAATCAATACGGCAATATGTAAAAAACAAAACAATACCAAAAACAAAACAACTTAAAGCCTTATTTAAATAAAAGAAATATCATCAAAGAAATGCTTAGGCCTACTTGTTTCTACATTTTATTGCATAACTCATGCCTTGCTTAGTGATATGCATACCACTCACATTGTCCTACAATAACAAAATGAAAGATTATCAATACAGGGTCCTACGGTTAAAGACCGCATTGACCAATACGCCAAGACAGGATTTGATGGGAAGATTCATGCATTTAATGTCTTTTGATAACCTCCTTCGCGACAGATCCGGGATTAGGATTCAAAGATGGCAGTAAAGCCACCTGGCTGATCTCGCTTCATCTCGCTCTACATAAAACGGGTAATCATTATTCTCATAATATTGAACGATATAAGCATAGATCAAATTGCCTCAAATTGCCTTCTCTTACTTAAAGACTGTTTAAGAAAGCCTATCGCAGTATTCAATTGCAATATTCAGATAGCTTATGATGTAAACCTTCATGATAAAGACCGTTAACTTTTCTTTTCTAGATACTTATAAATATTCAAATGCAAAGGAATTATAAAAATGGCGGAAATCTGATCTTTTTTCACAACTCAGTAGGTGAACATTTTTCGGTTTCCTAGATGAAATAGGGTCTTTACAAAAATAAGTGTTTTTAGGTTCTTCGTTAAATTTTTCCCCTCAACCAAAGTACTGTTAAATACGTAAAAATAAATGCTTTTAAAACACGAAAAGCATTTAATATGCATACGTGAATATATTGGATTTAAAAAATATTAAAAGCTTAAGCAATGCATCTCCTCTCACCTCAGGTGACCCAAGGATAGAGCGCGCGTACTCTGATGAAAGATCTGTGGGTTCGATCCCCGCTTAAACCGCTGCCTTTTTTCGTAATGGTTGACCCAGCGTCTTTTTCATTTTTTAAAATTAGAAACCAGGACTTAAAACTAAGAAGGAAACAAGTTTTCTCATAACAATGAATACTTTTATTTACAAATCAATGAGTTCTTAACGCCTAACGACTGTGAGTGCCTTTATCTCGGTAATATTCTGAAATAGCGAAATAAAGGCCCACAGTTATAATCTAAAAAAACACAACTCAGGGAATCTATGAACATAAAAATCAACCACAGATTACTATTATTTAAGGACTAATCACAATCATGTTTACCGATTCCTAGGCTAAACAACACAAAACCCTTTAAAAGCACCAAAAAAAAAAAAAAAAAAAAAAAAAAAAAAAAAAAAAAAAAAGATAAAAAAAAAAGCACTAAAAAAAAAAAAAAGACGTAAAGACCTTTAATGAAGCTTTAAAGAAGCTTTAATGGCACAATGGAGGCTGCTATAATCAATATTTTTATAATTTGTACCATAAATCTACATAGACCCCAGCTGGGTGTCAATGCTCTATTGATGAAAGGGCAAGAATGTAAAACGCGCCTGAATCCTTTGTGGGGATATTAGTTTTTTTTTAAATAAATACTTAACGAAGGGGGAAGGGTGGAGGTAGCTCCGTTGGTAGAGCTGAGTTGAGATGGTTGCTTAGCCTCTAACATTAACACTAAAATTATGGTATACTGTGGACTGATCCCAATACTCAAGTCTGACAGATTTACGAGCTGCAACACAGAGACAGTCGTGGATAAGTGGAGTCGATTCAAGTTTGTTGTTTAGCTTCTAAAGTTGTTTAGCAATCTAAAACAATATATTGTGGACTAGTCCCAAAACTTAAGTCTGACAATTTTACGTGCTGCCACACACATACAGTCCGATGATATCATGAAACCTGTCTCAGTCGGTCACAGTTTATTGACACCGATCCGACCAATAGTGGAGAAATAAAGTTTTGGCCGATTGTGGGATTCGAACCACGGACTTCATGGTTGAAAGATTAACGCTCTACTTCTTGCATTTGCATAAGTTTCCTTCCCCCTCCCCCCAACACAGTTAGTAATTTCAAAGCAGAAGTCCAGGATTCTAGACCCTGACAGTCCAACTTTTGGCCCGCACCTGCTGTTGCCAGTGTTGGGTCGATGAGACCGACTGAGACCAGACAGCAGTCCTGGTACCCCCACTATGTGTCTGTGTCAGTAGCACGTAAAATAGTCCGAGAATACTATTAGACCCCGCCCAGGACATGCTCTAGTCGCAGACGATGGCGTCAAGAAACTAACATACCCAACAAAGGCAATGTCAGAGGAAAGCGTACATTTTGTTTTATAAAGAATTATTTGAGGCGATTCCAAATCTTAGTACTTTAAAACTACGTTTCAGGGACATATCTACGAATTAAACAATTATTTTATGTCGTAATGGCTGTTTTCATTATTGGAAGTTGTTCTCAAGTATTTGTGAAGATCCACCATTATAGTAATGTTAATATATTCTGTCCATTCAGTCATTCTTCCATTTACTCTTAAAAGCATTGCTTTTATAAACAAAATAATCATAACTTAATATCTACCTAGTTTCTGTGTTTCGGTAAATACCATTGAAAAATCTCAAGGAAAAAGCAACTGATGTTATTAAGTACAACCAGGACATTGTAGCACCTTTTACGTAGGTAAGTTAGTAGACGTTTTGAACAGATAACCAGGCCCCAAATTTGACTAAGGTTCATTAAAAGTTGACCACCTGTTTCTCAGGAGCACACTCTGTTGTAACCTTTACAATGTATCACCATTCGTGGGTCAGGCTGAGCCACACATGTCAATCAATTTTAACTATCGACAAGCGTATATAGACACCACGCATCCATCCATAGACTGAAAGCCCGCTTGCCTCGAAAGATTTTAATTGGCCACGAGCTCACAGCGTGCTGCGTGCAATTATTAATTCTAGTGCATCCATTATTACCCACACGTGTCCTTACTAAAGAAAACCACATATTTAAGCTAGGTCCAGTTGAGTAGTTCTAGTAATTAGTATATAGTATGTCTGTAAAAGGAAATTCAAATTTTGTAAACAAACAAAAATTTGTGAATAACAAAGTAGATGGCCATTATTATAACAATGCCTAAAAAATCTTAATAATGAAGGGAATGCATCAACTTTGAAAGTGAAATGGATGAATTTCTGCAATTTTTCCTTTGAACTTCAACATTCCATGATTGAATTTTGATAAGGAGTGAAGAATGATGCGTCTAAAGTGATTGAAACTTTCTAGAAATATTGTGACTCAGTGATATGCTTAATTGAATTGCACGTGTAATTTTATATCTATCTCTATTATTTATGAAGTAAAAATGAATGTTGCCAGAATAGTAAAACTTATCATTCTTCTAGGATTATGTGCTCTCACGATTGTTCTTTACCTTAAGGGTAAGTAAACGCAAAGCAGTCGTGCTTTACACGATTTTGTGTAGAGAAAATAATATTCAAACGACATTTCAGGTTGTTGTAAAACTATTCTATAGGCTTGGCAGACGTGGGCATATTATCGAGGTTTGGTGGTCAACCACACACGAAATTGAACTTTTCTTTTAAAGCTGCATTCGTAGTATCTTGATCATGCCTGCATACGATATTTTCAAAAATATACACACGTTTGTATTATGAGACCACTGCTGCTGAAAACACCGCCTTTATTAAGTTTTAATTTGAATTTTCATTAGTCTTACTTTTGTAAAAAAAATTAAATGTTATGAATATTTATAATGAACTCCCCCCAAAGTAGCAACGCTGGAGCGTCAATAAGATTTTTTACTAAAACGGAAATATACGAAACATGTTCTATGTGAACGATCATCATGATTAACTAAATTTACAATTTTTTTTTTAAATTTTAAAGATAAAACCAGATAGCTTAGTCTGTATTGGAGGACCGGGTAACCTGGTGGTAGAGCGCGTGGCTTCAAACCATGCGTCCGGGATTCGGTCTCAAAATATCGCCTTGTTCCTTACTGCTTAAGTCAGTGTCACTTTAAATGTGCCAGCTGAACCAAAGAGACATCTAACCTCAAATTTGTCTCTCTGTGTAAGCACCTAAAACTGTCAGGGTTAAGTCCAGGGACCCCTGGTCATTATGGGATCCACTAGATAGCCCTAGACAATAAACAAGCTCACTCCACTCAGTCTGTAGAACTCTGGACTTACTAGCAGTAGATTTAAAGTTTAAATCTCAGCATTTCAGTGAAGCCCCATTATATTATATGATTCATCGGAAATTTAAGAGACTTAATTTAACAAAAAAAAAACTTCCTGCGTGTAAGAAATAATTGAGGGGAAAAAATAATGGAACGAGTCTTAGTCCCCTCGGTGCATGAGGCAATTGCTTGCAGTGGGTCTCCCCCATCTTCCCCGCACTTTTCGGGGTGCCTTGTCAAAGGAAGGGAGGGGGGCGGTAGTCCTGAAGTAGATAATTGGCTTCCGGTGCAAAAGGTCCGTGGTTCGCGTCCTGGCAATTTCGCTCCCTACTTGTTTGGTCAGTGTCAGTTTAATGTGACCGCCTGAGATAGGAGTCATGGAATCCCCGCTCTGTCTCATGTGTGGCACCACATGAAATTGACGTCAGTCTTGGGGCTCGTCCACTATATAGCCTATATCTCGTCTTGCAAAGGAAAAATAACTATTTCATCGACTTCCTTTCCCCCATTTCTCTCCCAGATCTTCTTTGGTCTCTTAACTAAGAAAAAGCGAAACTTTCTCATATTACACTCTCACCGAGCTGACCAGTAGGGAAAAACGCGGCAACTTAATTAGCGGGCTCGAACTACCGACTTCTTACAGAGGTAGCCGACGTTCTAACCAGCTTTCAGTGTCTTTCGAGCTTCCTGGATTTGTGGTATAGCGTGTGTACATTTCTTATATTTGTTGGTTGAAATGCATGTTTATTTAAATTGTAAAGCGCTCTGAGCCAAAGCATGTTTGAGGTAGAGCGCTAGGGAAATAAAGTTTAATAAGTGAGTAACACACCAGGTAGTCAAAAACTGTAGAGGCGTAACAGTCTGAGCTTGTTGCTTTGCGGCAACCATCAGCACTATATACGCCATATTGTGGCGGGTCCCAAGAACTAACGCATGGCATTTTACGTGCTGCCCCACAATGACAGTGAGGGGACACTTATGACTCCTGTCTCAGCTGGTCACATTATAGGTGCAGCCAACCTAGCCAGTAGGAGACGAAATCGGACAAACGCATTTTTTTAAATTTTGCCGATCGCGATAAGGTATCCAATGCTCTACCACCTGCGTCAGTTCGCCCCCCACCCCCCTTTAAGAGATTGGGCTATATCTATGGACCCTCTTGGATGCAAGAGACGTAGAAAGGAGGAGTTCTCTATAGAAGTCTCCTAGATTCCCCTATCTAATTATATTCCAGGTCCCAAACTTCAGTTATCATCGGTCCTGCACGGTCGTCATCATTTGACATCTCTATTGTTTGGTGGTTCGCCCTACAAAATGCAGGGCCTGGCTCGCATGCGAAAAGAGCTGAAAGGATCGCCAGCTAGAAAGAGGGGGAAGAAGAAACAACCGTTTACAGTGGAAATGCTCAAACAAGCAGAACTAGATGTGAAAGCCAGAAGGTAAGTAAATACATTTTCATAAATTCCTTTCTGATTTCGAAATAATTATGTGTCATGATAAATATTTAGAGCTCGCCCTATTTTATTAAATAATGTGATTGGGGGACTTAACAACTGAGGTGACGAAAGGTTTATGTCTTTGCCTTTAATTTTATATAAGCAGTACTGTACACCCTAATTTGTTTAAGCCTTACACAGCTGTATGATTTTTTGCTCAGCTGCCAGCCTAACAAAAAAGGCTCTAAGTAAGGTCATCGAATTAAGTTAACCTTTTCCCATGTTGTGCGGGTTGATACGCTACTGTACTCGCACCTTTTTCGATTGGAACGCACACCCATTTTAAAAACATATAAAAAAAATGTGAAAAAGTTAACAGTCCTGCAAGTGTTAGAAGTCGAGGGTCTGCAAGCAATCTTTTAGTGCGGTGACGAAGGTTATCAAAATATTCTTTAATGATTTTACATTTGCAGAGAGCACGTTCAACGCGCATGCTCCAGAATGAGTAACCAAGGTAACCAGAAACAAAGCTCCGGTGTGACGTTGCCCCGAGCCTTAGTATCGGAGAGCAAAGCCACGGTGTATTGCCCTGTGGAGAAAACCGCTAGCACATTCTTCAGACGGTTTGTCTACCAGCTCGAACACACGGATCCAATGAGGTGGGGCATGGACTGCTATATGTACGCATGTTAGGCTGCTGTTACTACTACTACTACTACTACTACTACTACTACTACTACTACTACTACTACTACTACTTCTTCTTCTTCTTCTTCTTCTTCTTCTTCTTCTTCTTCTTCTTCTTCTTCTTCTACTACTACTACTACTACTACTTCTACTACTACTACTACTACTACTACTACTGCTGCTGCTGCTGCTACTGCTGCTACAACACAACAACAACAACAACAATAGCTACTACAGCATCTACTACTCCTCCTCCTCCTACTACTACTACTACTACTACTACTACTACTACTACTACTACTACTACTACTACTACTACTACTACTACTACTACTACTACTACTAAAAATAATAATAATAATACTACTACAATAACCACCATCATGGCGGCATTATGTACATCCAAGATGTTTACTACATTCCACTTTTCATGTTCATCACATCATAATGTCTGACCTCTACAGATCGCCGTTCGAAGTGCCAGTAAAGATGATCTATGCCTGCCACACACTGTTCACTACTTTGGAAGAGGTAGCCCAGAGTTTGCAGTCTAAACGCCAAATCCATCAGAGGAAAGTAGACCGATTTAGGAATCGGAGGCCAAGACTGTCTAAAAAGTTTGCCGCCGAGTTAGGTGAGCATAACCTGTCTTTCAAAATGTGGAAGCCATATTTGATTTATTGTTCATGAACCTTTGAAGTTTTTATGTATGTTTGGTTTTTGTTATAATCATATTATTTGGATTATATAGATTTTAGAGGATCATAAGGAAATATTCCTCAAATTGATCATGTTAATTATGTTAGGCACAAAAAAAGAAGAAATTGAATCGAGCTAATACAAATTAAACTCTTTTAATAGAATCAGACAAAAATAATTAACCACTGTTTGAACTCAACAATAAGCGAATCACTCCCTTTTCAACAATATTTTAAAATCGTTTCTTCTTATTTTTAACGAACAATAAAATGAAAAAAAAACAACAACAAACAACAACATTAATATTATGGATTGTAATATCTTGTTAAGCACTTGGGACCAAAATGCTCATTATCATCTTAAAAATTACGAGTAACAAAATACATCATCTTCATATTTTAACCATATAAGTGCTTATCGCTTATACCTCATTTTTGATAAAAGTCGAAAAGTTGTAAGCATAACGTCCTGCTATCTTACAACTCGCCTGAAGCCTTCTTATTTCTAACATCTTTCGATGAGTCGTAAGCGTAGCGCAGCGTTGAACTTATGGCCAAAATCACTTTAAAAGGAAGACCGGAAAGCTTATATCTATTTTTACTGAGGTACAACAACCAAGGCTTTCAAAACTATTTTCGGAAGGCTAAAAAACCCACCCCATTTCAAAAGAGAGCTCATTAAGCGATCGATCCTCTCAAAAGATTCTAAGAAGTTGAATTTTTAAGATAAGTAAATAAAGTGTGACTGTGGGAGCTTGCCAAGGCACACTTGTGCTATGGCAGGAAATGAAAAGTAGCCACCAGATGGATAGAAAAACATTATTTTTATTGAAAAAATGTATAATGTTTAGAGCGATGGAGGTTAAGATATACAAAGGAGAAAAGGACAAGTAAAAAGCTAGTCACTGAAGTCATCATAAAGAGGCAAATAGAAAAGATAACACCGAGCTGGAGAGAGATAATTTCATGCATTATCATAGATAGATGGGTAGATAGATAGATAAAAGCTATTTAGCTAGGTAGATAGATAGATAAATAGCTAGCTAGATAGATAGATAGATAGATAGATAGATAGATAGATAGATAGATAGATAGATAGATAGATAGATAGATAGCTAGATAGAATAGGATAGATAGGATAGAGAAAGATAGAGAAAAGAGAAGATAGAGAGAGAGAGAGAGAGAGAGAGAGAGAGAGAGAGAGAGAGAGAGAGAGAGAGAGGGAGAGAGAGAGAGAGAGAGAGAAAGAAAGAGAGAGAGAGAGAGAGAGAGAGAGAGAGAGAGAGAGAGAGAGAGAGAGAGAGAGAGAGAGAGAGAGAGAGAGAGAGAGAGAGAGAGAGAGAGAGAGAGAGAGAGAGAGAGAACTTCAATAAAAACGAGACTTTCTCCACAAGATTTTTTATTTTATTTTTCAGATAAAATGGAGACAATTGAAAATTTTCTCCATCGATCAACCAACTTTCTGTTCGTACGGGATCCATTTTCACGTCTATTTTCCGCGTACGTCGACAAGCTCTTTGCGCCCAATCCTGAATTCTGGGATGCCTGGGGCCTTTTTGCTCTGCAGAAACACAGAACAGACCCGGATGAAAAATCACAGCGATGTGGCCATGACGTCACATTTGCAGAGTTTCTCAAGTTCGTCCTTGACCTTGACCTTTCCTCACCGGATGCCGACCCTCACCTTCGGCCTATCTTCGAGCTATGTCGTCCGTGCGATGTAGACTATACCGTCATCGGGTTTATGAAGACCTTTCAACGCGACGTCGTTTACCTGTCATCCTTACTGAACATCACAGAGTCGCAGCTAGAGTTCTCCAAGATGGCGGAAGACACTAGGAGCGATGCGCTGCAAGACTCCATGATGGGAGCCTTCACGGAGTGGGCTCACCGCCTCTCGCGGTGCGTTACAAAGGGGGAGATCATCAGAAGGATCTGGCGCAAGCTGCAACTCCGAGGCTTCATTAGCGCCAAGATTAGCTTCTCCCCCAAGATGCTCAAGGAGTCGGTTGAGTACTTGGACGCCAGTGATTTTCTCAAAGTCCTAGCCAAAGCTGTGGAGTCTTCAACGGACACAGAAGAGCTCTCCAGACAGAAGACGGAGGCTATGGCCAGCGCTTATAGAACTGTGGATCTAGACACGTTGAATAAGATCGTCCATTTGTACGCTGCCGACTTTCGGGCGTTTGGATTCAATGAGCGCCCAAACTATATATTTGACAGAGGTGGAAAACAGACGCCTCAAAACTATTCCAGAGCGTTAGACTTTAACGCTGAGTGGAACATGTGACTTAACTCTAAGAGTTTCTTGGTTGTTTACTCTGTTTGATCGAGGCAAATTGAACCCATAATTATGATTGGTGACCTAGTGAAATCATTTAAAGGAGAATAATTATACATTTAGGAATTCAATTTAATTTCAAAAACATTCTAGCTAGCATTCTTACAGCACAGGCATACCATTCATTTCCCTATTGCCTTTATTTTAGTTTGACAAAACGTTTAAAATGTTTATTCCGAATTTCGTTTTCAGTTTCAGTTCAATTTATCTTTCGACTTCGATTTTCAGGCCACAGAGTCAACTTGAATATGAACTTTAATTTCTTGCACGATAAGAATATCTTGAATGTAATTAATATCCTATGTGTGGTTTATGATTTCCGCGTGTTTTGAGAAGATTGATTAGGGTTTCATATTATAAATGCATAATCTGTACAACAAAAAACAAACAACAGCAACAACAACAACAACAAAACAAACAAAATTCCAAGCGACTCTTCTGGATCCAGGCTTCTAGTTTTTGAAGTCCAAATCTAGGCGTAGTAAGTCAAGCAGTGCTTTATGCTTAAAACCTATTCTCAGGTTACTTTTGAATTTTTAGTAAAAACTAACCTTAAACGGGGTTCAAAGCTTATACAAGCCTAAATCTATTACCTTGGCAAACATATAATTATATAGACACCAATGATTCGTCAAAAACAATATAAATTGAAATAAATAAAGTGTTTGTTGTGATGATTGTAAGAGAAATAAGGTTCAATTTATCTTTGTTTAAATTAAGACACAAACGAACCTAACCGTACAAAGTCCCATCTTTTTATTTGTTTTTTTTTCTTCTAATCCAAATCGTTACCGTACCGAACTAGTCGTCTTAATTGCAAATGGTTCTCAAATTATTTAACTACATCTGTTAAAAATCGCATGGTATTTGGTAGAGCCTACTAAAAGAAAGCCTTCTTTTTTACATTTTGTAGAAACTGGTTGTAGAATAAGTTTCAATTCAGGAAGGTTATTTAGCCCAAACTAAAAAAGAAAATTACAGTTACAAACACTGATAACGACTTCTACTATCCTCTCATAATGATGAAACGTCTGTTTAAAGGCATAAAGAGGACGTGGTAACGTTTTAGTGGGGGCGAACTAGCTCAAGTGGTAGAACGTTGGTCTCCAGATCAGTAGGTCCGCGGATCTAATTCCACGATCGGCAGATTTATTTGTCCGAGGTTCGTCCCCTGTAACTGTCTGGGTCAGTGTGAGTATAATGTGAACGGCTGAGACAGGAGTTATGGTATCCCCGCTCTGTCTCGAGTGTTAAAGCACATACAATTGTCAGAGGTCAGTCTTGGGGCCTCCAGTCCTCCAGAGGAACCTAGGAGATGTTAAACCCAGAGAGAGGGAGAGAACGTGGTAGCGTTTTTCTGTAGAAAGACATTCATTGATTTTTGTCCTGTCTTAGTCAGACCGTAATGCATGCATACGACCACTGCACCGAATACCTCAATACACGTTCAGATTAGCCGTTCGGTGAATAAGGCACGCGCGTACGGCATGCCAACGACATAGTTTGACAAATAAATGGGAATAACCTCTTTCTCTAAAAAAAAACGTAAGCAAAATCACGTGATAGTTGTATTTCTGTTGTAAAAAATCTGCTGATTGGACTAAACCATAGACCTATTAAAAAAAACCAACCTTTTTGCATACGCCAACTTACAAGCATCACGTGACTTTTATGAGCAAGAGGTCAACCCCAATAATTATCTGAACGTCTCATAGGGCTTTAGGCTTTAGAAACAGAAAGTATGGGTGCGAGCTCCACTTTGACGGCCAGTTATCACTTACTGGTTGTGTAGGTGTCAGTATAAAAATTAATATTGTGATTGGCCAAATCCGGAGTTTCCACTCTGAGGTTCATGCCAGTGATATAACCTAGCGGATGAAATCGGACGTTGTAAAACCAATCTTCATCTTTTATCATAATGAATGATCGAGAACAAGTTTTCATAAAATGAAGATTAAAGGATGGGTGAAATTATAACTGAATAACATAAATGCTGCAAATATATGTTAAATATTCCCCTCATAAGATATCTAAGTTGAAGAAATGTATCAACCTCACTAGAATATCGGTATAATTCGCAGCCACTGGTACAAGTCATCGTGAAAGGAGGGTGGGGACAAATACCAAGTATGTCTGATGTTGAGTGTAAGGCCCGATTAAAAAACAAAAAACAAAAAACAAAACAAAAAAACAACAAAAACAAAAACAAAACCCCAACAAAACAATAACAACAATTCATTTGGTCATTTTATGAAGCGTGATGATTCTCGGTGTAAAGATTATTATACTGGTGGGGATAGCAGAGGGGACAAGAGGTAGGGTTTGTGTTTGAGTTTGTTTTACGGCACAGAAACGGCTATAATTATGTGCTTAGGATGTCTTAGCTCAACGGGATCACACGATTTTGCCAGCAACTCTCATGAAATCCGCCTATTTTTTTTTCTCCAAAATTCCTATCTTTTTATCCAATACAGATAGAATAAAAATTTTTTCTCAGTGGTAAAACTTTCAGTTCTTTATCGTGTCTATTGTGACCCCGTTGGGTCAAGCCAGTGAGCACAGTACACTAGTTGCAAAAACAAAATTTCCAAACAGACAGAACGTTATCCACACTTACAGCCCTGGTTAGAAAGGAGCGGTGCGCCATCTAGCATGGACCTTTTCAGAGATGTCACCAGAAGTAAAAGAAAGGAAAAGCGCAGCTCTATTCTAACTTTTCTTCACTTATGATCCTAAGGAGGGTTACATACGACCACGGGATACTGTATACGGACGTCGGCACAACTAGTAGGAAATAAGGCGGCCTGGTTGAGGAATCAAACTAGGAACCGCTGATTAAAGTCAATTAGCTCTGCCGCCTGAGCTATCGCGAGTCCCAGTTAGAGCACAAGGATACCTGAGGATATAAATAGATCAGTCAAGTTTAAACCATTGATCTATATTAACGTGTTAACCTTTTTATCTGTATGATCCATGGAAGTTCATGAATAAATGTAGGTATAATGTGAACTATACTTGGTATACTTTTATTGTCAGTTTTGTGTAAAATGCTGGATATCTTATGATTGAAAAAAATAAAACAAGTTATGAAAAAATGCCTGACACTTAAAACAATTATCAGAAGGTGCTTGTCTTACATGTGTTTGAAGTCGACATATTGTATTTTCGCGTTTGACTATTACATATTTTCTAAGACGCATTTTTTTCTCATTAGGATCAAAGAAAAAATAATCTCTATTACTATTAGTCCTTAGATTGTTATGGTTTTAATATAAACACTAGATCATGTCACTAAGAAAATAATTTGTTCCTGATAACTGATTGAATAAACAATAAAATTATTGATTAGATCAAAAATAATTTTCAAGATCATATTTAGTCTGAACCGAGAGGTGGTGATAGTTGACTTCAACATTGGTGAATGTTTCCTAATGCGAAGGAATTTTCTTAATCTTTTTTTTTCTTTCTTCTTTTCATTTCTTTTGTATGCATGAATATCTTTCTCAATTTAAATGTTGTCAAAAAGAGACATTGCGAGGATAATTATGACTCCTGCCTCAGTTGGTCACATTGCATTGACATCGACCAAACTAGTACGGGACGAAATCGAACAAATACAATTTTGACTGAGCGTGGATTTCAAACCAGGGAACTCTCGATTGGGAGACCAACTCTCTACCACTTGCGCCATTCAGATCTAGTTTGTAGTAGATTCTGCATACGACGGGCTCGGACCGAGTGGGAGTTATTGTTTACATCTTCACATAGAAACGTCAGAACTCTTCAATTCACCAAGTACGGCAAGTGGACTTTGGGAAAGTATAATTCGTACAATAGCAGATTCAAATTTTAGAATATTATAGACATGTAAACACGGTTATATAGATAAAACTGTATAGGTTAGTAAAGTAAAATTTAATAATCAATAGTTGGTAAAATGTTTACGAAGCTAATCATTCAGCCCCTAAGCAACTATTATTACATTGCGCAAACTGTCAAAACATTAAATTGAAACTCACAGTAATTATTTTGTTTAAAAAGTTGAAAGGGGAAATCCCTGTGCTACCATCCCAATAGTTTTTTGTGGGGTTTATTTAACAAAAACAATAACAAAAGTAACAAAAGCAAAATATAGATCTAGCTTCAGTTAGACTTAGATCTAGATCGAGATAGGTTTGGTATATGAAATGATATTCTAAAAAAAACAAAAAAACAAACAAAACAAATAGAATCTAAAGATCTAGATTATTGGAATCCAAATCTAAAACAGCTCGTATTTTTATATTTGTTTCTCTTTTAGATCTGCATTCTTAATAAAGAAAACAAGTTTATTTCACACACAAATTAATATTTAGATCGAGTTTCCAGTACCTAAACGTTTTCAACATCTTTCCTCTATATGAAACAAGGATTTTTATCCAGAATAAAAACATTTTCACGAAACACGACCGAAATCACACCAAACAATCGTTTAAAAAGTTCATACTTAGTAGTTCACAAAGAAAATAAAAAGAAATTTAGAACCCGGAACTAACGTAGATATAGATCTAGACAAATGTTTTTAGAAACAGATTAGAGATACGTATATAGGCTAAATCAATCTAAAACTTTAAGTGATGAGAATAAAATCGTTATTTTGAAGCTCCAAGCTCACCCAAAATAAATACATCTAGATCTAAACCTCACTGGAAAGAGCTCGATTGTTAAATTATATTGTTTTGCAAATCACTTGGTATTTCACTGCAAAATCGTATGCAGTTAGGAAGGTCGAAAGAAATATATTTTTACCTCCAGAGAATCAATTATTCGGAAACATGCAATCAAAGTCACAGGTATGCCTATTTAAGACGAAAACTCACTTTAAAAATAGAAAATTAATGTAGTTTTCCATGTTGTTAAAACGTATATAATATGCATGCATTTTTTAAATAGTAATGTGTTGATGGTGCTTGTGGGGAGGTGGATGAAGAGGGACATAATGTTGGTGCTGATGGTGAACATCAGTTTGCACATCTTACATATATGTTGGAAACATTTACAAAATGAGAGGCATCTTTATGATAAATATCATTACACAAATAGAGTATATGTATTCGTTTTCAAGATATTACAGATAATTTAAAAAGCAACCCACATAAAAATAGATCCATAAAGACAGAAAGACAGTTGAATACCAAATCAAATAGTGACTTATCATCCTCAAATCCTGTAATTAAGTACATGCACTACCACTATAGGAAACTCCTTAAAGGAGTATAAGTGCATAAGTTACATATTTTTCTTTTTGTTTTGGGCTTTTTGTTTGGGCTTTTGGTTCGAATATATTATATATATAATATTATAATATATAAAATTACCAATAAAATTAGTACTAGAAGTGGTGGTAGTAGTAGTAGTAGTAGTAG
>RQTK01000431.1:250072-265575 GCA_003991915.1 Elysia chlorotica
TTTTCTATTTCTGTCTCCCCCCCCCCCCCCCCTCTCTCTCTCTCTCTCTCTCACTCTCTGTCTCAACCCCTCACCATTTTTTTTCTTTCTGTCTATGTCTGCCGTCTCTGTCTGTCTGTCTGTCTGTCTGTCTGTCTGTCTATCTGTCTGTCTGTCTGTCTGTCTGTCTGTCTCTCTCTCTCTCTCTCTCTCTCTCTCTCTCTCTTTCTCTCTCTCACCATCCACCCAGAGATCCTTGTACCGCCTCATGATTGGGGGGTAAAGGAAAAAAAATGGAGGGGGTATGTTTATAAAATTTACTTTCGTTTAGCTACGGTCCCTGGCTAAAGTGGTAGAGTGTTGGTCTCCACGTCAGAAGATCTTGGATGTAATCCCACGATCGTCAGATTTATTTGTCCGATGTTTGTCTGCTCTAACTGGTTGGGTCGGTATCAGAATAATATGACCGGCTGAGACAGGACTCATGGTATCCCCGCCCTATCTCGTGTATGGCAGCACATAAAATCGTCAGACGTCAGTCTTGGAACCCGTCGCCATATATGACCCTCCAGGGGAACCTATGAGACGTTAAACTCTATAGAGAACACTACGGCTCCTGTACCCTTAGGTGAATTGAATGTAATCTTTGCTTTGGAAACTTTCTCTTATTTCAATGTATCGTACTTCTCAAAAAACATCGTTGAGTATGTCGAGAAGGACCCCAGAGTGGAATGTCCAGCAGGATTTTTCTGGCAGCATCACGCGAAGAAACTTGGGCAAACGGGTCTTACCATGGCCTTCTAGATACACAAGGCCAACTCATAGCCGACTGAGTGGGTGTGTTGTTATAGGACATGGTCTGACTGAGATTCTCATTGATTGTACGTGTGTAAGGGCGATTCATCCTTAATTATTTCCGACATATTAGTTGCTTTCAAATATAACCATAGCTCTGTATCACTTGATTGTATAGGTGTACTTCCCAAGTCACTAAAAAGGAGGCAAAGAAAGCGTGTTTGCAGTGAATGTTTTCATAATTCCATTTCCATTTATTGATATCTTTCTCAGTACCTTTTTCTCACGTCTTCACTTTTCCTTTATCTTCATTTCCATTTATTGATAACTTTCTCAGTAATTTCTCTCACGTCTTCACTTTTCCTTTATCTTCATTCAGTTGAGAAAAAGCTTTGCTCCAACATCAAAAACACACATTGGAGAACTCCGGAGTACACTTGTGACTTTGGGAGTAAGTGTGGTATAGATGCTCTGTCTAGGATCCTACCTGGTTCTGGTTTGTTTAAGTCAAACGTCTTCTAAGGTTCCTAAAGGAATCATGTAAGTGTGGTAAAACAGCTATCTCATTCTAACTGATTCTACGCTTTTTCGAGTCTTCTAAAATTCTTTACGGGGTCCTTTACGTGTAGTATAACAGCTCTCTCAATCTAATTCTATTTTTTGGAAACGTTTCCCGGGTTCTCTTACTTTACCGCCACAGATCATATTGATTTAGTCCTGGAAAAAGACACCAACAACGTGTTATATCACACAGACGCACCGGCAATACCAGGTTGTTGTGGAGTTAAGTTGGTTTAACGTCCAACATACTAACACCGGCCCAACCAGTTGGAGACGAAATCCGACTAAAAATTTGCCCGATGTGGGTAATAATAATAATAATAATAATAATAATAATAATAATAATAATAATAATAATAATTTTGTCTTCAGTTTTTCGGATGTGTCGAGACATCATGGTGTTCTTCGTAGCTCAGTTTGTCTTGGTTTAGAGTCTGCAAGTTTCCACAGGAAGAGTTATTTCGACAACGCGTGCCAATACTTATGTTTATGCAATGCCACACAGAACAGAGCATAAGTACCAAGACTTCTGTTTCAGCCGACCAAACTATACTGATTTCGATCCAACCATTAAGGTGCGAGGGGGGGGGGGGGGGGGGGGGGGCTGGCAAACCGGCTCAAGTGGTAGAGCGTTGGTCTCCAAAGGAGGTCCAAGGATCTAATCCCCCGATCGGCAGATTTATTTGTCCGCTGTTCGTCCCCTGTAACAAGTCGGGTCGGTGTCAGTATAATGTGACCGACTGAGACAGGAGTCATGGTATCCCCTCCCTGTCCCGTGTGTGGCAGCACATAAAATTGTCTTGGGGCCCGTCGCCGAATAGGACCTTCCAGAGGAACCAAGGAGACGTTAAACCCGGAGAGAAGGAGAGCACTCTGCGATTTTTTTATGCCTGATCGTAAGACAGACTGAACCCTAAGCTACCTCATATTCCGACGTTTTAAGATTAAGAGTCCAGGATTTATATATGAGATTATTGTGGTATTGAAGATATCGTTCCTAGCCGTAGCGGTGCTGTAAAGTATGAATCTACACAATCATTTACGACGTATATTACAGGCAAATTCAATGACAAAACTACTTTCCCTCTTTTTTTGTCTGCTCCCCCCATCCCCGCCCCTCTTTCTTCCATTCCATTCAGCAGCAACAATCGCTGAGGAATTCGTACCGTACCGCTGTCTTTGATCTGGGTCTCGCCAACGACGCCAATTCCATGGTCAGGAACAAAAAATCAAAGGCGTTCATGCACTTCACCCAGAATCCTCTAAATCGCTGGTCCGCTAAACCCAAGGTAATGGCACACACTACACACTTCTCTCTCTGTGTCTGTCTATCTGTCTGTGTCTGTGTCTATCTGTCTGTCTGTTTGTCTGTCTGTGTGTCTGTCTGTTTGTCTGTATTTATGTATATATCCGCTCTCTGTATCTGTCTGTCTATCTGTCTGTATCTGTGTTTATCTGCCTGTCTGTGTGTCTGTCTGTCTGTGTGTCTGTCTGTCTGTATTTCTGTATCTATCTGTCTCTCTATGTATATGTCTGTCTGTCTGTTTTTCTGTCTATATCTGTCTGTCTGTCTCTATGTGTTTGTCTGTCTGTCTGTGTACCTGTCTGTCTTTGTTTCTGCCTCTCTGCATCTGTCTGTCTGTCTCTCTGTACCTGTCTGTCTGTCTGTTTGTATCTGTCTGTCTGTCTGTCTGTCTGTCTGTCTGTCTGTATGCTTGTCTGCCTGTTTGTCTTTCTGACTGTCTATCTGCCTCTCTATATCATCTGTCTGTATACCCCTGTCTGTCTATCTATGTGTTCATGTTTCTTTATCGATGGATTTTTTCTATGTTAAGTTTGTTTACATTTTGGGCACATACTCAGAGTTCTTAATCCTAGAAAAACTAAAACCATGGAAAAAAAGTCAAATTTTTGTTCACAAAGCACGCAAGTTGCACATTATTTGCATTAACAGTGGCTTAAACAAGCCAGTTTATTTATCATTCTCTTTTAAAGATTTTAAAAATGGATTTAATGGAAACGATGACACAATCATTTGGTCCATCTTTTTCATTTTACTTGACGGAATCCGATCTATCGGAGTTTTCGCTAAATATCTCCATTTGAGAAGAGTCTAGGGGAACCTAACGATAAATTTACATTTTCCTAAGTTTCCCTTCGTTGTGAACGCCTCTAAATTTACAATGACAAAATCTATTTGTAATAACGATAATGGCGGACTTTTTGAATCTTCTTTGTGAAGAGGTGACACGTTTCTACGCATCATAATTATGATGACATTTTAAGGTGCAAACATTATGATGGCCATGAGTGTAAACAAACATAGAAAACGAACTCCATAAACTGTGGATCGAGACGATATGAATTGAATATGACATTTATAATAAAAAATAAATTACTATATTTTAGGTTAGTCATATTGCCCTTATTGATGCTTTTACTAAATGTCTAGATCTAGATTATAACCTAACAGTAATATTGCTGTTCCTGTACCTTTTACATATCGTACACAACACTCCGGAAGTTGTGCATGGTCGCAGAAAATAGACCAACAATCTTAAACAAGTCACCGCTATAAATAGATTGACCTACTTCTATGAAACAGATAGTGGTTTTGCTTTTTTATTACAGCGGATGTGAAGTTAGCGAAGTTATTCCGCTTTGTAGAAAAATATGGGACATGTTCAACAAGCAGCAATTATTAGTGTCAATTTGTTGTACCGTAAAATATTATTTTTTGTCATTCATAACCTAAAAGATCTAAGTGCGATAACCATCATTAAGTTATAGGGTCTGCCACAGTTTTTATCAACTGCTTCCCTTTGTATGCCAAGATTGTTTTGTACCAAGATAACTAATGTGAAGTTTCATCACTAGTTCACCATTATCTAATACTTTTGTGAAGTCTCCTGTGCCAAAACATGACACAGTTCGACTTTTGTGCGCTTTGACTCGTATTTGAATCATTAAAACCAGTGCAACGCGTAGCATTATAAATGTGTCAATGTTCTCTATGGCTTGATGTTCTAACCAATGCTATTAGTAATAGTAGAGCTGAAGAGCTCATGTCTTCCAAATTAAGCTACATTAGATAACTCTTGATGAAGCCAAATTGTCTATAAGCCTTTGAGCATCCCTTTAAATCTACGCTATTTCTTTTTACCTTGATGGGCGCCATTCATGGGCGCTGCTTCAGTTTCTTATTAGCATTAGTCAACCAAGCAATTGTACCCGTAGTAAGTAATGTTAAAATGTGCAAATAATTATTTTAACCATTAAAAGGTGTGCATAGAACTTTAAAATCGAAATGTATTTTGAAGTAAAAGGGGTATACAAGAACTCTTTTATTCCAATATTTGATGGCAGTAGTTGCAGTTGAGTTGGTTTAACGTCCAAAGTCAGCACTATATAGACTATATTGTGGACGGGCCCCAAGACTGACGTATGACAATGTTTATGTGCTGCCACACACGAAACCGAGCGGGGATACCATGACTCCTGTCTCAGATAGAGAGAGAGAGAGAGAGAGAGAGAGAGAGAGAGAGAGAGAGAGAGAGAGAGAGAGAGAAAAGAGAGAGAAAGTGAAAGAAAGATAGATAGAGAGAGATAGAGACCGTCTCTCCGTGTTTAACGTCTCCTGGGTTCTCTTGAGGGACCCTTTAGGGCGACAGAAGTAGGCGAGGAATTCGAACAAATACGCTTTTGACAAATTGTGGGTTCCGAACTAGGGACTAACACTCCATCTCTTGTGCCAGTACACCCACTCCGATGCTCTAACCCTATTCCAACTGCGTTCCCGTCCTGTTTTACATCATAGTACGCAGTCTTTTGGACATCTCATTCAGTATCGGGAACCGGGTTTTTGTTTCGTTTAATAACCATCCACGTGTGATACATTTTAAAGTTTGGTTCAATCACTATCCACCTATAATTGATTTTAAAGTTTTGTTTCATAACCATCTTAGTGGAATTAATTTTAAGGTTTCGTTTTATAACCACCCGAGTGGGATCAATTTTAAAGACCCCACCCGGGTTCAAAACGGCCGCATTTCTGCCCCTTGATGAATTAGGTAGATTAGGCTGCAACAATTCTACTTGTCTGAGGAACCAGCTAATGCAGGCTTTGCAATTCGCACGACGGCAACGTATGATATAACTATGCACCTTACGTGTTATTTTTTTAAAACTGATATCTCATTGGCTCCGCTAGTCTAGTGTAGAGCCGTTGTTGAGTTTAGTTGGTTTAACGTCCGAAGTCAGCACTATTTAGGCTATATTGAGGAAGGGCCTCAAGACTTACGTCTGACAATTTTATGTGCTGCTCACATGAGACAGGGCGGGGATGCCATGACTCCAGTCTCAGTCGGTCACATTAAACTGACACCGACCCAACGAGTAGGGAGCGAAATCGCCAGGGCTAGAGCCCAGACCTTTTGCGTCGGAAGCCGATGTTCTACCCCAGGGCCACCGCACCCCTTAAGTGTTTAGAGCTACACGATGCAATCTGGACAGCGATGCAGATTACCCTACTCGTCGTCTCCGTTTTAGCACAGGATGCCGTTACCACAAAACCTCTATTGTGCAACGCAGTGCTTGTAATAAACAGATCGATGTAGATCAATGGCTGCTGGGAGTCAGGTCTGGGAAAATTAACGTGGGAAGCCTCCAGGCTGTTCGATTCTGTATCGGGCGTTATTAATTCGCAGCATTGTGTTTCAACAGCACTTTGCTTTTGCGTAAGTACAATATCCCTGTGCTTGGATGGATCAGATCGCGTAACTATAACATTCATCTAATTGGATGAATAAATAGCATAACTTTAATACCCAGTTGGATGAATCAGAGAGCATACCTAGAATATCCCTGTGGTTGGATGAATCAGATAGCGTAACTATAACATCCAGTTGGATGAATCGGGTAGCGTACCTAGAATCTCTGTGGTTGGATGAATCAGATAGAGTAAATATAACACCCCTGTAAGTGGATCAATACATAGCGTAGCTTTAATACCCAGTTGGATAGATCAGGTAAGGTTACTAGAATATATCCCTGTAATTGGACAAATCAGGTAGCGTAACTAAACTATTCCTGTAGTTGGGTGAATCAGATAGCGTAACTATAACATCCAGTTGGATGAATCAGGTACGTAACTATAACATCGAGTTGGATGAATCAGGTAGCATAACTATAATATCTAGTTGAATGAATCAGACAGCGTAACTATAATATCCCTATAACTAGAAGAACCAGATAGGTGTAACTATAACTACAACGTGGCGACAGATTTAGACCCCAGTCTAAGAAGAATTTGTACTATTAAAACTACCCTTTCTTTGGGGTCTAAGTACATGTTTGTAAAAATCTTTTTACTGACTTAGATGTCTAGAACGAACAAATTAAAAGAGTTCAGTTACAGGACTCTTGCTATCCAACGAAATTCCTGTGAGGGCCGCTAAATCATTTATGGCGTTCTTACAGCTAATAGTACTCAGCGTAGGTAATCACTTGTTTTTGTTGTAATTCGTCGCAAATACACAAAACTGGCTCGGTGTAGAAGGCTCTTTGAAGGTACCCCTAGTCATTGTGTAGTGTTCGTTAATTTCCGCATAACGATTGGAGAGTCTCACGTGGCAATATTTCAAACCTGAAGAAAGAAAAAAAGTTAATGTGGAACAAGCAACTCATTGTTAAAGCCATATAAATTATGCTGAGAGTGTATTTTGATGCTAAGAACCCTGCATTGTGCAAAGTACTTAAAATATAAGCCAGCAACCAGCCTTGTTGAAAATATTCAAAGCAGTCTAAATCTGTTTTATAAATTGGTTTACCCGTACTCCTGCATTTTGTATGTAGAATTCGGCTTTGAGGGGTGTGAAATTAACTCATTCCTAGCTATTGTCTGAGAGAAACGAGGGGAAGTTCTAAGTTTAGCTCTGGTTCTTAGTGCAAAAGGCTGTTCGTGGGATAGATTAAGTGTGGGAAAACTGCACTTGCTACGTGTTTATGAATTACATTTCTTTTGTTAAAACTAACATTCTAAACTCACTTTGTTTTCCAGTTATTGGATTTGATAGATAGGATTTATTCTAGGATTCTCTAGTAGGACTGTACTGTGAAAGTGTTGGTCTTGGAAAGAATACTTGTTTTTTAAGTTTGTTTTTTAGATGAACAAAAAGAGGCTAGATTTGGTTAGCTAAATTTATGTTAGCTGTTGTGTATGTCGGGTGTTTTCGTTTTTCATTATCTTAAAATAAAACACCGTGTTTGTAAATAAACACTAAATTTCAAATGCTGATTCCAGACAAGCATCATCATTTTATCAACATTTCGTTTTTTTTCCATCATCCAAGTAAAAAAACAACAAACAAAATTGAGAGATGAGAGAAAGAAAAAAAGAGAGAGCGGGTAGAGAGGGAGAGAGAGAGAGAGAGAGAGGGAGAGAGAGAGAGAGAGAGAGAGAGAGAGAGAGAGAGAGAGAGAGAGAGAGAGAGAGAGAGAGAGAGAGAGAGAGAGAGAGAGAGAGAGAGAGAGAGATAGAGAGGGGGGGGGAGAGATGGTGGGGGAGAGAGTTGTAATCTCTGCCAGAGGGATGCTGTTGTACTTATGGTCAGCGTATTTGAAAGCTAGGAGACTATGGATTGAAAGTATAACTTAATGGTAGCTTACAACTCGCATTAAGACTGCGAATAAGACATCTTAAGACAAGTTGTGAGCTTACCGAGACAAGGCTCTTACCACCTTGTAACTATCCTTTAAAGGAGCCCATGATTCAACCGAACTTTTCCCATGTATATAGGGCATACTCTTTCCTTGGGCCACCACTACCACAACCATGACTCCCCCATTCCGGCCTTTACATTAATTTCGACTCTTTGCCACCCTTGAGATTCGTGTACGGAATGACCCAATAATTATGGCGCGTTGAACAATTAGCAGCTTTGCGATAGCGGTATTGGAAAAAAAAAGACGACAGGCACGGAAATCGGAACCGGCTTCATTCAGAGCTCTGACATAGACTTACGCAGCCAATGAGCGCAAGGATACGCCGTGCCTAAAGGGGAGCGAATACGTCTTTCTTTATCCTGTTGTGAATCGCAAAGCCAGTAATTGGACATACTTTTTCTCTAACCGACCTCTGGCCAGGTACAATAGATGCTTTGACATCCACATGGCGATAGTTGTTGACATAGCCCCGCCCATTCGCCATGTGATTTTCTGACCAATCATTGGCTCCGTCATTCACGGGTAAAGCTATGATTGGGCACGGATGCATGTTCCCTTACTATCTTACTATCTTCTTCGTGTTCGTTATAAGTTCCCCTGACATGGAACAGTCACAGCGGTGTTGTCTCGATCTCCCCCCTGCAATTGTTCCTCAAGGGCTCGCAGGCTCTTGATCAAGGCACTCGAAAACTTCACAAAAATAAATGCTACGCGATCTCCTTGTTCACTATACAAACGCGATAAGAAGGAGAACGGAATACAGTCAAATGGTTTAAAACCCTCAGGTTAGAAATACATTTTAACGAAAGGGAACATGAGGAATAATAAATGGTAAGTGTTTTACTTGCCATGTAAAAAAAATGCACACGATAAAATATTCAAATCAGGCTCGGAAAACAAAGGGTGAGAAAACATACGGTTCTCACTTCTAATGCATTGCACCTGAATTTCTAATTGAAAGTTTGAAATCTAAAATCTTATTGTAATGGAGCTAAGCCCAAGAGTTATATGGCAAAGGCTTTTTAGCGGGGGGGCAAGAAATACTACAAATTAATGTGCAATGCGTTACTTAAGTGTCATAGATTTACGTTGGCATAATCTTTAAGTTTTGCAAAGTATGAAACTCTCCAATCTTCTCATTTGAGCATATTGAGTCGAAAATTGAGAATACAACTTAGCTATCCGACATTTAAATGCACCAATGAGACGGAAGTCTAAAAAATGCGAATTTGCGCACAGAATCGAAACTGGCACAACAGTGGAGAAGAGTGATATTAAGTTCAGCGCGAAAATAATAATTATTGAATACTTTTTAAAGTGCCCAAACTTTACCGCGCACACTGCATCTATAGAACGCCCAGCGTCTATTCGGAAGGTTGCATGTTCGGGCTTTACACTTGTTGACACATTTATTTTTCTTACTGGTTGGGACCATTTTGGTTTAAAGTTTAATGGAACCGGCGTCTCATATCCCGCATTGGGACATTGTCACCGTATAGGATTCAGCTGAGTTGGGTTGGTTGCTTAACTTTCAACGTCAGCATCATATAGGCTATATATTGTGCTCGGGGCCCAAGACTGACTTCTGAGAGTTTTATGTACTGCCACACACGAGACAATGCGGGGAGACCTGGACTACTGTCTCATCCGGTTACATTATACCCATGATTTTGAAACGAGTGGTTACTTATCTTGTACATGTTTTGTTTCATTTTTGTTTCTAAAAGGGAGTTAAATAGTCAAGGTGAACTATTGAAAAAATGTTCTTGACATTGAAACACTTTGGAGGCTAACATGCATTTATATATAAGAGTCATATAAGATTCGCATTCGTGCCGTTACTATAACTATTAGAGAAATAGTCAGTACAGTAGACTTTACTAGTTTGTGGTAGTTATTTCCCCTGGCAAAGGAGACAATAATATCGACCGCTGAGTCTCAGTCGCGTTCACACTTTAGCTTGAACAGGCTGCGACAAAGATTTGAGTGTTTTTACACGCCATTCGACTTTTTTTTAAAGCCATTGAACAATGTAATAGCTGCAATTTTTATTGACCAAGCACACATTGCTGCCAAATTCAATAAAACGATAAAACAAAAAATCAAACTCTTGGGTATGGCAAGTTTGTAGGCCTACCCACTTTTTATTTATTTTATGTACGTCGCATACGACCCTTCTCACGGCTTAAGAGACAACTTCGCTTTCTCCAACCACAATTAATACATGTACTAAAGACTTGAAGCACCTCATCTATATGGATCGTTTAGCTTTTAGGGAAAAGCGAGTAAAGGGTCGGGATAATTTCAAAGCAGCAAAATAATGATTTGTGCACTTTGCTATCAGCAATAGTCTGTTTTTTTTTTCTTTTTATTAAAAAGCAATGACGTCTTTTCTGAGAGCTCACAGAAAAATGAATGTGATCATCGTTGTAGAATTGATGTAACATCCTATTCAGGGCAAAACTTGAATACATGTACTTTGTGTTCGTTTGGTTTGTTGCTTTGCTGACCTCCACCCCCCCCCTTTTTTTTTGTTTGTGTGCGTGTGGGGAGTGCTAGTTGTCTCAATGATATACATAATATAAGTAGGAAAGGAAACAGAAGCAATTATTTCAATGGAGACCCCGAGATCTATTGGCAAAAGCTGATATGTAAAGAAAAGACTAGACTTATGACCAAGAACATCAAAGGCAATCGAAATGAGGAAACTTTTCTGGTATTTTTTTTCCTAATCGCTGATTGGCTCCGTAAGTCTAGGCAAGCTTAATGATTGGACGCCGGTGTAGATTTCCTGACCGATCATCCTCGTTTTCGATATGGACTTGGGTGTCACCCAAGGCGTCCAAAAATAGAAGACCAAGTCACCGAATTGAAATAAGTGAACAGATTTTGGTACACCAAGGATAAAAGTGATTTTATTTCCTTTAACTTTAAGCATAGATAGTTCAGAGGGATACTTAGAGAGTACATTGCACAAATGTAAACTGTCCATGGAGTTCTTAATATAGTAAGCTATGAAACTGTCCCATCTATGTGCGCACTGTTTTGGGTTATTTTGGAAAAATTATAAAGATCGATAATTTGATATGTATTGCTGCTAAATAATATATGCGCATTGCGATGCGAAGGTGTTCATAAATATAGGTCACTTTGATTCTTGCTGCAAGTTTATGTATATTTCGGTGACTTTGCCTTCTATTTTTGGACGCCATGGTGTCACCCACAGAGTTCAAACAACAGTGCTATTAATAACCTATTTTTGTCACCACTTATATTAACTGTGGAGGAGAGCACCTGAGCCGTTCTCCCCCCCCCTGCTCCCAGCGGTGGCGTGTGCCAGTCTCACCACGTAGTGTCGGCTTTGTACACGCTACATGTTACAAGCGGTTCATCATACTACAGGCTTTGCGCTATAGGGACGAATAGCTAAAACGAAAACGAAAGCGATTGGCAAGACAATATAAGATAAGATAAGAGAGGAGAAGAGAAGTCTTTATATCCCATACGGAAATTTTTCTTGGTCGTACAGTATTATATTTGATTCAATATCACAACAACAGATAATAATAATAATAATAATAATAATAATAATAATAATAATAATAATAATAATAATAATAATAATAATAATCTGATACTTCTTTGTGATGTCTCATAATCACTATGGTTTGTGTCTGTTATACATTTAGCTTTATTCGTTACTTGTAAAACATGCATGTCTTTGAAATGGGTTAGTTCACAGCCAAATCTTTGGAAAGCTTTCTTTCTTTTTTAACACAATTTTTTCACTCGAGTGTGGGTCTTTGATTATCAAAAAATTGTAATTCCAAAGGAAACTTTGAATATTTTAGTCGACATTGAAATACCTTAATTTCCTTAAAAAGCAGAGTCGCTGATTGGCTTTTTCTTTTTATTATTATCAGAATATCTATGGTAAAAAAGTTTACAGTCAAGGGTGAGGCCGAGATACTATTTGTTTGTGTCCACAACTTCAACTTGTATATCTTTTATTCCTAGCGGTGTCAAAGGTGGTGCTTCGTTTCGTCTACAATTAAAAAAATCATCTCTTTTGTTTTATCAAAAAAAAAATAAAAAAAAAAGTTATCTCGCATCATGAAAAAAATTGGTTAATTTCTTCAAGAAAAAAAAATTCGTTGTTTGTTTTTGTTTCGATTGGGCAAGAGTCGTCTGCAAATTTAATTAATTTTGTGTTTGTGCCTTTTGTCTGGTATTTATTGGTGTAGGCAGTGTATACAATTGCTGAAAGCACACAGCCTTGCGGTGCCCCCGTGTTTGTAAAACTAGTTTTGAATTTAAGACCATTTATATTAAAATACTATGGTCTAACTGTAAGAAAAGAATAACAATCCAGCCGATAACACTGACATCAACATGCAAGTCATACAATAAGTAATTATGCAATCACGATTCTACTTTAGACGTGAGAAAATAATGGCCTTTTTTCTCAATGGCGATCCGATTTTAAGCCGCATTTAGTTCAGTAAAACACTCCGTGCCAAAGCGCTCTGATTATGTCATCCGTTCTCCACCAGTTGATCGCAAATCCTCTGCTGTGTCGCCGTCTCCAGTCCCTGGGATCTATGTAGGATCGGGCGGCAGACGCGACTCCGTCAGTCTTAATTGGCTCTCGTCGGGAGAGGCCAAATTAGTTTCAACAGTTTGACAGAAACAAAGATTGATTATTGCCTGTGATTCAATCAGCGGCGCTGCTGTATAGTTTCGTTGTTCTGTTATTCTGACGGTTGTCTACACATGAGGATAGATCTAGCGTAGTAGGTACAGTCGTTATGGTGCTGTAAGTGTAACGGTGTGAGCATAAACCTTCGTGCGTCTAAGGGTAGATTTTGCTATCAGATTAATTTGTCAAAAATACACTTAGACGCAAATCTAAGTTTAGATGTCTATCGTACTTACTAAATTTAGTTTGCGTCTCTTGGGTGCGATACCGCTTTTTGTAGCTTTGTTCTGTTTTTTTTCCCCCCCTGCTTATTTAGAGAATAGAATGATCAAGCTGAACGTTTTATCGTGGCGATATTTTGTTTATTCTGTTGTTTCTGGACAATTAGTGTGCTTAAGAAAATGTAATGATCTAAGCTTAGATCTAGTGACTTGTACAGCGATGCGATAGTTTGCGTATTATTTAGATCTAGATTCTAGTTGCCGTGTTTACCTTCCTGAGAAATTGGACCTAGATCTAGATCTAGACTTTGATAATTTCAGAGATTTCAATAACTCTGGATATGTAAAACTCGAGTCGCTCTTATCTAGCTGCTGTAGCACAACAAATGCGAATGACCCCTTTCTCCTAAAAAAAAAACCTAAACAAAATCACATGATGGTTGTATTTTTTTTTTTAAAACAATCTGCTGATTGGGCTAGAGCATAGACCTATTTAATATATCTTTTTTCACTAGCCGACTTACAAGCATCACGTGACTTTTGTGAGCCCCATTTTACGTATAAATGGAAGGATCCAGATGTAAGACTTCGGAGAAATGAAGCTGATTATTAAGATGTTCATGGTAGATAGGCCGGGCTTAGACAGAGTGAGGATGCTAGTCAAGCGTCTAGAAACTTAAATCCTGATTCGACCAAACTGGTTTTTTTCCATGCTGCTGTAAAATCAGTTTGCAGACCTTCAAACTTTATAAAAAAGCTTAAAAATGTTTTAATTCAATCATCATTGTAGACCCCATCTACGAAGAAAAAAATTACTAAGTTTGGTTTACTTTGTAGTGGACCTATTGCTACAATAAGCTAACATGTAGATCTATTCTACAAAGACTTATACTGGCTTTTAAGTGAAATTCAACATAATTTTCTTTAAAGCGTTGATATTCAGCGTTTATCTTCATACGTGTGTGTGTGTGTGTGTGTGTGTTTTTGTGTGTTTTACTTGTAAAAACGTGTTTCTCATTAACACTTTTACGTTTTACTTCACTGTACTGCGGAACAATGTTTTTTTCGGTTTTTGTTTTTGTTTTTGTTTTCTTTTACCGCTAGATCCTTTCGTTCTAATTTCTTAACATTTCATGACTCAAAATTTACTCTTTCAGATTAAAAAAAATAATATTAAATATTTTAACTTATGGCTAATAAACATAATTTTGAGAGATTTAAATGATGTTTTTTGTGCGTGTGCATTTTTTAATTAATTTTTTCGCTCTCAATATAGAATGATGTATATACCATTCTTTTCGTATTTGAATGAGGATTGGGTAAAATAGTCTTATTAAATTTAAAATAAAAAATGAATCAGATATATAGTAATGCAAAAATGAAATAATACTTCGCGATTCAAAGCGTATTTCTACTATTCTTCATTGTCTTTGCACATACACAGTTTTTTTTATTTTTCATTAATTCCTTTTTTTGTGCTTTAAATGTGAACAACGACTGATTAAAAAAAAAAAAAGACATTTTACATATCTGGTGGAACTATCTTTTAACAACAGGACACTAGTGCCAAACCTTGTTTGATGAAAGTATCGCCGCATCGGTTCCTCCTGGGGGATAGATAGATAGAAAAATAGATAGATAGATGGATAGACAGATAGATAGATAGATAGATAGATAGATAGATAGATGGATGGATGAATAGATAGATAGATAAATAGATAGAGACAGCGAGAGAGGAGATATATATATATATAGTTTAAGAGAGAACGTGTAAAAGAGAGTGGGAAAGGAAGAGAGAGAGATTGTACGAGGACAAGAGAGAATGGGAGAAAAAAAATGAGAGAGTGTGTTGGAGAGAGAAAGGCAAAGACAAAGAGAGACAGATAGAGAGGCTGAGACAGATTGAGAGAGAGAGAAAGAGAGAGAGAGAGAGAGACAGAGTATGAGAGAAATAATAAGAAGGTGGAAGACAGATAGCAAGACAGAAAGACAAAGTCAAAGAGAGAGAAATATAGAGAGAAAGAGCGAATAACAGATAAAGAGACCGAGAGAGAGAGGTAGAGACAAATGGAGAGAGAGAAAGAAAGAGAGAGACAGGCTGACAGACAAACAAACAGACCGACAAAGATTTGGTTTCTTCGAGCAAAGATACCTTTGTTTAAAGAAAACAAAATTAAGCTGGTAGTGTTTTCTTGACCTGTGGTCAGCTTATCCTGGCGGTGCGCTTTATATTATCCTTTACACGATGACCAGTCCTAGTCCGTTCTTTGTCACTCACTCTCTGTCAGTCTCCGATCACCTTAATCCGTGAGTCTAGGCCTTGCGATAACTGTGCCCATCGCTAAAACCAAGACGATAGGTAAGTAAACCTAGAGTTGAGTTGAGTTGAGTTGGTTTTAACCTCCAACATCAGCACCATATAGACTATATTGTGGATGGGCCCCAAGACTGACGTCTGACAATTTTATATGCTGCCACTCACGAGACAGGGCGGGGATACCATGACTCCTGTCTCAGCCGATCAC
>RQTK01000431.1:279208-301968 GCA_003991915.1 Elysia chlorotica
TATCATCATCATCATCATCATCATCATCATCATCATCATCATCATCATCATCATCATCATCATCATCATAATCATTCTCATCATCACCATCTCATCATCATCATCATTATTATTATAATCATCATCATCATCATCATCATCGATGAATCATCGTCATTGTCATTATTATTACTGTTATTATTACTATTACTATTATTATTACTATTATCATCATTATTATTAAAATTTCCTAGTGTCCTCCCGACAGCTTAGTGATTTCTTACCTTGTTAACTTTGGCCTTAGTAATAATATGCTACCCACATAAAACAGTTGCTCAGTACAGAACTTATTTAGGTTCGAACCCTAAATCACCTGAAATCGATTCCCCTAGTCAAGCGACAACACCACAGCATAGAGTAGGATTCGTAAGTACAGCGGTTTGGTAAACTTACGCATTTTCTTAAGAAGGCTTAAGACATGTTGTAAACTACTTCGACGCTGTACTTGCGACTGTAGTTTGATTTTCTGTCGTAAAGTGTGATAGGATTCCCTAATCGAATTTTGCCCTCCAGAAGGTAATAGGTAAACAAAAACTGACCGTTTTTTACACCGCCCAGGTCACTAAGTACATTGTGAAGTGCTGCAGGTGTCAAGTGTGGACTGAGTCCATAATGCGACCAGATCGCTGGCCAGTCCATTGTGTTAGCATGGTGCCTGTAGTACCAGCGGTCAGTGTTGGAAGTTTAAATAACCCGGCTTGTTGACGTCAGTGGTCAACTCACACTGGTGTCCGGTACGATATTTTTATCTCTCAAAGATTACAATGTAAATCAGTGAAAATATGGAAATAGAAAAGGTGGCAAATATGTGAAGAGATATAGAGAGTAAGATAGACAAGTAAAGAGGGAGGGGGGAGGGAGGGAGAGAGAGAGAGAGAGAGAGAGAGAGAGAGAGAGAGAGAGAGAGAGAGAGAGAGAGAGAGAGAGAGAGAGAGAGAGAGAGAGAGAGAGAGAGAGAGAGAGAGAGAGACAGAGAAAAAGACAGAGAGAGGAGGGAGAGAGAAACACGAAACAATTTAATGCTCCCGTGCGGATCAGTTTTGGTAAATTTTTGTCCTTGTTTCGCCATCTTTTCAAAAAAGTTTTTTCTTTCGAAACCCACTTCTGTGTTTTTACTATTGCTATGCTCCATTGATTTCCTTTTCGGCATCTCTCTGTATTTCTCTCCCATAATTGACCGCCTTGAAGCGTATCATCAACACTGAGAGTGATCAACATCAATCAATAGGCGCCGATCAGTTAACGTCCAGAGTCCAATACACGTCCGGATGTTGGCAACGTTTTTCTAAAGCCACCGACAGACGCGCCGTAATTAAGTCAGAGACGTTGAACACTAAGGGCGCAGCCACACTGCCGCTGGTGGCTATGGTGGAGCTGGGCTTGCGCGGGGGGCTGGTGGAGCGCCAGTCATGGTACCAGTGCTGGTGTGTTTAAATTGGCCAGCTGGGTCTGGGGCTAGCCTGGATCTGATCTAGATCTCAAGAAAATCGAAATTAAAATGGGTCATCACATGGAATCCTTGATAAAGCACATCTTTTCACAAATAATTTGACGAAAACGATAGTAACCCATAAACTAATACATGTACAAATAAAAATAGCACGTTGATAAATGCAAATCTTCACATCGAGTTGACAATGCTTCCACCAGGCTGGGGCCCAAAGAAAATAGGGCATGCACTACAAGCACTGGCGCCACAGTGACTGGTGAAGCACCAGAGGATGTTTTTGCCAGCCTTGGTCTGGCTGCGCCAATTCATGCAACGGTTTCATACGGAAGCCCCAGTCCAGCCACAGCCCCACCCCAGCCACCAGCGGCAGTTTGACTGGGCCATGAACCAGAGGCCCGCGATAGCTCGGTCGATAGAGCGCTTGACTGGAAATCTTTGATCGGAGAAAGCGGAGCGAAGCTCTTTCCTAGTTTAATGTCTCTTAGGTTTTAAGAAAGGTTCTGTACATGGCCGGAACACCAGAGCTGTTGTATTTCTCCGGCCCGCCCTATGTCTGCTGAATAAAACCATCGCGCCATTTCCGCCCGTCTTCTGATCGGTAATTTTCCACTCTATGAAATAAAGAATGAACCACAGATGAGATATTTAACAATTGTTTTTCAGCATTGGCCCCCCCCCCTTTTTTTTTTTTCAAGTCCCGGATCTTAATCTTCGTATTTTCATACCAGACGAGACACAGTGGTACATGTAATATAATCCAATATCAAATTGGCAGAGGACTCATTTCTCATTAGCCACTGACAATCATGACGTACTGTTTCGTACGTCATGATATATGATACATTATTGAATACAGAAATATTTATTCATCCTTCTATGCGATGCGACATAAAAAACTCACTTCCTACAACAAAGTAAATTGAAAAATGTTCATTGATAAGAAAACATTAAAGTAGAATTTGGGCACAAAGATTTATAGTAATATACATAATACATAAATCATAATATCACAATAATTATTATTAAATCACAGTTCAAGTTCCTGAAAGTATATATAATGATGGAAAGTCCCATGTTGGGTAAACGTCATAAATTCACGTACTAAAATGGATGAGTTACAATTAAGAATGAGTCAAAATGGTTTACTGTGGTGCAAATAATTATTTCCTAATAAATATGTATTTTTAAAGGTATAGCTCTAGGCCTAAAAGAATTTATGTATCTGCATCTGTATCTGTATCTGTATCTTTGGCATCCTAAATCTTCCACTCCGTAAAGGTCTACTGTCGAATTCTTCTTATTGTCAAGTATCTGTTTTAACTTGTTCTCAATGCGTTGTTTAAATAGCGTATTAAAATCGTAGTGTTGCCTACAAAATTATCTGCGGTATACCAAAATCAAACGTCCCTGAAAAGTAGTTTTTAGTTAGAAGCCTTAAATATACATGTATTGGATTTCCCAAGTCAAAAGCCTTTCCCTGAAAAAAACGGAAAGAAAAAACCCAACTCTATCGAACGCTCTCCCGATAATCATTACAGGCTTAGCAATCCACACAACTTTTATGGATGACATAATAGCGTCCCTTATGTATTTTAATTTGTGATCACTCGTTGGCTCCGTAAGTCTAGGATAGAGCTTTGATTGGCGCCGGTGCAAATTTCCCTTCCCTTTTGTCTGCGTTTTCACTGTAGGTCTTGTTATCGTAACGCCTCCATTGCTTTTTCTTGGGGGTGCGCAAGTGTATAATTGTTTTTGTTTGCTCTTTCCCCGATTAATAATTCAACCTAGCCGTTTCAATACTGGAACCGCGGCGCAGGCGCTGGGCGAATGTTTGCACTGCACCTACGTCAAGTAACTTTTCTTCTAGTCCCGACGGTCCAGATCAAGCAGTCATGTTTGTCACCTTCGCGGCCTGGCTGTTTTCTTATCATGGTCGCGCTACGTGGGAAACAGCCAAAAAAAAAAACCCATTGCAGCACTGATGTAAGACGCACAATGTTACAGAACGTGTTCTGTACACGCACTTAATCTCTCTAAGTCACACCCCCCCCCCTCTATATCTCTCTGTCTCTCTCTCTTTTGCTCTTTCTTCCTCCGTCGCTCTCTTTCTCCGCCCTTCTCTGTTTCTTTCGCTCGCTCTCTCTCTTGTTCTCTTCTTCATTCTCTCCTCTCTATCTCTCTTTGGTTTTTTTTATTCTCCCCCGTTGCTCTCTCTCTCTCTCTCTCTCTCTCTCCTCTCTCTCTCTCTCTCTCTCTCTCTCTCTCTCCCTCTCTGTTTGTCTTGTCAGTCTATTTCTCTATTTTTCTTATTATGAACCCTTCATTTAAAAGAAACACAATACGTATAACAGGGACTGTCATTTTGCCCTTAACAACACTTATCAATTGCAAACAATTCTTTTTATTTAAACCTTCTATGAAGACCATCATCAAGAGACTTTATACTAATTACAGTATCGACTTCTTTAGTTACAATAAAGCTCAAGAGTTGGTAAAAGGGACCCTTATCTGTGATAATTACCGTGGAGGTAATCTAACAATTTAAATTCAATCTCTCTATCATCTATGTCACATCCTAGCTTCACGAGGTTGCTCCCGCACAGAGACGGGTCTAAGAATTGTATGTCATGCCACACAACAGTGCAGCTATACCTTGATTTCTATCTGAGTCGGTTTTTATTGTACTTTGATCAGTACTAAACAAGACGATCTGATCGTACTACAGAACTAGGGCATTGATTTCTCGAACTAGAAGATATTCTCTATGTTTAACGTCTCTTACGTTCCCCTGGGGGTCATATACGGCGATAGATCTATAGGACTTGTACTGCAAAGTTTTCTATACATAGAGGGACATGACAAGGAACGGAATGCATCAAGGACATGCGATTTGAAACCGGGGCAAACTGGCTCAAGTGGTAGAAAGTTGGTTTCCCGATTGCGAGGTCCCCGTTTCGAGACCCACGATTGGTCAAAAATGTATCTGTCCGATTTATTCCCCTACTGGTTGAATTGGTTCTAGTATAATGTAACCAAATGAGACCTAAATCCAGGTCACCCTTCAATGTCTCTGTGACTCAGCATATAAAACATAATTGTCATACTTTAGTTTTTGGGACCGTCCACAAAATAGCCTATATAGTGCTGACATTGGAAGTCAAGAAAACAACTCAACCATTTCAACAAAACTGTGTTCTTTTCATATATTACTGAAAATTCATACGACGCGCGTGAGACATGTCAACGGCTAACGACAGAGCTGGACATAAGACTGGACGTGTAATAGGGGCTTTAGGGATCTTCTTCGCAAGTTTGGCCGGTAAAAGCGATTCCCTGTCCAGCTTCCAGTTTCCTGCTGGTCCCTCGTCCTGTAGCAGCTCCAAGCATTCACAGGCTGATCCTTCCACAGCACCACACCTTCCAACACAGATATAGATACATAGGCACATTGGCACACACAAAATTGAGAGACTTAACTGTAAGCCTTTCTTCCGCTGCGGCCGTGTCAATACTAATTTGTCTTCCAGGATAGATAGTAATATAGATATAGATCTCGTGTCTCCACTGGGGGCTTTTCAATTACAGAAAGTTGATTTACTCGTAGCAGGCAGCCCTTCTTGTCCTGTGAGATTTCGTGTTCCACTTTCCCGTCGAACAGTGCCTAATATTTTCATATATTCTGTCTCTGGTCCTCTGCTAGTCCCTGTGTGTCTCGGTATGTCTGTTTATTTTCTTTTTGTAATTCTTATCCCATCTCTCTCTCTCTCTCTCTCTCTCTCTCTCTCTCTCTCTCTCTCTCTCTGCTGCATATATGTCTACCAGTCTCTTTATCATTCTTTCTCTCTTTAATTGCTGCCGCTTACTTCCGATGTTCCCCATTTCACACACACACTATTTCTAAAGAAAATAAACAACTATTACAATAAACACAATTATGGTTAAAGAAAACACTTAACTTTCCCTTTATTCCTAATTCTAAACTTGGTAATCATTGATGACCCCCTATGTTCGAACTTATTGTCCTTCCAATCACGATATATTATCCATTACAATTTTTATGACGCAGTACCTTTGGTTGTAACGTTTATGGGGCAACAATGTTCATTAAAATACGATTGGTCAACTCGCTGGTAAAAAAACACAGTGATTACAGACCTATAAATGTCCTTCCCATAAAATTCGTGCATTTGACAATTATTGATAATGCCAAGGCCTGGACTAATTTACAGACATAATTATAATAGAACACTATAGAGCTATAATTGCCCTCCCATAAAATTCGTGCATTTGATAATTACTGATGACGCCGTTGGCTTGGATGAACTGACTGAGGCGAACACTTTACTTTCTCTCCCTACATATCGAAGTGGTTTATCATAAAGATTATTGAGCATGCCGTAGGCTACGAATCAGAGCTGCCTACCTCCACACGCCAACGAAGAGTACAACTATAGTCAAAAACGTGTAAGAAAACATGTCAAAATAAGCTTTCTTTCTTTAACGGTAGCAGTTCTGATAATAATTCAAGGACTAGTGCGATTAAGACTACCTGATTAAGTCCCTTTTGTCTTATTGGAGCGCAACAACGCAATCGAATATTAAATTATTGAAACGACTTTGTGCGGTAAATCGCACGCCACTTAGCCCCCTTTTATTGTACTCCAACCGCCATAATCGATTATGTACTATATTATTAACATTACCCCAAGCATAGCATCGGTTACTAGATTACAGTTTCTTTCATAGAATAAAATAGACCTTGCGATTACATGACTCATAGCGAAAGCGAAGACTACGAGGGGTAATCTGCATGGCGTCCAATCATAGCTCTATCCTGCAGTTATGGAACCAATGAGCGATCAGAAAACATCATGCCTAAAGGGCGTGATTGTGTCATCCGTTATCGACTTGTGTCTCGCAAAGCTTGCAATGAGCTCTTTTCTGTTGGTTCAGTGCATGTAAGGATAGTAACAAAGAGTTTCCGACAAACTATTCACATCTCATGTAATCTCAAATCCAGGCTGATATTAATATAAAAACCTTTTACATTGCACAGAGTTTCCGACAAACTATTCTCACTGTCTGTAGGTTGAAACTCAGGTTGATAAATATAAAAACCGTTTGCATATTTCGGCAGTCCTAAAACAAAAATATTTCTAGTTTGCCTGCTGTGGAATTAAGATAGATGTGGCTCTGTGGCTAATTCTATTAAAATACCTGATAATGCGTCATTTTTTAGATCAACGATTCTTGCAATCAAAGAGTTAATGCTTCAAAAAAAGTTAATTACTTTCAAGTGTTTCTCATATTTTATAAGGGTGACTCATATTATATTTGTGCTTTTCTCAATTCAGTTGATTTGTTGGTGGGTTTCTCAAATCAGTTAAGAGAAAAAAGTTGATAGGCGATATGTGTTCACGAATCTAGTAACGTGTGCATTCGACAGGATTATATTTTCCATTATGGAGTCAAAATAAATCATTAATGTTGATACATTATTTGTGCGACTGTTTTTTTTAAGCTCATTCAGCTATAACTGTAATTCACTGTAATTCGTCAATGTACTATACTAAATAGGTCAAGGTTTCTGTGGCGTTTATATTAAGTTGATGAAGTGCATCCCTGTTTCAAGTAAATTTGTTGAATATAATTCAAGATGACTCGGACACACTATCATGTCGAAATAAAAAAAATAATGAACACTGGAAACCCTTTGTAGAAAATTAACAAGTAAACTTTATTAATAACCTCCCTGCCTTAAAAAATACAACTTAAAATGTCTAGATCTAAATCAATGATTATCAAATATATCTAGGTCTATGGATTTCAACTACAAGTTGTAGGCGAGATGTTTCAAAACAATCAGAAATATAATCACCCCTCTGCCTACATACGTCCGTCGAAACCCCTTTATCTCTAATGGATCCAAACAACAGCAAAAAAACAGCAAGATGTTACAACGCGAGCGTAAGCACAGAGTATAAACATTTTTCACTCAACAAACAAAAAAACAACCATTCATCATAATATATTTCTCTGCTTATGCACAAAAGATACAGATCTAGAAATCTTTAGGCCTTCAACCTCATTCGAGAACATTCTATTAACATTACTCACCCCCTTTCTTTTGTGCCTAATCTAACTTCGAGTAATTTCTAAACCATGCTAGACCTAAACTCTAGCCCTTTCTCGCCAAACAGCTGCGTTTGTTAACACTACTCACTCACTGTCTGCATCGTAGCATGGATCAACATAGGTATATCCATACATGTATTTCATACTAGTTTGTAGTCCAAGAGATGGGGTTTTTTTTTTTAGCCAGAGGTGTTTTTTTTGCATTGAAAACTAAGTGTGCGGGATGGTTTAGCCGATAAGACACTAGACTTTCGAGCAAGAGGTTCCAAGTTTGAATCGGAGGAGGTCTGGTGCATTCAGCATCAAGTACGCTGGATGTCGGCAGATGGCTCAGGCGGTAGCGCAGGAGTCTCGTATCTCAACTGGGGCCTATGTGTTCGCATAGTAATTCTTTGGGAACGCCAGAAGAGAACCAGAGACTAACATTAAAAACTAGGAATGCCAAATGGCTCAGTAGGTAGTGTTCTAGACACACGAGAGAAGGCCCGAAGCTCGTATCTCAACTGAGACCTTCGTTTCGGTATAGAATTCTTTTTTTGACTTCTTAGAGGGCAAATAAACAAAAAGAATCACAACTGTCAGACTCCAAAGCCGTGAGGGATACCTTTACAAGAGCGATATAGGATCCTAGGGTTGGTTGGTTGGTTGGTTGATTGGTTGGTTGGTTGGTTTCTATATCGCAGGCGCTGGATGGGTCCAAAGACTAGCATCTGACAATTTGATGTACTACCACATATAGACATAGTGGGGTATGCCAGGACTAATGTCTTAACGCTTGCATTATTCTGAACCCCCGCCCCTCCCCCCCCCCTCCCTCCGAATCGAAGTTCAAATTGAGGATCGCTCGACTCATCGATTGTTTGCTTCACTGGTTGTTAGGACAGCCCGTTACCCCAACCTGCGATTGCCGGTTGCCAGGGACTGACTTGAAATATTGATAATCAAGGTTAAGCCCCATCCCTTATCTCTGTGAGTGGGAAAAGACATAGGCTGGTGGGTAATTGAAATGAGTTACTTCTCTTTTTATTTTGTTTTACTACTTTACTTTTTTAAACTACTTCTTAGGAATAAACAAGTAGGCCTACTTATTTTTGCCAAAGCGTGCTATTAATTTGTAACAATTGTTGAAAAAGTGATTATTAAACACCAGTGTACCATAATAAAGCTTTAGAAGGCATGGTTGTAATTATGAACATAGACCAAAAGTAAACAGGATAATGATGAAAAAACTATGTCTTTGATTGCAGAGAATTTCCTATATTATATAAAAGTGTTTTCTAAGATTACTTTTGTCAATGGATCTTACTCGAGATTTTAAGAAAAATAATTAATTTATTATACTAACGTTATCTGGACCTTTTCAAGACATTATCTCTCAAAAAATGAAATCCCCAATTTTCATACTTTACACCTGTGTAAAATTATTTGATAGATTACCATGCCCATTGACCAATCCACGAATTAACTTTTCTGTATCTCTACCTGTTTTTCTATCTAAATTTAATATAATCTAGGACAGATTAGTGTTCCTCTCTCTCTCTCTGTCTCTCTCTCTCTCTCTCTCTCTCTCTCTCCTCCCTCTCCCCCCTCTCTCTCTCTCTCTCTCTCTCTCTCTCTCTCTCTCTCTCTCTCTCTCTCTCTCCCTCTCTCCCCCCTCTCTCTCTCCCTCTCCCTTTCCCCCATCTCTCTCTCCATCACTCTCTCTCTCTCTTTCTCCCTGATTCATTTTTCCCTCTCCGTACTAAGGGCTTGGCTTCTTAGAGTCCCTGAGCAGCTAACAAGTCTTAGCTCTACTACGTCTTAACAGGGGACTGTGTTGCTTAGATAGGTCGGCCTCATTTATTTAGTCTGAACTCCCTGGGATAATCCGTATAGGATTAACGACCAAACCGTTCTATTGTGTAAAAACTATCAATATCACTCTTATCAGCTACTGGTTTGTAAAAGGGCGGGGGTGCTTGGTTATAGGAGTAGAGCGCGCGGTATGTAGTTGGAGGGTTACAGGTTGGGTTCAAACCTTGCTCTTATCGCCAAGCCTTCAGTAGGCTATTCCGTGTTGGTTTTCTCGGAGAATCCTATACTGACAGGATCACCGTATCCTATAGGTTAAATTTTTTGCACCAGATCAGAATCGAACTTCGAATACCCTACTGGCAAAGTAGTTGCTCTACCGACACAGCCAAATAGCGCCTCGTGTTATTGACTTCTTCTTCTTCTTCTTCTTCTTCTTCTTCTTCTTCTTCTTCTTCTTCTTCTTCTTCTTCTTCTTCTTCTTCTTCTTCTTCTTCTTCTTTTTCTTCTTCTGCGTTCATTTTCAATAAGCCCGAGTTTCAATTTAGCTTCCTCCATGAAAGAGGCAGTCTTTTGCAGTGTTCCGAAGGTACCCCATAAATTCTGCTCCAACGTTGTGTCTGAACCCTTTACATCCAGAATATTATTTTTGTAACAGGACTAGTAAATACTTTTGAAGAAGCCGTGTAAAGGTTGAACGACCTTAACTTGTAATATACTTTTAGTATTTTATTCTGAAATGACTGTTTTATCATAGCACAGGTACGTTATAACTCTACACCTTTCTGCGGCCCTGGGGTAGAACATCGGCTTCCGACGCAAAAGGTCCAAGTTCGAGCCCTGGTGATTGCACTCCCTACTGGTTGGGTCGGTGTCAGTTTAATGTGACCGGCTGAGACAGGAGTCATGGTATCCCCGCCTTGTCTCGTGTGTGGCAGCACATACAAATTGTCAGACGTCAGTCTTAGGGCCCGTTCACAATATAGCCTATATAATGCTGGTGTTGGACGTTAAACCAACTTAACTCAACAACTACACCTTTCTATCACCCCAGAGCCATCCTCGAATGTAAAATGTAGGTGGTGTTTCAAAGGGTTGGGATCTAGATTTACCCTTTAAAAAAAATCTAAATCTATACAAATACTATTTGTAATTCATTTCAGATAAGGCCTAATTCCTAATTCACTTTCCCCCCTCATACCTTTTTAGACTTAGTATTTCTTTGTCATGTTTGAGGATTAACCGCATTTCTGTATCTTGCCACCGTCCTATCCCATAGTACCGTCGAATGATAAGACTTGCGTTTATAATATGAAGTGTTAATCAGCATTGGTCCAGCATACAAATATACAAGGTATACAATAAGCCCGTATTTAGAATTCTTCTGTGCAGTATTGCTGAAGATTTTGTGAATAGTGGATTATGAGTTTTATGTTATCTGTAGAGGATCATAGCCTTCGCATTTATCAATATTTTAATTCATAGCATGGGATACGTAACTTTCTACAAATTCTAGATTGCAAACATGGCAGTCGGAATTGAATGTAGTTCTGCAATTCTTTGTGGACGCGTTGAACGCTGCCGTACTGTGTATGATAAATTGAATTAATTTATTATAAGTTGGTACTCAGTGGCCGTCGTATATTTTCACTACTTAATAGTAGACACATAAACACACACACACAATTTCTTGTCAATTCTTTTGTGTCAATACAACCTGTTTGTCTATTTGCCCCTCACTATATCTCTATCTTTCTTTCTTTCTCTCCCCGCTTCCACACACACACGCACACACCCACTCTCTATGTCATCTTCATTTTCTCTCTCTCTCTCTACCCTTTTATCTACTCCTCTCTTTGTTTTTGGAGCTGGTTTTGTCTTTGTTGTTGTTGCTGCTGATGCACTTTCTTTTTATCTATCTATCTATCTATCTATCTATCTATCTATCTATCTATCTATCTATCTATCTATCTATCTATCTATCTATCTATCTATCTATCTATCTATCTATCTATCTATCTATCTATCTATCTATCTATCTATCTATCTATCTATCTATCTATCTATCTATCTATCTATCTATCTTCCCTTGGATCTGTTAACTCGGCAGATTTTAAAATCATGGTTGTCTTCCATTTTTAAGGAATTGCGATTGTCAGTACAGTTTTTCGCAGAAAAGGCATATTTCTCTCTCTCTCTCTCTCTCTCTCTCTCTCTCTCTCTATTTTTCTTCTTTTTTTGTCTCTCAAACTTACTTCGGTGTCTAATGCTATTTCTCAAATTCTGTTCCTTTTATTTACGAAATTCGTCAATAGTATACGATAAAACTAATTTCATAGGCACACTCTTCTGGTCTTGTCTCTTGTACAAAGAATATCCCGAAAACTGGCGTCTTCTTTTCTCGATATGAATGCTCATTGTGAATTTATCAAAGCCGTGATCTTTAATTATTCTTAAGATTTTTTTTCTGACAATGTCGTTTTGGATTGCTGTGTTTGCCTTTATGCTTAATCGTGCTGGTTATGAAAGTGTCAGAAGAGAAGTTTTGTCTGTGGAAGATTTCATATCAGACTACAGGCCGATTCGAACATATATCAGCACTGCCTGTTTACTGACAGATAACAAGATGTATTATGTCAAGAGAATTTTATAAGTGTATGTCAAGATTATTTGAATTTTTAATTAGAAAAAATATTGTCATCGATATTTCTAACAATGGGAAGTGATATGTATAATTATTATCGCAAGGAGTAGGGTATTAAAGTGGCTGTCAGTGAAAGCTGCCTATATTTAAAAACGGGTAAGAGACTGTCAATGTAGCAAATGGAAGTGTAGTAGATGCAGTGATATCATCATCATCATCATCAGTAGTAGTAGTAGTAGTAGTAGTAGTAGTAGTAGTAGTAGTAGTAGTAGAAGTAGTAGTAGAAGTAGTAGTAGTAGTAGTAGTAGTAGTAGTAGTAGTAGTAGTAGTAGTAGTAGTAGTAGTAGTAGTGGTAGTAGTAGTAGTAGTAGTAGTAGTAGTAGTAGTAGTAGTAGTAGTAGTAGTAGTAGTAGTAGTAGTAGTAGTTGTTGCAAATCTATTATAATTATTCCAGTGGTCTGCCTCTCCTAAATCTAATTGGTAATAGTGGTAGTAGTACTAGTAACTTGTGTGTGTTTATTTGTGCGACGAACAGACACGTGATTTTATTATGATATCCTTAAATACTCTAGACTGCTTGCACCTCTGTGACCTACGGTGTGGTAAAATGGTTCGTGGTTACTGTGTATCTCAGGCTTAAGTGAAACATGAAATTATTCTTGTGGTTATTTCCCAGAAAGTATTACAAGCTTTAAGCTGTGAGTAGTTTAAAAATGAACAAATAAGGTTTTACACATTTAATTTATGATTGATCTTTAACTCTCAGGAATTGAATTTGGTTTAGTTAAAATGTGAATGAACTAATATTTAAAAAAAATGAGAACTGTGTCTAGAAAATACGCGATTGGAGAAAACACTGTCTTATGAATGTCAATAACGAAGACCCAGTGATAAGTTTGAAAGTTAACAAATCAGATCTCACGAATCTATCCAGTGTTTTCGAAACTCAACGTGAAGCTAGAAAATAGAAAGTCTTCAGAAAAGAAACCGCACTTAAAGTAAGTGCGTCGGACTTTGTCTCCTGACACTTTATATTTAAACAGTTTATAAAGTCGCATGCACAGTGTGTAAGAAAGACTCCATTGGACATAATTACTACTGCAGTATGAATGTCAATTACGCCGACGCTGTGATCGAGGCTTGGACTCAAACCTCCGCCAAGAGCGGCTTCAGCGGCGCCAGCTCTACCATCAGTAGCTGCTCAGGCAGCGTTCACAGTAACTCCACCGTCGGGAAGACGCACAAACGGGACGGCTTTCCTAACCGACAGCCTCTGAAAAATGGCGGCCTACCTGGTAAAAGGAGACATAATAATTACAACAATATCAACAATACTCATGGCTTTAAGGACAAGAATGTGCTGAAAGGTGACAACAATAATAACAACGTTAACACTGGTCCCGGTCAAACAAAAGGTGCCTCGATTGTGGCATCCGAACCAGTCAGCCTGACTTTGAAAATCCCGAGCTCTAATGACTCCGCTTATCTTCACCCGGGAGCACAGAAAACCTGGGGAATTTCAAAAGTCAGACCAAACAGTGGAGTAATGGACATTCAAGGTCATCTGGACGCTGAACATCACGCCACGTCTAAAGACATTAAAGACACAAATAGTAACAATCAACAGGCGTGCCTTCATATCTCCCCAAACACGTCTCCTGTGTCACTCCAGCAAAAACGGGGATTCCACGGGAGACCGCCATTAAGGCCAGCGCCTTCCAAGGTGGAACATCCAAACTCCAGACAGGCGTCCGACAACTCTACACCTCGTAGACCTTCTCCAGGGACAGCCACTGCCACCACGCCGATCATCCGGACCCCAGACGTGGACGCCGCTCAGCTGCTTCTGGAGGACTCCGATGGGCGTGGCAGGAGTGACCCGCTCTTGATGGTCTCCTTGCAAGACAGAGGGAAGGAAAGTTCCACAGACATCCAGCTCTTGCTCTCTGGGGCGGGTTTTTCCAGCGCTCTCGCTGTGAACAACAAATCCCCACGGCGCCACGGCACGTCTCTCTCCGGCCACAACAGACACAAGCCTGGCACCAAGCTGGTCACATCCCGCTCTGACTCCAAGGTCCCGCAGCCCAGGCAGGGCGACAGGTGTCCGAGCCACGCCAGGCACTGCGACGCCTGCGCCATTGACTACGTCCGCCAGTGGCTGAGGGTGAGCTCAGCACTCTTAGATACTCTGTGGGATTTGCACAGTCCATCCTTCGGGAAAGCCGTTGATGTCCTATCACTGATCTTAAAAAAAACAAAAACAAAAAAAAACCCAATAAAAACAACAACAACAACAACAACAACAACAACAACAACAACAACAACAACAACAACAACAACAACAACAAAAAACATACAAAAACAACAAAACAAAACAAAAAAATTATTATAAATTATCTAGGCGTTGGCCAAATGTGGTGAGAGGAAAAAAAAACAAACTCATAATCCTCATCAGTTCTGTCCATGCCATTTCATTTTCTATAATTTCAATTAAATTAATTTTGCTTTCCTTAACCAAGTATTAGAAAAGGCCTTTTGGGTGGTCTTGGAACCAAGCCATTAATATTACATGTCTATAGACCTTGGCAGTATAATGGTAGTGGCAAAAATGAAAAAAAAGTTACTTTTAAGACGATAAACACAGTTAATTTCCTTAAAATATCCATTGTACCCACTTTCAATGTTGTGTATGAGAATACATTCATTTTCACTGAATCTCTCTATGGTAAACTTTGGTGGGAGAAAGCGGCGCTCTTTCTCCTGCTACTCTTTTGTCTCATAAGTTCTTAACGAGGTTCCTACTTAGCGACGGGAGCATTTAGGGGAATACCCACATGAGTTGACATAAAACGTCTTCATTCCTTAGTGGTGTGTGAAGAAAAGGAATGAAAAGGTTATTCCTTAATGGTTAAATGGTAGAAAAAATTCTTATGGGATATCTATATATAGGGGAATTTTTAAACTTCATAATCAAGTTACCGAACTATACATACAACTTTTAATGAATCTTTCATTTATAGAGAATTTTTTTGAACCTTTCTGACTCAATCATAAGTGCAGCCTTTTAATGGCAACTCACATTATACATACTGAAACTGACCCAAGCAGAAGAATAATAATGGAACTGGGTACCTCTGAAGAATGAACCCTTCGATCTAGCAATAGAGCTTGGTGCCTCCCCAATTCACTGCCAGCTGAGACAGGAGTCCAGGTCTAGGAAAGAATGACTCAGTTTCGACCTTGTGATGGTCATAATATAGTCTTCTTTTGTAAACGGGTCCCAAGGCTTACGTCGGACAATATTATGTGCTGCCACACTTGAAGAGGGCGGGGGATACCATGGCTCGTGTCAGCCGATAACTCACATTATACTGAAACTGACCCAAGCAGGAAAAGAATAATGGAACTGGGTACCTCTGAAGAATGAACCCTTCGATCTAGCAATAGAGCTTGCTGCCTCCCCAAGTCACTGCCAGCTGAGACAGGAGTCCAGGTCTCCCCGCCCTGTCTCAAGTGTGGCAGCACATAAAATTGTCAGAAGAGAATCTTGGGACCCGTTTACAATGAAGACTATATAGTTCTGAAGGTTGATATTAAACCAACTCAACCCAGCTCCTCAAATCGCTGTAAAACTCCATTTTTAATATGAAAAACTAGTAATTGACGTGTGGTAAGCTAACGAAACGCCATCTCCCCCCCCCCTTTCTCCCCCAAACCCCTCACCTGTCTTCTTCCGCATGCAACGACCCAATTTGCCAGCAAACAGTTTCGGCTACAACGCGACAGGAGGAGGAGTTGACAAACAGCACCATCAAGGCTTTCTATGAACCGCTACAGCTCATCAAGACTTTCGGACCAGAGGAGGTTGGTAGTCACCCCATCAGCTGCTGTTGTTACTTGACCCTTTTTATGTGTTGCGAAAAAAAATGTTTAAGAAATAATTAATATCAGTAACGTTAACTCACCATTACTTTGTTATTATTATGTATGCAAATCTGTGCAAGGACATGTAATATAATGCTTGTCAGTACTTACTATCTCTGATTCCTTCCCTCTCTCACTCTCTCTCTCTCTCTCACTCTCTCTCTCTCTCTCTCTCTCTCTCTCTCTCTCTCTCTCTCTCTCTCTCTCTCTCTCTCTCTCTCTCTCCCTTACCAGCTCTTTTTCCCTCTGTCTGATTCTTCTTTCTTGAGTCTCTTTCTATAGTTCTCCCTCTCTCTCTGTCTCTGTCTCCTTTGTTCTGCGCGGTATATATGTGTGTGTGTGTGTTTCTCGATTTTTATATTTCTCTTTCCCTTACCTCCACCCTCTTAATTTCTATCACTCTTTTTTCTCTCATTGTACATCTGTACATCGACCCCCTAATTCTCTTACTTAAGCATATCTTACTCTTTGTTTCCGCAATCAAAATAATCTTACCAATAGGATTGACTCATTCACAGAGCACCCGTCTTCGGGAATTGGGCTGCCAAAGTCAGCCAAAAGATTGTAAACTAAATATCTGAATTACCAACTAGTCAGTATTGAAATAACTTATTTTGACATACATAATACATAGTCATTTGTCTCAAAATAGATTTGTATAGGTCGTTTTTTTTGTCGTATCTGGTTGTTGTAGACATTTTCCCATCATTGTCCCACAATTATTAAATTTTAAAAACTCATGTGTCGATCCTTTCCTGTCCAGTTTGGTCCATTCCGATCCATTCTGGCAATTTCCTTTCTGGTATTACAATCATAGCACCCGAGCAATGCCCCTTCCTAAACTGTTGCTTTTGTTCGAAATAATAAGAAATGTGATACCAGTACAATTGACAAATTAATATATCTTTAAATTAAATTGTATTAGCCAAACAGAGGTTTATATGTTGATGGTAATTAAAAAAAAATGTAACGTTATTAGTTTTTCCTTATAATGTATTTTCTCCTCCATTTCAAACCGGCAGTTTTCAAGGATTAGATCTGCACCTTTAATGACGGGGCGTGTAAGTGATTTCGCGTGCTCCACGGGCTCTTATAGATCTAGTGTGTGGTGTTGAATGCATGCTATCTCTTTGTATTTGTACACACATTTACAGTTACAGTAGTGCCTTGTGTTTATTTTAGTTTTTTTCTCATCATGTTACAATCAAACACGAAAACAATGCAATTCCAGGAAATTTATGGTACAGTTCAGCCATCCCCAAATGATTTATGTTCTTATCGGGCATGAATGAAATAATTATTTGTGAATGATTGACATTTTTAGGCATTTTCTGGTAAGGACTATTTTCCAGATTTGATTGTAACACACATGCCGCTGCTACCTGCTTCCACAGATAATTTATCTGACCCAGTTTTATGCTTCTCATTGCCTTACTGCCTTACACAGTGTTTTGCCAAATCTGTGAATGCCCACTATGCTGTTCTTTATACAGGCACAGATGCATGATGCTCATCGACTTCTGTATCAACAAGGTTATAGGCCCAAATCGTTAAAACTTCTTGTGCTCTTTCTATGAGATCCGACGATTATGGCCGCGCGGTAGCCTCGGGGTAGAAAATCGGCTTCTCGCGCAGGAGGTTCTTGGTTCGAGCCCTGGCGATTTCGCTCCCTACTATGTGGTGTCAGTTGAATCAGAATGTGACCGGCTGAGACAGGAGTCATGGTATCCCCGCCTGTCTCGTGTGTGGTAGCACATAAAATTGTCAGACGTCAGTCTTAGAGCCCGTCCACAGTATAGCCTATATAGTGCTGATTTTGGACGTTAAATCAACTCAACTCAACTCAACTTTCGTTACCATTCCACACAAACTTAGAAAACTTTGAAGAAACCTACATATTATTCGTTATACCACAGAGCTGAAAATAAATAAGGCGGTTGCTTCCTTCTTTAAACTTTAGCAAAAAAAAAATTAGTCTGAACATTGTTCAACCGCCTTACTTTCAATAAAGAAATAGAATGAATGCGCGCCATGCTAGGGGAGGGGAGGGGCGGTGGTTTAGGGGTAGAACATCGGCTTCCGACGCAAAAGGTACCTAGTTTGAATCCTGGCTGTTGCGTTCCCTACTGGTTGGGTCGGTGTCAGTGTAATGTGACCGGCTGAGACAGGAGTCATGGTATCCCCGCCCTGTCTCGTGTGTGGCAGCACATAAAATTGTCAGACGTCCGCCTTGGGGCCCGTCCACAATATAGCCTATATAGTATTGCTGTTGGATGTTAAACCAACCCAACCAACCAACCAACCAGCGCCATGCTAGCTCCCCGTATCAGAAGAACTGTGAGCTCTTTTTGTGAAACGTCTCACTAAGTCTATTGTCTCTGGTTATCTCCTCTCGTCGTCGAGAAAATTGCACCACCTGCGTGTCTCGATAATTATTTTTTTATTATTTTCTCTGACAGTAACAAGTTTTAAATTTAATCTCCGAATTTCCCTCCTTATTCAGATACAAATGTGTATAGCATACAATACAATTTGTTATTTAAGTGGTAAAACATGCATGGTTGTTTGTCAATATTTATTATTTATTCACAAATACAAAAATGCTTGGTGTGCAAAGTGAACGACCAAAATATCAGTGTTTAATGGTTGTTTGTCACTATTTATTATTTATTCAAAAACACAAAATTTTTTGTTGTGCATGGTAATCGACAACAATATCAGTGTTTCCCTATAAACTCCTCTTTGTGATTCTGCCTTGCTTTTCATACACAGCAGCTGAAGATGTTGAGAGTGGTCTTGTTTTTATGCGTCTCCTGTGCTTTTTGTTTACTTGATAAAATATTTCACAGCTCGTTAATGCGTGCAGTGTTATGATGATCCGCTTCCTGTTCAGCAAGTTTCCACTGCTCTCTAGTTTGTTAAGATAAGATAAGATAAGATCAATTGTTTTTCATCAACAATAGAAATTGATAGAAATTTAGGTAGGCTGTACAAGCAACAATTAGTGGTCTTGACATGTTACGTGAAAGAATTAAAGAAAATCATACACATAAATCCAATGCTCTCTCTTTCTCTTTCTCTATTTGTCTCTTTCTCTCTTTGTCTCTCTGTCTTTTTCAGACTCTGTCTGTCTGTCTGTCTGTCTGTCTGTGCCTCTTCTTGTCTCTCTATCTCTGTCTGTTTGCCTCTCTCCTTTTCTTTCCATCTCCCTCTCTCTCTCTCTCCCCTCTCCCAACGTCTCTCTCTCTTTCTCTCCATATTTCGATAAATTTTATGTTACACGTTTCATGGTAAAAGGACAGATGGTCTAAGATATAGACATGAGATCTAAAACGGATAAAATATAACTTTGTTTTTTTAAAGTGGTCAGGATTGCTTTCAGTTGTTTTTAATTTACTTATACCATCTTCTTTAGATTAATTCATTCGCTCTTTAGAATCATAAGGCTACCTTTATCATTAATCTTGTGCTAATGTCGTAGGTACCTTTTTTTGTTTGTTTTTTCAACCAATCGGTACAGTATAATTTTGACTTACATATTATCATGTTTGCTTTTTAACAATGGCTCATGAAATTCAAACCCATAACTACGTGATAGTAAAATGGTAAGTTAAAGAAAATGTGTCCTTTTTTCACTACTCAGACTCGGAAATTGGCATACTTTTGTGGGGAAATTAAAAAAAAAATAAACGTAACGATATTAATGTACTGTTATTTCTTTTAAGCAACAAAACAGTAAAATGCTACTCCTCCTACTAAGAAATGTGAAGTTGTAGACTCGAAACATTATGTAATTATATATGTAGCATTTAGAATGTAATCTTTAATGTTGCTATGAGTAAGGATCGAAAAGAAACTATAAAAATGCTTTAAGTCTTTTTTGTTTCTGTTCAAAAGGTGGATGATTATTGTATTCAGGTTTAGTTTTGTACAGAGACTTAACATTGGCATTGTGGGTGTAATAATTTAAAAAAATTAAGTTTTCTAAGAACACTCATAAGGATGTTTTGTATTTATAAATAATAATAATAATAATAATAATAATAATAATTTATTGCATTTATATTGCGCATTTCCAAAATTTAAATTCTGCTCAATGCGCAGTACATGAAATAAACATACATAAATAAATGTGTAAACATCACAGAGGTAATGGCACAAACAAACATGCAAATGATATATTCAATCACACATACACACACATGCACATAAACATACACTCACAGACACACACACATACACTCACACACCCATACGCATACATACACAAGTAGCATACACCTACACACACCCAGACAGACACACACATGCACACAAGATCAAAGTATAATAATGCAGATCAATAATCGTGAGAATTATGGTAGTTCCATGCCAAATGCTTTTTTAAAAAGGTAAGTTTTAAGATGTTTCTTAAATATTGTGATAGAGGCAGACTCTCTCAATGACTTGGGCAGTTCATTCCATATACGGGGGCCAGCATAGTCGAAAGATCGTTCACCATAGAATTATACTTTCTGGATGGGAGACATAAAGTTAATGTGTCACTGGAAGATCTCAGAGCACGCCTAGGACAGTAAAGGTGCATGTAGTCTTGTAAATACTGGGGAGATGTCTTATGCAAAGACTTAAAACAAAAAACAGCAAGCTTATATTCTAACACTTAGGCAAAGCAGAGTTTCCTACATTGTGTCACTGGCAGCCAGTGTAATAATTAAAAAAAATTAAGTTTTCTAAGAACACTCATAAGGATGGGAATCGTAATTAGTATAATCATATTTGCATTAAATTTGGTGTATATAATTCCTGTAAAGAATGTACACTACTACTTTTATTCTTTAAAAAAAAAATTTGTTAAAATTAAAAAAACCTAAGAAAAAACAACCGCAACACGAAAACAACAACAACAACAACAACAACAACAACAACAACAACAACCAACCACAACAATAAAGAGAGAGAGAGAGAGACAGGGGGGGAGGAAGTGGAGAAGAGACAGAGAGAGAGAAAGATATTATAGAGAGAGGGAGAGGGAGAGGCAGAGTGAGCGAAAGTGATAGAACGATAAAGAAATGAAGTGACAAAGAGGCGGAGAGAGAGAGAGGGAGGGGGAGAGAGAGAGTAAGAGAGAGAGATACTTTGAATTTATTGCCTCGCACCCAACGTCAGTACTGTATAGACTTGTGGACGGATCCCAAAACTATCGACTCAATAAATATTACGTGCCGTCGCACAGAAACAATGTAGGGATACTATGACTCCATCTCAGCCGGTTATAAATCGTGATTACGAACCAGGGACCTCGTGATTGGGAGACCAACGCTCTACTAACTCATTAATTCAGAATCTTTTATGAGAAACGTCTCACAGTTTCATTACAGAAGATCGGCTACGACTTTTAATATGGGACAGGAAGCTCTATGCTTAAAAAAAATAAAGGAGATAGCAAAACCGCATATGCAAGAATTATGTTCTATTTTTTACTATACTAACACTCTCACGTGGCACTGATTTTTCTCAAAACCGCCAAAACTGCATATGGAGTCATTAAACCCAAAAGGGCAGAAATAGCCACAATAGATCATGTTTTCAACAACTGCACCAATGAACCATATAATCCCCTTGCAACCCAGGCCCTGCACCCAGAAAATACTGGGCCCACACAAAATTCGAGTACGTATTCGGATCACATGAAACCAAATTCGGTCCGAGCTGCGAGAGGAGACAGCTGGATGAGCCTAATCCGGACCAGATCTAAACTCTTTAAATAGGTTTAAGAAAAATCATGTTGGAATTTTGTTTTGTTTTTAAAAGAGTGCGTTTGTTTTATATAAATTTATGTTTTGCCGTTTTTCTTTCCTTCTCATCATCATCATCATCATCATCATCATCATCATCATCATCATCATCATCATCATCATTCACCATTTCCCTATTTTAATTAAATGTTAATGTTATGAACATTAACAATGTTTAAATTTATTCATCTTTTATATGTGAATTTTATTGTTTTTGTCCCTTTGATCATTTTTCTTAATTTGATAATTTCTTTAAAAAAAAAAGATTTACTACGATTCCAGCAATCGGATTACCGGACAAGCATAAAAGCAAAAAACCCTTCTCGAAATACTTAATTCTCAAAAGTCTGCTAACTATACTGTTAAATGTATGATACTAAATAATTATGCTTCCCAGTATAGATCACTAATTACAGTGCTGACTAAGAGTTCTCCTTCTCAACATTCTTCAAAGTCTGGTTACCGGGCTATTAATATTAAAATAATCATAACTGCACGTAAATTAAACCTCTGTAAAATCTCAAAAGTCTAAGTACCAGACTCAATAACGTCTGATATTTATTATACTTCCCCGTTTTCGATAGTCTTATAACGGAGCTATAATAGTATAACCACAGTACGTAATTGAACCTCATGTAAAATCTAAACCTTTTAATAATTACTACCATGCGGTAAACGTCTAATACTAAAGAATTTATAATTGATTATTACTTAGCAGTTTCATTACAATGCAGAAATCAATGACCTTTAGAATATCAGAAGAGTAGATTTAGTTACCTGATTTTAAAGTAAAATTAGATCACTTAATTTAAACCTTCATAAAAACTCAAAAGTTACATTGATTTATTTTTATTATCATCATTATGATCATATTATAATTATCATTATCATCATCATCATCATCATTATTATTATTATTATTATTATTATAATTATTATTATTATTATTATTATTATTATTATTATTATCATTATTATTATT
>RQTK01000431.1:302938-316238 GCA_003991915.1 Elysia chlorotica
GTAGTAGTAGTAGTAGTAGTAGTAGTAGTAGTAGTAGTAGTAGTAGTAGTAGTAGTAGTAGTAGTAGTAGTAGTAGTAGTAGTAGTAGTAGTAGTAGTAGTAGTAGTAGTAGTAGTAGTAGTAGTAGTAGTAGTAGAAGTAGTAGTAGAGGCAATAGCAATTTTTTTATAAGTAGTAGAAGTAACATAGTAATGTTGTCAACATATTAGCCCTGTATTTATTTGTTCACCATCTATTGTGGCTGATCTTGTCTACCACAGGTGAGATGTGGAGAGCAGCGTCTCCAAGCAGAACTTCAGCAAATGGAGGCTAAACACGAAACTGAGAGCGCCACCTACAAAACGTTTGTCGGTGGCTTGTTGGAATTTGAGGTGCGAAGCATAATTATGCTGTGTGTTGTCTATGAAAAATCGGCCTTTACCTTTTTTGCATCGCTTTATTCAAGGTATATTCTTTGTGTGCACACTATTTTTGAAAAGTTAAAAAATGTGTTCAGGGTAAAGCTTTGATGTTTCCTATTTCAAAATCGGAAGTGTGCAGTTTAATGCAAAGATGTGATTGCACAAGTCAGAGCACGTCAATGCGCACAACATGTTTGCGGTGTGATGGTCACCGAATCGATGGTTGAATCCTAAGAGTGACGCTGGTCTAATGTTTATTAATTTTTATTAGAGTAAGGACAGAATGATAATCAGAGAGTAATATACATGTAAGTTTGGCTTACCAGCCTACAAGCCCAAGAACGATAAATTCCGCAAGCCTTTTTTTTTTCTCCTAAACACACTATTCGTCAAGCGGCCAATAGTTGATCATTCTAGCGGTAGAGCGCACGGCTTCGATTCAGAAGGTTACGGGTTTGATTCCCGCTCCAACCGCCTGGTCTAACTTATTCTGGTGGATTGGTGTTCGTTAATTGCTATTTTCCAAGTCTCTGGGATTTTTACTTTGTGATGCCGCCACAGTATTTCTAGACCAGATGGCTGAGCTTAACACAAACTAAATATTTGGGTTTTATATTCTAACATTCATTAAGTCCATTTTGATGGTTTTATATTTTTATCTATTATTTTATGCAATATTCCATAATTTTTTCTTTACTCCACAGATGCCGGAGGTTCCAACTCTGAACAGCCATCTACAGAGGTTTCTGGGATCCAAGAACAATGTCAATAACAACACAAGCAGCGACAGGAAGGCAGCGCAAGACAAGCAAAGGGGCCTCCTACATAGAGATAAGAGTAGAAATGCCGCGCTGGTTCAGGACCAGTTCAATGAGGTGTCGACCCCCAGGACTACATTGTCCGAGCTACAGGCCCAAACGCTCCGCCTATCTTACCACGCTATCCCTAAAGGTCGCTCGGAAAGCTACACGCCAAGTCCTATCCACTCTCCGAGAACGGCGTTTGTGACGACGGAGTTTCTCCAGAAAAGGCTCAAGTCGGCCCATCATGGGACCAGGGGGTCTCGAGATTCGCCCGCCGATAGAGATAGACACGCTAGAGGCAAGCTGCTGCCTTCCCATGCCCATGCGGACGGTGCAGGAGATGGGCGAGCGGAGGAGTTCGACGAGGATGATCTGTACCACACCATGACTGAGTATGGGCTCTACCAGGAGCTTGGCAAAATCAACGATCTCTATGTAAATAAATCCGACCACCAGAGTAAAAGTGCTAAATCTGTCATGCTGCCTGAACTGACACCGTATTGAAACGATATATACCACGCCTTTGGTCGTAAACATAACGTTGTGGTAAGCTTACGACTCGTCCTAAATAAATAAGGTTTAGACGAGTTATTAGTTACCGCGACGTTGTACTTACGACCTTATGACTGAGTATTATCTTCATCATGGGCTTGGGAAACGTAACGGGCTCTATGTGCATAAAGTGTACCACTAGAGTACAAGTGCTAAATCTGTTTTGCTGCTTGAACTGCCGCCATATTGAAATGATTTGTGCCACACCATGCCTGAGTTTGGTCTCTACCAAGAGCTGGGCGAAATCAACGGTCTCTACAAAGAGGACCACTCAAGTAAAAATGCTAAGTCTGTTTTGCTCCTTAAACTGGCGCAAACTTCGAGTCACAATGCTATGCGTTTGAGGGCTGACGTGACATATTATTGGTGAATCCACAAAGAATGTTCCTATCGGAATAGTTTGCAGATAAAGGTATGGGTTGGTTTCGGCGCAATGAGGGAAAAAATTGTAGATATCACTAACAAGTTGTTGGAACAGCATAAATCTCCTAAAAGAAACAATCCTAATTTTCCTGTTACGACATACATTCATATTTTCGTCTTATTTCGTTCTGTTCCTCACAAAACAATACTTCAAGAGTATAGAGCAGCTAATGTTTTTTTTCTCTTTTTAGTGTCCAAAGCAATTAGATCACATGATGTGCGGGGGGATCAGGAAAGAACGATTATTGCCTTAGTACAAAAAATTATGCCAAAGCAAAACTGGGAGAAAAACTACGCAGTGTAAATTAATACTATTTCTCAAAGAGTATAAACAAGCTCTCAGTTAACTTAAAGAAGAAGAAAAAAAACAGGGACCAGTTTTACAAAACAGTAAAAATGTTTGAAACATGATGTTTAGAAAATTGGGAATTGTATCCTCAATATGAGTTGCGGTGAAGTCTTTGCAGTGGTGCTAATATAGGTTGGTGTAGATTTAGAGTGGTGTTATGAATTATTTTGTAGTTTCACGTAAGCCCCTACCTTGTTTGAAAAGTCAACGATTTTATATATATAAACACATTAAAAGTATCAGTTTAGATAGAATTTCAATCATGTACAATAAACATATTCCGTTTGAAGCAACACTTACTCCCTAATTGCATTTGCCTGAACATGTAAATTACTGTGTTCCTTTTGTTGTTATAACCGTTATCCATTATATTAATCCAATATGTGTATGTTGATTACGTTGCATATCAACACGACCAAAAATTATTAAATTATTGGCGTGAATGCAGTTCGACTAATGGATGTTCAGGTGATATAACGCCGATTCGGATAAAAAAAAAAGGGGGGGGGGGGCGGGTCTTTAACTCTAATACCAATCAGAGGTTAACAATAAATTCACTATAAAATATAAGGATGAAACAATGTAAACAAACAACTTCATTTTTTCATAAGCTACAAAACTTCACAAATCATCTAACTTATTTTTATACGGAACGTGAAGAATAATTACATGTATAAATTTTCAACTGTCAGTCTATCCTAGTCGAGTCCTTCTTCTTCTGGTTGAGGCACATAATGATTCGCCCCTGCGTATTTTTGGATTATCCCCCTTTATACACAGTTTTTTCCCTTTTAATATGTAAGGGGCATAAAGCATTGCTTGGATGTGTAAATATCCACTTATCTTCCTTGGCCATTTCCCCCTTTCTTTTTCATATCCCACTGACCAAAGAGAAATCTACTTGGCGCAATTGTAACAATTGAATTAATCTTTCTCTGTCTCTCTGTCTGTTTACCTGCCTGCCTTCATGTCTGTTTCCCTCTCTCTCTGTCTCTGTCTCTTTCTCTATGTGTTATATAAAATGATATATACATGTATTATTAATATATACTGCAATGAGAGCCTAAAGCCGGATACCTAAGACTTGAGGGTGAAGCAAATAATTATATTGTATTTCTAAATTTAATGGTGAGAACCAAAACGTTACACAAAATGTAAAATTTTTATCTTAATGAGCTGTAACAATTTGGATCACAGAAAAGATCAATTATTAATTATTATGAAAAAACAAAAAACCAAGGCAAGGGGAAAAATATGTTACACAATTATTTTATTCAAGGATAAAACTGGCCCACACCGTGCCAAGATGGGATCTGACGGATGGAGCACAAAACTGCTCAATATTCACCTCTAAATCACATTACAGATGGTAAGGAGTTTAGAATAGTCATTGACAATATATAACACATGTGCTTGTAATAATTCATTGAAAACTATTTATGATCAGTTGCAACTTTTAATAATTTGTAACATCATAGTCAACTCGAGTGGATTTCAGTAAGATTTAGCCATATCAATGCTGTGTTTGTGAATGATATATTTTGCACTCTCTAACTCTCCTAACTACCACATATCCTGACATGTGAATCCATAAAAAGAATTTTATCTTAAATTAATACAGTACGAAATTGAGAGGATAATTAATAAATTACTATCAAGCAGTGATAGAAAAACATTTATAAAAAATGTCAACAAACTATAAAGCAAAGTAATCTGTGGTTCTCAAAAGTGAACCTGTCTACTAGTATAATTTTCACACCTCCTAGTCAAGAATATCCTATATATATATATATATATAATTATATATATGGCAACAGAACCATAAAGCAGGATACTTTAAAACAAGTAGTCAGCAAAGTGACTCAAGGAGGATTCAAACTCCAGACCTACTGCATCAGAGGATGACGATTTAAAGTTTCTGCTACAGCACTAATTAAAACATTTGTGCAGGACTATTTTATACGTGAAAACAAAAATATTAAATTGGCAACATCTTTCTGTCAACATTGCAAAAGGTAAATTTCTAAATGTCTAAATAAATATCTTAATCTACACTTTAGGCCAAGTATACTTTTACATGTCATAGCTTAAAATAAAAAATAAAATAAAAAGAGATCTTGTAAGGAGGAAGGCTATGCAATGGAGAAAAAGTCAACCCCTAGGGCTTATGTGTTTGCTTGAGGAAAAAAATGAATTGGTTTTTCCCTCTTAATGATTACATGCACACATTTGTAAGTAAACTTTCAAAAATAATTGCCACAAAAGTTTTTACAAAATATATAAATCTTATACTATGTATGTGCATTAACAATAAATTATTTATACACTGATTGTTTTATTGGCAAAAGAATCGAAAACAACAAATTTTTATGAGAAATGAAGTAGTTCTCATCAAAACGCGTACAAAATTACACCGCGCTGCTTTTTAAACAGAGAAACCCAAAATGGTAAGGCACATATTGGAGTGATTAATCAGCACATATTATGTAAATAACAGTGGGAAAGTAATGGCACATAATTTTATGATCCTTTCACATTATAGAACGCTTTTACAGGTATACTTTTAGATCCTATTCCCCTGATCCCCTTTCCTTCAATTTTCTTCAATTGTTGTAAGATATTACAGCTTTTCTCTTCTCATCACATGACCAAAGATTGCTTGGCATCTACAATTCTTTTGTCCAAGCTTCCTGTACAACTGTTTCATTAGGCTTCTACGTATCCATGAAATTCTGAGCATTATTCTGAGGAACGACATTTCAGCTGTCTCCAGGTTCCTCTACGTTTCGTTTGAGATTAGGCATGCCTCACATCCATACATAAGTATGAGTTAATTATACAGCATTTAATGACTCTTCTTTTTGTCTGCATGGAGATGCACATGCTTGTTTTAAGACTGCTTTCATTTTATGAAAACTTTGTTTTGCTTGTGCAATTCTTGATAATATTTCAGAGTTTTCTTTCCATCACTTGTGATTTAAGTTCCTAAGTATTAAAATTGGTCACGCTGTTTGAGTAAAGCTTATTTGATAGAGATATTTATCCATACTCATGGCAACAACAAAAAAATATTGAAAGAAAGACAGGGGCACTTCAAACTCCCAAAACAATTAGACTTATACTAGCAGCTTTCCTCTTATTAATGGCACATCACTGCTGATAAAAAAAGAAAAATTAATTATAAACAGTTGTGGATAGCAATGAAATGATATAATTTTCTGAGAGAATTTTAGTATAACATACCTCCTTCCGTAAATCAAGCATTCCATCATGACATAATTATGAAGGTGTGGATAGATGTATTATTTTAGTTTGGATGGTGTCAATACCCATTACAAAACCATGTTAAAATAACATAACTCTTCTGTGCAAATGAATGTGTGCACATAAAGGTTACAGAATAAAAATGGTATTCTAGAAGATATAGTCATGTTATTCATAACTTCCTGCCCTCTACATACAACATACAACATATATGATCATGTTCAGCCTTTCAGTCTTCAGAGCAATATTTAAGTATATGAATGAGAGGTTTAAAAAGGCTTGTGCTTTGCTCTTACAGTCTGTTGTTTTACTCATTATTCCCTACCAACCTATATTTTCATTTGAAAAAGATTCTTTATCATATCTACTATGCCATTCAATATAAAAATAGCATGTTTTTTATTCTCTCTAAGAAAAGTTTATTCAAAGTACAAAATTAAAAAAAAAAAGATATGGGAAGCAATAATAAAAGAAAAAGCATTGAAAATAGTTAAAGTTGAACTTTCAAGAACCTTTTATAACATCCTGATAATAATGAGATCACAAAAAAATGTACAATAAACTTCCAAAATAGTACAAAGTAGAAATTATGTTTTCCAAAAATTTTAACAGACAGAACCTGTAATGGTTGCCCAAATTCATGTGATCACATGGAAAAAAAAGTTTCATGGAACATTTGAATTTGAAAAAAAAATTACAAGCAAAAACATTCATTAATTTTTTTTTACCTTTCTCAATTAGGAAATGAGGAAAATAAAAATTGTTACATATTGTGAAATCTATTTCTTAAAACCATAGTGAATTGAAGAATTTAAAAAAATTAATGTAACTTAAGAAGACAATTTTTCTTTGAATGTGTATTCTTCACATCCATTTTGAACGTTCAAATCGTGAAGTGCACATACACGTACCAAAAAGGGTACAAAAAATGACATGCCATTGATCGGGTTAAAGATAAAAGCATCAGACACAATTCCCCGATGTTTCAATTAATCAGTGACTTCACACCTCAGTGAAACCAAATTTGAACAAATTGCATAGCTTCTTTGAGAAATCGTATGCACTAGACTAGGGCCGATATCATATGTGATTTTGCTGCATTGAAAATTAAACTCCACCGGTATGTAATGGCAGAATTTCTTTATACTATACATCATAAAATATAATATATTATTTACAACGGTCAATCAGCAAAGTGGCAGTGAGCACAAAAAATGGCGCTGTAGGCTAACACAATAGCCCCATTATTGGGTGAAACATTGGCAATAATGTTATCTACACACTCTTGTTTATATGACACATTCTAACCTGCATCATACTATGAATCTCTGTGAGAAAACTGTGTAGTTCCATTCTCTTTGTGAAAACACAAAATTTCAAAAGCAGCAGTAAAGTAGCTGTCATGAATTGTTACATAAATAAATTTTTAAAAGTATTTAAAAAATTGCACATATATACAAGTCTTATTGATTTAATCATCAGCAGTTGAAACCTGGATGGGATAAACTCTTAAGCTTAAGAAAGCACCATCAAATTGCAATCATTTTTACTTTATAAGCCTACTGCTGATCTCTACCTAAAAATTCAGGCTCTAAAAAAAAACTATTTCTTCTTGGGGAAAGCCCTGTCCACATCTTTGAGCAGGACGAGAGTTTTGAGGGCAGGTGGGCACGCCAGTCTCTGCGCCGCCCATGTGACATTGTGACCTGACGCCATCATGACCTTCCTCACCATCCGGCGCGCCTGGGTGTGAAGCGACACCGCTTTTCTCTTCAAAGTCGGTTTTGCGTCTCCCCGCTCTGCTTGAGAAGTTGAAGCTGAAGCAGGTGATCTCGCACGGCTGGGAGTCGAACCACTCTGGCCGATGATCGCCTCCAGATTTTCCGGGCTGTGGCAGGAGGCAGAGCACAGATGCAGCTTCAAGAGGAGCATGGACATCATGTCCGAGGAAAGAGAGCGCAAGTTCTGCTCCTCAGCGTTTTCCTCCCCTCTTGGGATATGAAGCAAACTGTCATTTCTACTGGACAGCAGGACGCGGGCCAGCACCTCGTGCGTGGGTCCTAGCGGGGTACCGTGGGCGGCCAGAACTTGCATGAAGATGTCCAGAGAGACCGGGGTTAGCTGTTCGTCGCCGCGCTTCACCAGCTCTGACATGGCCATGATGACGGCATTCTCATGCTGTAGGGAGTGGCCTAGGGAGGAGTGTAGTGGGAAGTTTGCCAGTCCAAGGTGTGGCCAGGTGCCCAGGCCCCCTACACTTGGCAGCCCACTAAACGCCAGAGGCGACACGTGGCTTTGGCAGGGCTGAGTAGTGGCCCCCAAGTGGAGCAGTTCTTGCACTAGAGCCAGGTTCTGGTTGTTTATGGCCTTGTACAGGGGCGGACCCAAGCACTGGTGCTGAAAACATGATATCAGGTTGATATCGGCTCCATGGTGCACCTGAGATAAACACAATAAAGTATGTGAGGCAACCAGGGTGAATCAGGTACAAGTCAGAATTAATATGCATTTTAAACTTTTACATAACATGATCTGAGGCCTTTTTCTTTAGTGCGCACTACTTTCGGGAATTTTCACAAATTTATAAAAGGTAAAAGCTTGGATTTTTATTATTAAAAAAAAAATTACTATCACAAGAGCACATCAATACACATAATATGTGTGTAGACTTTTGGTAAAAGGTTAAAAAGTTGATACCTGATTGATTTATTACAGGGGCCATTATTTTCATGAACAATGAAGAGACGGCCGAGTTAGAAGGTATAGTATTTTAAAATAGATAAAAAGTTTAAGTATCTGGGCTGTATCTAGGTAGAGCTGTACTTTATACATCATTCAAGTGTTGTTTTTTTTTTTTTACAAGACTATCCATCAGTTTAAAACAGACATACAGTGACTTGCTTTCTCTATGTAAACAAAAAATATTAGTTGTGTCCATGTCGAATTAAGAAAAATGAATGTGTTGAATCAAGCAAAAATGTGCAAATGCAAGTCACGATTAAAAGGGATTTAAAACAATCATCTAACTAAGGGAAGCTTTAGCATCAGATGTTGAATTAGTGGAGTGCACTGTAGATGTAAAGGCAAGTGGCAGCAAACTGAAAGCTTACCAGTAGTCTGACCATGTCTATGAGGTTGTAATTAATGACAGTGGTCAGAGGGGTCATCCCATAGTTGTCTACAGCGTTAGGGTTAGCTCCTGCTTTGAGCAGCACCTTTAAAAAAAAGCATAATACAATATTATACACAAAAAAATGCCTGAACGATAGATATAATATATCTATGCTGTTGAGCAGATAAATACATCTGTATAAATTTACTAATTGAAGGACGAAAAATACAAACCTGCACAGGAATTACTAAGCTTTAGAGCTGTCTCTCCCTCTCTCTAGGTTTAACATTTCCTAGGTTCCCCTGAGGGATCCTATACGGCAAAGTTTTCCATATAACTTCAGAGCATCTTATTTAAATAAACTCTATGTGAGTTAACTTATTTACATCACACTGTAGTTGAGTTTAATAACCAAGATTGAAACAATATAAAGTAAAGGAATTTTTTTTACTTAAACACATTACCAATGCACTAGGATAAAATATTTATAAATCACAGCTCTAATTTAATTAAGAGTGGGGATAGGAGAACTGTTGACATTAGATTTTTAAAATCTTAAAATATTAGCCAAATTTGTCAATAAAAAAAAAGAGTTAAAATAATAGTTTGTTAGTTTTTCGATAAATTTTGTTTTGTTTTTTACAAAGTAGTGTATTCACTATCGTTGGCACGGATTAAAAGTACAGATGTTTTTTTGTTTTTTTTTAAATATTTTCTAAAGATACAATAACTATTAAAAATTAAACACTCAGCACAGCAGTATTTAAATTGTGAGAGATGAAACCTTCGGTTAGAGGTGTGCACCCCAAGATATTTTGCTTGTTTATTGTAAAAACAATAACTATTAAAAACTCACCTTAGCAGCATCTAGATTGCGATAAACCAAAGCTTTGATTAGAGGCGTTCGCCCCCAGATGTCTCGCTTGTCTATGTCCCGTGACTTGCACAGTAGAAGCTCCAGGCAGTCTTGATGGCCATGTTTACACGCTATGTGCAGCGCTGTCATGCCACAGGTGTCTCTTGCATCCACATCAACATCAAGTTCCAATAGGTATCTAGATTAGAAGACAAAGGATATGCCCGGACTTTGAAAAAAATAGAAAGAAAAAAAGGACTTCTTCCCCCAAGAATAATACCGTACAACTTATACTATACACTTCTGTATTTTACTCCATCATTGGTTGAATTGGTTTCTGAATGTCCAATATTAGAAGACAAGTACAAGACTAATGTCTGAAAATTTTATGAGTTGCAACACAGATATATGTTTTTTTGGATCAGCATCTATCTTATAAATGCTGTATTAAAATGAATATGTGCCTCATTTGTTTTCAATAAACTAAACCTCTTCAAATATTTCAAAATTAAAAAATATGATATCTGGACATAGTATACATGCCATTCTCCAGCTTGGTGACTGATTAATTTAAATGTCTACCTGCAGTAGGCAAATTTTTGCCACAAAACAATACGCCAAACTTTCTGATTGATGGTTGCTTTGTAGTTACTTATATATTTAGCACTCACCGAAGCACCGCCACATGGCCGTGTGAAGCAGCCTGCAGAGTGATTGGAGGGTTGCACTGGATGTAAGCCAGCCCACCGTACCCTGTGTTAATGGCCTCTTCGTGTAGTTCTTTCAGAGCAGCAACATCATCCTAGATCATAAATATTAATATACTTATATTAGCTATTACTAATATTATTAGTAAATACACAATCTGACAAAATCAAGAGTCAAGAGAAATCTGTCTAATTTAATAAACTTTAACTTTAAAATGAAAAAAAAAACCCACATAGATTAGACTACACACAATTCAAAAACAAAATTATATTTTATAAACTAAAAGAAAATGCTTTAACTTCAATATATTGTTTTTCTTATCATTTATAATTGACATTAAAAGCTTCTTCATAATTTTTTTTTATTTGATACTCTAAATTATCATTCTAACTACCAATGTGCCAAAATTATCAGATTTATAGCTTTAATCACAAATTAACATAACAAATACATTGCTTTTTTATATTGACCAGCCAAATGTAGCCATACTACAAAGCAAGAAATGTTAACTCTTGAAACAGGAATGTAGCAGACAGTAGTTTTAAAAATTCATAATTTCATGGAAAACATGAAAATTGATGTGTTTACCAAAAGCCTTTAAATATCCTGAGCAGCAAGGGTACTTGTTTATTTAAGGCACGGGGAAAAAGTTAACACTTACTTTTTTTAAGAGAAAAAAAAATATATTGTCTAATAAAAGCGATTGAAGTGTTAGTACACTTAACAGTAACTAGATATGAACCTTTTCGACTGCTGTTCCGATTTGAGTAATAAATACTTTGTTTTGACTACTTCCAGGTTTGTGGCTTTGATACCAACTTTGCAGGGCCAAAACTGTGTTGCTCCATGAAACTCCCATTTCACAGGTCAATGTAAATTATAATTCCTTTGGTGTTGGGAAGGGGATTAAATCTCAGCAGTCGAGGATCAATTTGATTCCTGTTAAGTTGAAGCACCACCTGGTACATAACAATTTAATAGAAAAATTGTTAGAATAAACAAAAAAATGTACTTTGGCCTAAAATTGTATTTTCTTGAGAAATCAATGATCAATAACTTATGACTTTAAATAGGAAGTTAACAAAAAACCAACCTACTGAGATATTGTCCTTTAGTTTCATGTAGACAATTAAATCAGAGTGTGAACCCTGCCAAATTACTTGGCACTGTCAGTATTTAAGTATTTATAACATTTAATTGTAAGTAAAACATTAGGGGACATTGCATATACATATATCCTCATTTAAAGTTTGCAGCGTCAAGTTGAGATTAAAACCTGTCACTACTTCATATTAATGATAATTTTATAATAAGAACCAGATATAGGCCCATATCTAAAAAAATCTAAAAACTTAAAGAGTACAAAAGATTGATGAGGAAAAGAAGTCTCTTGAACTACATCTCCCTCTAGCGCCCACAATTTTTCCCTACTGGTTGGATAGGTGTCAATATGACCAAGTCCTTAGTACCCAGGCCTGGTCTCTAGTCTGTGATAGGACTTAAAGATGCATTAGACCAGCAGAGAGGCAGGAGTTCCCTTGTTATCAGCTCAGAATCTAGATCTAGGTCGCATTGACCTAGTTCCTTTACTAAAGACTGTCATGGTTAAGTTAACTATGTGTCTTATAAAGTAGAGAATGTTAACAGTGGCATAATAATTCAATGCAGGCATACATTACAGTACAACCATACTCTCTTGTGTTGTCTTAATTTAACTACAACAAAAAAATTGAAGTTTTAATCTATATGCTACTTCAACTTTGTTTCTCTCACTCTCTTTTACTCACCCCCTCACTTTTCTCTATGTCTTTGAAAGTACATGCATCTATTATGCATTCTAAAGTGTAATGGTAAACTCTGTGCATAAGATTACATAGGCTCACATTTATAGATCTAATTGAGTAAACAATTTACTGTATAACTAGATCTACAACCCCTATCGACAACGCAGATTTTACACTGTCTAGCTTGAAGATCTAGATCTAGGCCCTTATGATTATCAATATAATCTAGAGTCTATACAGTAGCCCAGGTCTACATGCTTTTTAGAAATAGAATCGCAAAGATTTAGAACCTAGATCTAGATCTAGATCAAGATCTAGACTTCTCTAAATCTAGATCTAGATTTTTTTAGATTTTGTTATAATATATAAAAAGAAACAACAACAACAACTAGCCTTTTAAATTTAAAACCTACTTGGTTGGGTTCTGCGATCTTTAAAATCTCTAGATCTAGATCTAATCTAGATTTAGATCTACATTTAGATTAGAGGGTGAGAATTATCGCAGCCCTGCATTTAAACTAAAATACGGCACTGTAGGTAAACCTAGAACAGATCTAGGGAAACAGCCGAAACACCGAATTTCACTGAGACCACCATTCTGAGTGGTGGCCGTGTTGGGAACTTCGGATGTTTACAAATTGGAAACACCAAACAGAAAGGTTACACACTCCATCAGTTTGAGTTGACCTAGATTCTGATCAGCAGGTCAAGTTCTTTGGGTCAATAGGGTAACTTTCCGTCATGGAGATAGTGGAGGTTGTATCAGAAGGTGCTTAGATTTATAAATTTATGATCAGGTGCAGGCCCAAATACAATGTGACCTTTTCTAAAAAAATTTTTTTTTATAGTGTTCTCAAGAAACATAAAATTAATGCACGTTTTGTGGTTGAAAAAAAATTCAGATAACAACTCATTTCGAGAACATGTGATGGTCATTTTACTGGAGAATTAAAAAGGTCAACATAAACTCTAGAGCAGTTTCTCTTTAAACCCCCGCGGCGCTTTGAAGGGCGCTCGACGATCTGCGATATCAGCGATATCAGCGCAA
>RQTK01000431.1:323010-337028 GCA_003991915.1 Elysia chlorotica
ATGATGATGATGATGATGATGATGATGATGATGATGATGATGATGATGATGATGATGATGATGATGATGATGATGATGATGATTGAACAAAGCTTGAAACAACAGCTTTTTAACTGTTTGTATTATGGATAATTACCGATTTTTACTATTATTTTATTTTAATTTCTGTATAATCGTCATATTGCATGGTATCAAACACCAATTTTTTAACAAAGATATATCCAAATCGTGTTTGTTGAGTTTTCCCTATCAATCTTTGACAGAGTACATGTACCAGAAGAAATTACGAGGGGATTGTCATATTCTTTAAAATGAAACTAAGTTTGGTACGATAGGTTTTTAATGTTACTAATGATGTCCATGTAGGCCTACTTCATCTTATTGGTCAGTATTTTATATTAATGTATTGATATTGTACAATTGCCTTTTAATTTTTTGTGGAAATGAAAGACTTATTTCCAATAAAAATTGATTTAAATGGTGATTGTTGAGCTATCTCACTCCATTTTTGAAAATTAAAAAAAAACAAAACAAAAAAACAACAACAACAACAAAAAAAACTTCACAAGGGAATAAACATGTCGTCAGAATTAGGATCCATATGATCCGTATTATAGTATGTGTACCACGCCAAATTTGTGACCCTGTATTTATAGAAGTATCAATCGAAGGAGACTGTTATGCTGTTTCATAATTTATTATGAACTAAATGCAAAACCATAGCTTTGTAACTGCTAATGTTATTCACATGTGCAATAAATTTTAGTAGTATGCTATGGTGCATTCGTTATAACTGTCGATTGCGTGGCAACAAAATTTAGTTTTCCAGTAAAGATGGATTCAAAAAGTGGTTACTCACCCCTCTCATTTCACCTCTGACAGAAAACTAAGAAAAACTTCGAAATGGGATTAAAAATGTCGAAATTTGGATATCCCTTTGTATTCAAAATGAGTTTGTGTACCAAGCTAAGCTTATGTTTGTTCCCTTTACACACCCTTAGTCTAGATATTGGTATCAATCATTCATTCATTCATTCATTCAGGTGTCAGGTCTGGCGCAGACATCGACGATCAGGGATTTGGTATCAATCAAAGAAGATAATTAAGCTTACAACGCTTTCTTCTATGTGAATTTAAGTTTAACTTTCTGTAACTGCTCATGTTTTATCCTTGTACCTAATACTCTGGTGGGCCTACTTACAAACATTCACTTTCTTTTGTCATAAAATAGATCGGGCTACCGCGGGAAAAAACTAAGTCAGCTACGGTACTTCCTTTTTTGCCTAAGCCTCCACCTTGCACTGGCCCCGCCCCTTGGATTTTTGTGTCTACAGTTCAATGTTCATTTTGTTCAATGTAATAGATTCAAGGGCCTAAGTTAACTGTTCATCTTCTCATTTGTATTTTGGGCATTGGCTAGATTAAGTAGGTTTAGTGGGCCTTTTTTGCCCCCTTTTAGATTGCCTCTTTACCAGCGAGTAATTTTGGCTAGACTACTAGCCTAGCCTAGATAGAGTCTGTTCATTCTGGAATAACCTAGCTTGTCCTGTGATTAGGTCTACTAGCCTAGATTTAGTTTCTAAAATGGACTAAAACTAATGGAAATTCCCGCATCTTACCTCCATCTAAGCAAGTAAGCATAACACTGGTAACGTTTGAATGTGTATCAACGGATAAATCTTAGATTTTCTAGGCTAAGCTTACATTGTTCGTGAAAGTTTCTTACTCTAGACATGCACTCTCTTCTCCCAAATGCTCCTGACTGGGTTCTACAGACCTAGACTTCTATAAATTCTTTGTACCAGGAAAGGGATATTTTGCTCATAGAGTATAAAATTTATGCATATTATTTAGATTATAGATCTACATTTAAAATCTCTTTAGATTGTTATAGATATACTCCTCAGAACTCCAGAGGGAGATAAATAAAATTCAATTTAATCTAGACTAGTCTAGAACTAAGCCATAGATAGGAGAAGCGTTTTGTTGGTGGCTAGATTCTCCTAGTAGGCTAAGCTTCTAAAGCCATAGAACAGTGTGATAAAAAGAAGAGAGAGACTATTGATTATATTTTTAAATTCTAGATCCATCTTGATCATATTAGATGTATTAATCAGTAATGTATTGTTGTCTACTCCACCCACCAAGGTTGACTGAATCAACAAAACCTGAAAGGAAAGAGACAAGAATCAAGGAGACATCTAGTTAACTACATAACCTCACTGCTGGCCCTTATAAAACATAGATCTGTGCTAAATTTGAAAACTCAATGTATTAATCATGTTTTTCACAGCGGAGAAAAAGAAAGATGGTGTTGACAGGTCATGTGAAAATGACATAGAGCTTGAAAGCTATCAGTACCAGGATTCTAAATCATTTCTAAAATGTCTACTTTTAAAACCTGTTCATGAAACAGGTGTTGTGGGAGAAGGCCATGATGAATCATGTTCAGCAGATGGTACTCAAATCAATACTGCCATGCCTGTGGACAAAATCCAATCTAAAATGGTGAATGAGCAAAACCAGTCAGAAGTTATTTCCAAGGTTCAAGCTGAGCAAAATTTAAATATCAATGAATCTAAGCAACATACTTTGGATTTGAAGGTTGAAACGGAGAAAAATCATGGAGAGGCCCTACTACCTGTCAAAGACAGCCTGTCTCATCAAATTGCTAAAGTGGCCAAAAGAAGGCCTTTTGTTTTTTGTAACAAAAATTATTTGACTAAGGATAAATACATCTTTCGAGATGGTAATACAAAGCCAGAACTACATTTCCATGACTCGGAGGAACCTTTTCCAACAACCCCAAGAACTTCTGATAATGGCAACCGGCGCTTTGACAGACTCATAAAGAGGCTTAAAGATGGAGAGCAAAAGCTGAACAAAGACTTAAAGGATTCTCAAATTTTGAAATGTAGCATCCTTTCTAAGGAGGAACCGAAAAATTCAACCAAAAGAGCAAAAGAAAATTTGAGAGTGAGAGAAAAGAAAAAATATGAGTCTTTGATTAACTATGAACGCGACCAGTGGCAAGCTCACAAAAAGGCATTTCAAGAACTTTTACCAGAGAAAATTGACCAAGTTGCTGCAAATGTGGAGAAACAGTTAGAAATGATAAAACCCCAAAAGAGGCGTGGAAGACCACCAAAAAAAAGTGATGAGCTCAAAGCTGTGAAAGGTAGAAAGAAAAAGGGAGAAGAATCTTCCACACTGAAGAAGAATGTAACAGTTTTAAAAAAGCAATTCAGTACAAGTAAATCAGTCAAAGAGGTTATAGACAATTCAAGCAAGCGCGAGAATTTTCGAATCGAGATAGTAAACAAGAATGGATCTGAACAAGTTATTGAATTAAATGGTGAAGAAATGAATTTGCAGTCTTCAAAACTTTCAAAAGCTTCAGAGGGTAAAAACTGTTGCAAAAAGACAAAAGGGAAAGACAAGTCTGTTAAAGACATGTAAGTAAACTAGAAAGTCAAATCAAATTTAAATGATATGTACTTGTCTATAGGGAGAGCACTCCTCCTCTCTGGGTTTAACGTCTCTAGTCCCAGATTCCCATGAGGGATCCTATATGGCCAAATTGCTATGTATATTTGTATCATGGCTTTTAAAGCAAGAACGGGATGACAAAATAATACATTTTATAGTTTGATTTTGATGACATAGAATTACTAAACGAGTAAAGAAATGAAGTTTGAAGTTGTATGCATGTTGCACCCAATCAATAGTATCAGTCATTGTAATAAATTCACCAACATTTTGAGAAGATAACATTAAACTATTTTATTGTGCCACTGTGATACAAAAAAAAAAAATAAAAGGAAAATAATTTATGATAATAGCACAAATATTTTTTCTCTTGCAGGGACGCTCCAGAGAAGACAAACTCGTCTTTAAAAGTTAGAAGGTCCACAAACAAAAATGGTGCACTACCTCAGACTGGGGAGAATCTGACAAGCAACGGCATGTCTCAAACAATCCTCTCAATTTTTTTTTTATTGAGAGTGAACTTTAGCACTATTTTTTATTACTATAAGTATCACTTTTTTCACTGTTGTTATCATTCTCACTATCAGCGTTTTCATTTTTTATATGATTTTTTTTTTTTATGTATTTGCAGAAAATTATTAAATATCTGGAAACAGATTTATCTATATTTAAGTATTTTCTGTTCATTAATATAAATTAAGGAAGCATTATGAAGAATAAAAAAGCAGTGTTTGATTAGTTTGATGAAAATATCCACTAGGACTAGTATACTGAAAAATTTTAAACACAGCTGAGAATTAAACTGCAAACCTTTTACTCATCAGTTCAAAGCTTTAATCGATTGAGCAGCTTGTGCCTGACCACCATTCCTTTTTTAGGATGCTTATTGAGACAAAGGCTGGGCTTAAACAATATATATATTTTTTTAGTAGACGATAGCCTAGATTTTTATAAATCTGTTTTTCTTTTGTTTTTTTGTTTTTTGTTTGTTTCACAGAGGCAGTTTCTTCAGTGGGACTAGGAAGAAAACCACAAAAGAATGTAAAACATCAAGCTTGTCCGGCTACTTTTACTTTGCCCTCGGTGTCATCTCTAGAAAAAGACTATGAGCTAGTCAGCTTGTCGCCGAACAGCAGTCCTAAACATGGCAACTTCAAGACTGATCAGTTTTTCATACCGCAGTATACCTTTAACAAGCAGGGAAAGGTAAAGTTTCAATTTTAGGAAAGAAATATTGTTTTAGAATTTAAATTAAAACCAATTTTATTGTATTATCATACGTCAGAAAACATTTCTTGGTACAGATTTTCAAAAGAACATCTAAGATGATCTCTGCTGTATGAATTTGTTATTTAAAAAATTATGTGGTCAATGTTAACTCATTTGGTTTTGTTTAGATTTGGAATATGAAAAAGAGAACTAAACACAACTTAGCAACTGATGGAGTGACGGAAACAGCATAATAGTAAATAAAAGAATATACACACTTCATTGGCTTCACAAAGGCAAAAAGTTATATGATTATGTTCTTTTCTTACCTTCAGTTGTTTTAAGTCCATCATGTCCCTTAGTTACTATGTTGTATTTGGTTCTTTTTTTTTCTTTCAAATTAAAGTGGAAACCTCATAATTTTAATTGTTCAGGATTGAATCAATACTTTGACTTAAGAGGACTTGAATTACAAACCTGAACCACAAGTTTCAAGAAAAAAATTGAGACAGCTGCTTAAATTGCATTTGCAGTGTTATCTTTTATTACAACCTCCCAAATGTCCCCTAAAAGTAGTCTTGGGCAGCAATAAGCCATGAATGCTGCTTGACAGACATACTTTTATAAGGCCAATTGGTGGTGCCAACTTCATCTTAAGAAAATTAAACCAGAAAGATTTAAAATTATGATATGAAAAATGTGAATTATCAGACCTTGTTTTTTGAGGTTTCCACTGTACCTTTTTTCACTTGCATACACAGTCCTTAGCAACTGAGTAGGTGTACGCGAAAGTGCTGTGCTTTTGTTTCCCCATTGTATACTTTTCTAAATTTGAATAAGATTGAAATACTTAAATAGTCTATAATATGTATGTGTTCAATAACAAAAATTGATGCTAAAGATCTTTTTAGTGTTAAAAAAATGTGACCTTTGAACTCTTAGAAAACAATGGAATTGGTCGATATGCTCAACCAATGAAGATGACCAAACAATCTTCTTTACTACAATTTAAAGAAGCTGAAAAGGGAGAAGGAAAAATATGAGGCACCCAGTGTGAAGTCGCTAATATTGGGTTTGAGCTAGAGCCGTCTAGGCATAGAGAAACTTCCCTACATCGATTTTATTCTTTATCAACGAAAATAAATTATCTCTGTTTGTGGAAACGATACTGATAGAGTTATAATTGTTCCGACTTTTTAATGTACATTTCATACATATCAACATATATATATATAAACAATTCCAAAATTAAACGTCCAATTTGTACCTGATTAAATGTCGTTGCTTCACAATTGAAGGCTTTTTGTACCAAAGTTTTAAGAACACTTATTTAAAAATGAAATTAAATCAAATTATAGGAATATTCAAGTTCAGTGGCATGATCATGGTGAAAGTAATGGCAATATTACCTCACAAATGCTCTTTGCCTAATTACAATCGGGACCCAAACTCTTGGTTCCCCTACGCTCTGTCAAAAATATGGAACCAATTTCACTTCACTTCATGAAGATTCAAGTACAGTAGAATCTATTTAAAATGTTATTCCAGACTGGCATGATCATGGTAGGACCTTTCAGGCTCACAACAGAGCCATCTCCCCACTTGGAACTGGTTCCCCCGGGAGGGCCCCAGAACAGAAAGTCCATGATCTTACAAAGAAAGGTTCACTCTCCTAGTAACACTCCCCCTAGAGGTGGGTCCTCAGACATCATTTTTGTGTGTATTCATTGCTGGTTAAGATGTTTTGGATATTACATGTGAGCAAAATCACATTTCAAATTAAATTTAAAAGTCAAATTAATTCTAATTGGGATAAATCAATTTTCTGTGTCCTTAAAGTTAACTTTTGATAGATATATTATCTTATCCTACTCAAGGGTTGTAAATAAAACTATATTAATAATAATCTCCATAAAACCATGATTGAATAACCGCATACTTCTGAAAGACTTAATTAGCTGAAATACAAAAAATAGACTTAAAGTTTTAGGCTTTTTGGGCCTCTTTTCGAATTTTGTATAATTCAAATAAAAAAACAACAACAAAAAACTTGTAAAACACTTTGAACAAAAATTAATTGCCCTTTATATCTCTTAACGGTTAAGATTTTAGAATCAGGCAGGACAAGAGACAAGGTGGCGCGCCTTGCAGACCGAGACCGGAGGTTAACCCTCATGATATCCAGGTGACCCTGCTAGATCACAGCTACATGACTCCACCAGAGCAGTGGGACAAAGTGAAGCGATACAGCAAAACTGTGGCCAAGCAGAGTGCAAATGCTGAATTTATCGATGCCAGGTAGTTCTGCTGGAAACATAAGCTTTTGACTACATGCATGTATATCCTTTTGTAGAATATAGCATGAAGTGCACTAAATATGCTGTCATTTTTATATTCTGTTGGAAAGAGCGGTAGCCCTGGGATAGAACATCAGCTTCCGACGCAGGAGGTCCGTGGTTCGAGTCCTGACGATTTCGCCCCCTACTGACTGGGTCGGTGTCACTTGAATGTGACCGGCTCAGACAGGAGTCATGGATTCCCCGCCCTGTCTCATGTGTTGCAGCACATAAAATTGTTAGATGTCAGTCCTGGGGCTCATCCACAATATAGCCTATATAGTGCTGATGTTGGACATTAAACCAAATCAACCCCTCCCTCTCTGTTCTCAGAGCAGAATACCAGTCACTTTATTTTGACACCATTCGAACCAGTTGAAAAACAGGTTGTTTGAGGGAGATTCGAACCCCAAACCTTCATCTATAATAGTCATTTAATCTGAGAGCTGCTGCCACAACCATTAATATTGCCTGTATTTAATATTTAATGTATGTTTGTGTTCAAGCAAAGAAAACTATTTTTCTTTCTCTCTCTCTAACTCCCTTCCTCTATTTCCGTTTGTCTGTCTGTCTGTCTGTCTGTCTGTGTGTCTGTCTGTCTGTCTGTGTGTCTGTCTGTCTGTCTTGTATACTGTGCATTTAGAAGATATGTCTCTGCATGTCAATCAGTTTTTTAAATTGCATTACAATGAGTGCCTTTGTCTCATTCTTCTTGGTATAAGAGTTGAGAATATAGAACAAGCCAAAGACAATGTCCTCGTCACTATCAAGGGAGACAATATGCTGAAGATGGTAGATCAACTCTCAGATCCAGCTCAAGCACCCACTAAAACTTCCAAAGTGAGTCGCAGTTGTCATATATCAGTTACAAGGGTAGTTTAAACCATTTATATTATGATTATACCTGTGACAGAATCCATCCCCTCTCCCCTCACCTCCTTTTAGTGTTATTTAAGCTATTTCCTAGTGTTACATTGCCTAATATCCCATTTCCCAAGTAGTATCCTATAAGGTAACATGTCCCAAAACTAATCTCTTATAACTTTATGGGCTGCCACACACAGACAGTGTGAGGTTACCATTACTTTCGTCCTGTCTTAGAAAATAAATAAAGATAATCTACATTTTTCTTCTTATGTTTTTTTTTCATATACCAATTTCATTGCTGTTTATAATAAGCCATAATCAATACAAGATACGTTGAATGTTTTTTAGTTTCCCTTGAATGGTTAACAAATTGCTTTTCAGTAATAATTTATGTGAACTGTCAAACAATTTCTCTTTTTCTTCCCATGAACAACATAAATACTCTATTGAAGATGCACTTAAAAAAATAAAAATATCTGAATGGCTTTTTTTTTTCTTCTACTTTTCAGGATGGCATTCCATTGGTTTACACTCTTGATCAAATTATGACACCAGCGTTACAAAAAGCAGCAGATAGAAAGAAAAGGGAAAAACTAGGTACACTCACCTTTTCGCCATTCATGATATTTACGTAAACAATAGTTTTATTGACTAAATGATCTATACATCACTGACATCTGACAGATTAAAAGAAAACAACTGTTTTACTTTCTTTTGATTACTGCATCTCATTAAAAAGGTAATTGGTCCCAGTTTATGTGATCGTTATGGTTTAAATAAACTAATGTCTAATTAGGTTATTAAGTTGGAAAATACTAGATACGCCTTATTTATCAGGGATGGGAATTGTCCGCGGAAACGCGGATTTCCGCGGAAGTTGAGTTTGACCATCCTCGGAAATGTGTTTGCGTCCGCGGTCCTTTCGATTTACAAAAATGAATGCAATAAAATGCGAATAATTATGAAAAAATCCGTCAGATTGTATCTTCAAGGCTAGAGAGCATTTTGTGAGTGATGCAGACCTGCCTAGTTGTACTGATTTGATCGGTACGTGCCGATTTTCGTCGCCCAACCCGATTTCCCGATTTCCACGGAAATGTACGGATTTTCCAAACTGTGAAAATATTCTGCATAGCTGCGCGATCGCCGATTTTTTTTTCAATACATGTATCTGCCTTAGTTCGCCATTCATCAAGAAACCCAAGACTAGCCCGTTTCCGCAGCGGCAGAAAGCTCATGAGCGGCACCTATTACATTTCAGCCGAGTCCGTCTTGACGACGTATTTTATCATAGGCCTAGCTAGGGACCTGCGCTCTTTATGAAGCCTATTCTCTTAGATATTAGTGTCTGAGATGATCGAAAGGGTACTGAAAGTACACCTCCCCAGGCTGCCAACCCGTACGTTTCGCTATTTTCGTTAAAATTTTCTATCCAAATACGCCGATTCGTTTTAAAAAAATTGAAAATATACAACCGTCCGTGCAACACCGCTGTTTTTCGCAATAAAGGTACATGTACATGTCTACGATTTTCCTCTCAATCACGCAACCAAAACGAGAGATGAATAAAGAAAGTTTCCAGTTTTTTGTGCGTGGGCGAAATAACATTTTTGAACGATTCATTTATTTTATCGATATGTGATATTTTTCTCTTTTTTTCTGTACTTGTTATACATTGCTTTCGTGATTGGGTTGGTCATCAACTTACTTGATACCAACCAGTCCTAACTCGTTGTTTTCTCTTGCGCTCATTCGTCCGAATCATACCAATCTCTCTATCTTGGCCTTTAGTTCCCTGTCAAGCTAGTAATGATTCTGATTTGCGTTACCATGAGCTCAATATGCGTTTACAAACAAGTAACGTAGATCTACTTAATCGTTTATTCGTGCGATTAACACCATCTTTAAATCCAGGTTCTTATTGAGGCTACAACTTCCTCCCATGCACGAATCTTCCGCGAGGGAAACAGGTGTACATCTACTCTAGTTATCTTTTATTTGTCCAATTAATACTGATCTATCAATCTTCACATCCAGTCTTCGGGGCCTGGCGTTATTTCCAGCTAATCATTCTGATTGTTCTTAAAGTTTATCAGCCTATTTTTTCATCTTACGGCGTGGTTGTCGGTGTATACGCTTTAACATTTTTTTGCGAAACTTGCGCCCGTGTACCTTTGCGACAAGAACATTAACGTAGATCTAATTCAAACTAGCATCATGATCTTGATATAAAAACCTGGTTCTACTACGGCGATTTGTCTTTCAGGAGCTACACTTATATTTTACCAGTGTACTGACGCTCATTATCTAGATAATGGGTCACATGGAAGATCCTATACGGCGACGGGATTACAAAGCGTGATTTTTGTCGATCACATTCTACACAAGGCTGAGTCTATAGGCACTAAAGACATAATTTATAATAGTATTTCACACCTTCCTACAACGCTGATGTTCTTCGGGCAAAAAACCTAGAAACTCATGAGAGCTAGGTCCTCTGGAGGACGATGAGGAATTCTTTGACTTAGAAGTTCGTATTTCATATACTTAGCTTTACAGTGAGACAAATAGTCACTAGATCTAGGGATCTTAAATACTGAATTTCTAGCTAGGAGAGGCTGTTTTTTGGACCACAGAAAAGCTAAAAATCGTGTTACCCCCCACAAGGGGCGTTGTCCCTTGACCCCACCGGGGCCTGGGGCGGCCCCTGGACCCCGGCCGCGTTACCTTTCCTCGGAAATGGCTTTGAGATACACTCTTCAGGTTTGCAAAATTTAAGATAATGTTAGTAACATTCAAAATTCTAAATAGCGTGTGCTAATTTCTGTCTTCTTTAAAAAAGAAACTTGAAAAGCCTAAAGACAAATGTCCTGGTAAGCAATGTTTTAATTAAAAAAAGAACTATTTTGCATTTGGTTCTTTTTCAAAAATAAGCAAAGAAAAAAGAAACATATGTATTTCTGTTTTTTTTTTACTTTTTAGAAAGGCCTTTTTTGTTTTTGTTTTATGTTTTCAATTCCGGTTCAGTTTTATCACTCTACAAGATCAATTTCCTTGCTTTGAGATATTCTTTTTGCAGAATGAAGATAGGCATTTATATTTTATGGGGCACTTTTAAATTCTGTTTTGCTCCATAAGGTGTGTACATTTTTTTGCAATTCATACTAGAAGTTTAAAGATAGTTGAAAGATTCCTCTGCCCTTTAGCAATAAACTCCATAAGTTGCCTATCATCTTTCTTCAGTTTTGTTTTTCTACCCGTTTAATCGATGGACAGCTTGTGTGCTCAGTGTTTGTTGTAATACTTTGAGCCTAAACAATTATCAAGTGTCTAATCATATATAATTTGATCTCCTGATAGTTAGACTCAAAGGTCCTTTTAAAAAATGTTTAAACTTAATTTTTCTATTAAAAATCGTCTTGATTTCAGAATCAGTCTCAGGGTAAGCTGTGCAGTTTAATGAGAAAAGTATGTCTGAGGAGAGGGGAACATTTTTAATCCCTCCTCTGGACTATAGATCAAAGAGATTTTGAGCATACAGTTTTTCCACTACATCATTTTGTTAACCCTAATAGTTAAGATGTTGTCTTTTGTATGTATGTCTTGTCAGATCATACTTTTTTTGCATTTCATTTTTTAGCTTTTGGCTGATCGTTGAGAATTTTTCTGAACTATGATCACTACCATTTACCATTTTATTATTATGATTTACCTTTATAATATCGACATTTTTGGTCCTTGTCATACTTCGGTGAGTGCTTTATCATTCTACTCATTTTCATTTACCCCTTTGTCTTCACTGATCCTTGAACTTCATATCAATGTGTATATATATATGGTGTTTCAAAAGTTGTAATTTAGCCTTTTATATCCTTATGATTACATTAGTGTTGTCAACATATTAAACATTTATGTATTTATATAACAAGTATTTATGTTAGTATGCTGTTTCCACAGATTTTCCTGTGAGAGTGGAAGCAAGTTCAGCAGAAGCTTTATCATCCAATAGAGTTAATTTTCTCAATAGCAAGACTGTGATCACCTTGGATGATCTAGCAGAAGAAGAGGACAATGATGAAAGGACAGGTAAACTTAAAATGAAGAAATATATGTATTACATTTGGTTCTTTAAAAGGCAACCTTCTTTCTTTTTTGTATATATTATATATGACTAGAGCTCATACTTATATCACAACCTTAAGTTTATCAGCCTTAAGCTAGTTTAATTTATGATACTTCTAAGTTAATCTTTTTTATTCTTTTGTTGAAGATGATTGTCTTATTTCTTCTGACTTCCTTAAATAAAGTCAGTGTTTTAAAGACATAGGTCAAAAGTATGAGAGACTAATGAGAAAAGTATGACCGAGGAGAGGGGAACATTTTTAATCACTCCTCTGGACTACAGCTCAAAGAGGATTTTTCAGCATACAGTTTTTCCACTACATCATTTTGTTAACCCCAATAGTCAAAACATTGTTATTTGTATGTATGTTTTGTTTGCTGATACTATTTATTTGAAATGCTCTTTGCCTAAATCAATGATTTTTGTATTTCAATCTTTATTAGCTTTGGCTGACAGTTGAGAATTTTTGTGAACTCTGATCACTACCATTTACCATTTTATTATTATGATTCCGCTTTTTAATATCTATATATAGTGTTCCAAAAGTTGTGATTTAGCCTTTCTATATCCCTAAAATTACATTAGTGTTGTCAACATATTAAACATTTATATCTTTATATCTTAAATATTTATGTTGGTATGCTGTTTCCACAGATTTTACTGTGAGAGTTGAAGCAAGTTCAGCAGAAGCTTTATCATCCAATAGAGTTAATTTTCTCCATAGCAAGGCTGTGATCACTTTGGATGATCTAGTGGAAGAAGAGAACAGTGATGAACGGACAGGTAGACTTAAATTAAAGAAATGTATTCATGACATTTTCATAACTTTATCAAGACTTAAGAGACATTAAACTTAGAGAGGGCTTCGCTTTCCCTGACCAAAGATTACTTCGCATCTGGGGGGGGGGGGCGCGGTGGTCCTGGGGTAGAACATCAGCTTCCGACGCAAAAGGTCTGTGTGGAGCCCTGGCGATTGCGCTCCCTACTGGTTGGGTCAGTGTCAGTATAATGTAATCAGCTGAGACGGGAGTCGTGGCATCCCCGCCCTGTCTCGTGTGTGGCAGCACATAACATTGTCAGACGTTAGTCTTAGAGTCTGTCCACAATATGGCCTATATAGTGCTAATGTTGGACGTTAAACCAACTCAACAACATCTTCTCATCTAGCTTTGACCAGTGCTGAATATTTTTTTTACTTTTAGATCTCTCCTTCATCGTGACAAAGAGGGTCCAACAAGACCATGTCTTCTCTGAATGTGATAAAACTAGTCCCATCCCTATTAAAAACAAGAATCCAGTCAACATAAATGATTTTATCAAGACTTGTTGAAAAAATGTTAAACTAAGAGCAAATTTTGCCCTCCCCCTGACCAAAATTTACTTCTCATCTAGTTTTGATCGGTGCTGAATATTTTTTTTTTTACTTTTAGATCTGTCCTTCATCGAGACAATCTCCCAGGTTGTTCTGCTACAGAGGATACTCATACGGTCTTGGTCAGGGCAGGGACAACTTTTGCTCCTCCGCGTCGATGCCCATGCTGCGGAATCCTCGGGCCCTGGCCCTGGCCTGCCCAACTGCTGCTTCTGCCTGCGTCTGTTCCCCAACGAGCCCCTCCTGCTGAGGCACATTCAGACGGCCCACCAGTTCTCCTGGATCCAGAGCCAGAGCTTGCTGGGCGCCCTGCACAACCAGGTAGACCAGGCGTCGGCCAGATGTTCCAGTATGTGGCTTTTCTCTGGTGATCCGGCCGTCGTTAGCAAGAAAGGAATGTTCAGTTGCCCGGTGTGCCAGCCTTCAGAGCCCTCGGACCCAGCACTGATGCTGAGCTCGGAGCTCGAGCTCCGGCGCCACATGCTGCTCTGTCACAGCGTGAGTCTGGACAAAGACCAGAGCAGCCACTGCTTCTCTAAAAGTGAGTGCTTTTTAAATTCATTTATTTTTACATTTTTTTTATCGAGTTGTTGGTTAATAATGGAAATAGACGTTTTCTTTT
>RQTK01000431.1:337532-358295 GCA_003991915.1 Elysia chlorotica
AACAATAATAATAATAATAATAATAATAATAATAATAATAATAATAATAATAATAAAAATAATAATAATTATTATTATTATGAAATGAAAATAGTCTTTTCAATTGTGTTATGCTGCATTGACCTACCATATAGAGCAAGTATGTGCAAATCTTGTGTTACTGGTGCAACAAAACATGCTACATTGATAGTGTTTTCAGACTCAGCTGTATTGTATTTTGATTTTTCTTTAAAAGGCTTGTATTAGCTATATTAAATGACTGCCTTTTACAGACATGCTTAGTAACTGTTTTTGAAATTATTTCTTTTAGCGATACCACCTATCAATAATTTCATCAATTCATTTTCTAGATATTGATACTTATCAAAAGTTTCAAAACTTTGAAAAGCTTTTAAGATTACACAGATATTTTAAAATTGGTGAACCAGCTATTATTGAGCAGACACTGACAAATTTAAGGGCAAATATCTTTTTATATAGATTCCACAATTTTACTGAAAAATCTTTTGACAATATAACGGCTTGGTTACCTATTCTTAGACAAATATGATTTTTAGGTTTATAAGGTTTTTAGATTTGGTTATGCCAATCACAGGATGTCTCAAACAGATCAAGCTCAAAACCTCTTTATTGTCAGTGTCACTTAAACATTATGCACATTGTTTCTCTATAGAGGGAGGGAGAGAATTCTCTCCCTCTCTCCGGGTTTAACGTCTCCTAGGTTTCCCTGTGGGTTCCTATACGGCGACAGGCGGCTTTGTCAGAAGACAAAAGCTCATGATGAAGGCAAGACATGATAGATCCTATGCTTGTTCATTCTATTACTATGAGGCTAGTCCTCTAATGTATGGGGTTCCCTAATTTTGGGGTTCTAAAGTGGAAAGGGGGGATAGGCTGAGACAGACAAGACAAACCTTCCCTTCTACGCTGGGGGGACGGGCAAGGCTAGGCATTTAATTTTTTTTTATGAGTGAGGCAGGAGATAGATAGTTAAAACCGGGGATATTACCCTATTGGTGTTCTAATTTAGTATTGTTCCCCCATTCCCTTTTTTTTTTTTTTTTTTTTTTTTTTTTTTTTTTCCCTGCTGCTTATCCATTAATGCTACCACCCCCATCACAACCATAATATTGTCTCTATTGTTGCGACTGCTGTTTACTATTACTTTCCCCACCATCATCATTATCACAGTTACCAGTATTATTATTACTACCACCACCACCACTACTACTATTACTATTATTACCATTACTACGACTACCACCACTACTACTACTACTACCACTACTATTACTACTATCACTACTACTATTACTATCATTATTACTGCTACCACCCTTACCATTATTACCACTACCACTACTACTACTATTATTGTCAGTGTCACTTAAACATTATGCCGACTAGTGTTCCAATATGCAAATAATATTTCCTCTTATGTACTTTGGCTTTTTATATCTCTCCTTCTTCTTCATGTATCCTCTTTCATATTTCATGTGAAGATTACTTATGTCTTTTGTCTATGAATTCTATGTTTTGTTAAAACTGTTATGCAGTGATATGGTTAACCAGGTCTTGTTCTTAGGAAAAAACCTCTTCATTTTCACCTCTGTCTGCCTGATTCTTAGCAACTTTGTAAATTTTATTCTAAATTAACAAAGAATGACGTTGATGACTCCTTGTCTTGTGCAAGCACACTTATCTAGTTTTTTAGTTGGCTTGGAGAAGGTTGTTTATTCTTCATTAGAGAAGCATTTGATTAGCTAGCCTACAAAAACAACTATGCTATGAAACTTTTTGCTGTAGGGTAGGATGTATTATCAAATTCATAGATATTAATATTTTTTTCCAATCACAAGCATTAAATTTGCTCACACACACACGCACGCACACATGCACACACTACGCACGCATGCACACACATACTGGTGCTCTGTTTATGATTGAAACAAGTACAGCGCAATGCATCTTTCGAGGACATGACATTGTTGCCAAAACCTGAAGCTGATAATTCAACACATTTGAAAATAACCTATAAAGTAAATTACTCAAATGGTGGAGAGTAATTTGTTATGCATTTTAAAATCACATCATTGAAACAGTGCGCTCGATACACTTTGACAAACACAGTGACTATATTCTTCTATCTTTCTAGGTATGATGCAGGAGAATCAGCACCTTTACAGCGATTCTGTCCACTTCCCAGACCCACAAGGCAGCGCGTGTCATAGCTACCCCAACCAGGAACACGTGTGTCAGCTGTGCCTGGCACGATTCCCAGACTTGCAACAGCTGGAGATGCATCTTCAGATTTCTCACAAACCAGCAAGCCAAGCTCAGGTAGTAGCCCTAACTTCTTTTGAGCAATATGTATGATGGGAATTTGGTAACTGTACAGCACACACTGTTCCAATGCTCTAGTTTCAATCAACTTAGACAACAATTCCTTCATCCTGGACCACTGGAACGGTTGTGAAACATAAGTGCTTTAACGCAGTTCCAAACTGCTACAAACTGCTGTCTTTTTCTTTATGGCAAAAGAGTGGAAGCTCAGAGACCATTGGACCATAACAATTTTGAATAATAAGACAAGTTTGACTGAAAAACCCACAGATGTATTTTAATATTTTGGATACTACGCTTTACTAGGAACAGAACAAATACAACTAAATGCCCATCTTAAAAAAAAAAAAAAATACAAACCCAACTTCCCCTGTGACACTCCCTACATGACTGTGGACCATTGCTTTTTCTGCTGCATGTCTCTCTCTACAAGATCTAAAATATTCCTTCCTTTCCTTGAGTCATTACAGGAACAAAGCAACTCTTTTAACACCTGCAGATACCACAATATGGCATTGGGCAAAAGGGCAAAAGGCCAAACATCTCTGAATGTATAACAACAACAATAAAAAATTGCATTAAAACAAACTTGAACTTAACTGTATGTAAATAAATTACATCTTGTATTTCTTAACCAAAATAAACTGTTTTTAGTGAAAAACTTTGAACAGGAAATTATTTCAAATATTTGTAATAGTTTTCCTTAAAAAATGATTACAAAAATAGTTATTTTTTTTTAGACCTGTGGTTTTTCCACTGAGCTGTTTGTATGTATTTTGACAAAAGTATGTAATAGCCTAATATACCTTTTGAGAGAGAGATAGAGAGAAAGAGAAAGAAACTTGAGATTTAATTTTTTTTACTGTTTAATTTTTTTATTTTTTTGCATGGAATTAATCTTTGATGTCGAGGCTGCATATTGGAAATGTAAGCTCATTATTTACAATGCTTACCTTCAAGCCGAGCCATCAGAGTTTTCAATGACATTTTTTACCAACTTAAGAGACATACAAGTTGAACAGTTTTGCACACTGATATAATAAAGAGTGTTAAATCCAGGCTTATAGGTTTAAAACTTTTATTTTAATGTAAGTCATAGCAGTATATAAATATATTGTTCAGTGCTGCTACTAATGATGGAACTAAATAATCTTTTGGCAGAGGTTCCACAGTGCTGATTCAGTCATTGAGAGCATGCCCATACCTCACTCAAGGTTTAGTACTGACAATCAGCGTTCACTTCTTGCTAACTGCCTTCTTTGTAGCAAGTGAGTATTGTGTTTATAAAGTTAACTTTTTGCTCAGCCTTTAAGTATGTACCTCCATTAGAAAATAAAATCCCTGAAAAGAGAGAAATAGATATACAACTTTGAAGAACGGCTCATAGTGTACCTAAGGAATAGATGTAACTGACAATCAGTTTTATGTTTTCATGTCTTATTTTGTGAATAAATATTTTTGTCCCTGTAGAAGCAATTACATGCTGCAATTTTCTCAGCAGCAATTCTGAATGCATGGCAATCAATATGGCGTGCAATAATAAGATGTTTGCAGCCCTATGTTCCACAGGGAATCAAGAGCTGAAACTAGATACTAATTGTGAACATAAGTCGTTTTGTCTTAAAGCTCAACATGTGCGACAAAACCATCAAACAGATTTTACTGTTTTCCCAGATGTAACACAGCCCACAGAGACAGATCGTCTTTGCTCTGCCACACACTCAAAGTCCACCCTGAACTGAACGAGCTGAACATCTGCCGTCTCTGTGACCGCCTGTTCAACAATAACGTTGGGCTTCACAGGCACCTGAAGAAAGCCCACGGGCTGAGTCACTCGGGCACCCTCAAGTGTCCCTTCTGTCCGGCCTGGCTGCCCAGCATGGAGCTGGCGTCCATTCACAGGGTCACTCTGCATACTGGGGCTCTGCCTGTTCACTGCCCATTCTGTGGAGCAGGTAGACCTTTGGTTCATCTGTGTAACACTAACAGCTGAGAAAATTGCAGAATTAGAAGCAATTTAATTGTTTCGAGATATAAAGCAAAATTGGGTGGTTGTTTCAAATCTGTGTGAAATCTTTACAATTAAAAAAGACAAAAAAAATCATCCCAAACATGCCAGAGTATAAACTATAATTATTTTTAAAATCCCAAAATGTCCATAGTTTCCTACTTTCCACCCTTCTCCTAGGCCTCTTAGCATTTCTTCTCTTCCTTACACTTCTCTTACAGTCTTTTCCCATTGCACTCCCTGAGGGTGCACCTTATTCCTTAACCTTTTTACATCACATGATTCAATGCACAAGTGTGCGGCATGATGGGAAAAGCGTGAGGCAATTTCTTGTTTTGAGATATAATGCAAAATAGTGCTGGTTGTATCAGATTCTGTGTTTGTGTGAGTGAAATTTAAAAAATCTTTAAAAAACAAATAGAGAAATAAAAAAAATTCCAAAATGCCAGTAAACAACATAAACTGAAGTTTAAGAATCAATTTTAACACACAAAAAAGGAAAATTGCCTTTATTTCCACCTTCTCATAGCCCTTTAGAAATTTCATCTCTTCCTTGAACTTCTATGATCTTTTTCCTTGAAATTCCTGAGGCTAACACCTCATTCCCTAAGTGTCTGTATTTGAATGTAAGGCATGGCGGCAACTAATTTGATGCTACTACTAATAATGCAACTGTAAATTCTTCTGACAGGATTATGCATACATGTTCCCATTACCTAGTAAGATTAATAGTTCGGACAGAATTGATTTTAGGATGGAAAAAAGAATAATGCATCCTTGAATCCTTGAATAATCTGACCATTTTGAAAAGCGACATGACAATCGTATGTGCCGCATTAAGCTGATTGGTACAAAATGAAAAAGTTTCAATGGTTAAGATTTTATTAGTAAAAAATTTACAGCTGTCCATAAATCCTAAATTTGAGGAAAAAAAATTGGAACTCAATGTCAAGCACAAAGCCATTTAAATGTTAATCACGATTGGAAAAAGCATAACTGGTAACTGTAATTCGTTTCATTTGATTAGGGGGATTATCTCGTTTATGTAGGTTAATAAACATTAACATTATAATTATCATGATATTTTTTGTATCTTTCTATTCTTGTGCACCTTTTGAATTGGTTCCACAAGCAAAATTTTTAAAGTTTTTAGCTGCTTTTTTCCCTCTTTAAGTTTCTGTCCTTTGCAATTGGTAGGTAAAATCTGTAAAAGTATATATTACACTACCATTATAGTTTTTGAAAGGTTTATATTGCATTACCGCTATAGTCTCTAATGGTTTATATTGCATTACCACTGTGGTCTCTAAAAGTGTATATTGCATTACCACTTTAGTCTGTGAAGATTGATATTACATTCAACTAGTCTTTAAAGATTTATATCACATTACCGCTATAGTATGTAATGGTTTATATTTTAAATGAATTGCCCTTGTGTTGAACACTAATGAAATTTTGATTTAGGCCTACATTATTTTGTATTGATCTTTATTGTAGACCATTAAACCTTCTCTTTGTCATTTTTAATGGACATTTTGACCTTTGGATGTGTTGATCTTAATTTTAGGATCTATATGTCCACTATGTCTACCAAACCAGGTTTCCAAGGCATGCATGGGATGTACAATCACGTGCGCCTCCATCACCTCCAGACAGAGTCCTATGTGTGTCCTGAATGCCAGGCTACTTTCACTGGCAACCGCGCCTTGTCAGATCATGCTCGAAAGGTGAGCAGTAGTAATAAATGGATGAGGATTTGAATTTTAGTGATATAAATTCTCTAACTGACTTATAGTGTTTTAAATTTAAACTACCGACCCCATTTATAAACTACATATTTTTTGTGTGGTTTCCTTGCCTTCATTTTTTAAATAAAAATTAAGCTCTCTAAAAGAGTATGGGTTAATATTTACTCAATTTATTTAAAGACTATGGTATTTCATATCTGCAATGTATACGTTACTTTAGTAAGCCTAATATTTATAATATGCTTTTTAATCTGTTTTTTAATTGCATAGATTGTGATGGCCAATGCACTGCATTTTGAGTTTGTATTCAGGTATCATGCATATCCAACATTTTTTTCTACATTACCAGATTTTGAGGATCAGAGTTTTCATAGTTATCAATGTGGTATGATTATTTGATCACAATTCTGCCTAGATTTTGCTCTTCCCGAGCCTTCAATATGGATGAATATATCCATACTACCTTTTCTTTTTCTCTCTATTGTTTGGCAAGATTCATGACATTGTTTTGCCACATGACAATGCAGCTAAGTTGGCTAAAAACTAGCTCTTTTGAGCCTTCTAGGTGCAACAAATAAATGCATACCTTTTTTTCTCTCTCTATTGTTTGGCAAGATTCATGGCATGACTGCCCAAGCCCTGAGGGAGAGCTTGCACAGTGCCAACAGCACAACATACTGCTGTCCCTTCTGCTCCACAACTCTGTCTCGGACTTACGAGCTGGCCATGCATGTCATAAACGCTCACAGCGACCCCTTGTTGCCAAGGCGGTGTCACATCTGTCTGCAGGCGTTTGTGTCAAACCCGATTCTCAAGATACACCTGGCCGGGGCTCATGGTATTGAGTTGGACGAAGGTCTTGGTGAGGACATTCCAGAGGAGGAGGTTGACGAGGAAGACATGGATGAAGATGAAGTCGGTCAAAGTTTCCTTCACCAGCAGCAGCAACAGCAGCAACACCACCAAAGCCAGCATCACATTCTTCAACAGCAGCAGAATCAACAACATCAATCACTACAAGTACAACAGGGACAGCAGCTACAACAAAACCAGCAGCTCTGTATGTTTCAACAGGAACAGCAGCACCACATTCTAAAACATCAGCATCAGCAGCAGCAGGCTCAGCAGCATCAAAATCAGCACTGCCTTCTGCAGCAACACCAGACACAGCAACAGCAAGAGCAGCATTGTCTGTTGCAGCAGCAGCAGCAAGAACAGCATTGCCTCCTGCAACAACCACAGCAGCAAGAGCTTTTACATCAGCCCCAAACTGTCGACCAGTTCCCAGACTTTGATGAATCTCATGGAGATCAAGTTGAAGATGACCATGCACTAAAGGAGGTGGACGATGAGAGAATGGAAGATGGCAAATTCTCACACCAGTCTCATTCCTTTGAGGAGCAGGATGTTCTGGAGACTCAAGGTAACCAAAAATCAAATACGTTAGGCAGGAAGAGCATCTAGTTTTTATCATCCCTCTATGTCATAGTAGGATCATATCTCACAGTGTGTAATCGATCATCAGACTTTTAATTAAATTTTCATTCCACAGGTATCTTAATATTCTAGTCTCAAGTTCAGAAATTATTGGTTTAATTTTTCATCAATCTTTAGATCCAAATATCCCTGCTGCTATGCATTACAAGAAAGTGATTAACTATTTAAAAGATTATCATTGTATAAATTATTTCGTTTAAAAAGAAAATGAGCTGCTAAAAATTCCATAAGTATCATGCTTAAAAAAACATTGAAGCTTTTGAATTTTTCTTTAAAAATGTACTTCAATTAAACAAATTTGTAAGGCTTTTGTATTGTTAGATAACAGTTTGTGGTGGGGTTTTTTTCTTCTTTTTTTTTTGAATATGGCAATACATATTGGAAGCATGTCCAATAAAAAAGAGGTTGCATCAAATCAAAACATGTACTTTTGCTGAATCAACATTGAAAAAAAGTCTAGATCTTGCTGTAAATAATTTGAAATTTGTCCCTAAAAAAATGGAAACAAAAAGTAATGTTTTAATTCTCACTCTCAGAGGCAGGGAGGTTTCTGGAGGAGCTGCAGGAGACTAGCGGAATAAACTGTTTGGATGAAAACAGTCAAGTGCTCTCCCTCCCCATGGAGCAAACTGCTGTCTCGGGTGAGCTTTGGACCACACTGCCTAGATTACTATAGCAGCAAGTAGTATGGAAATTAAACTTTTCCCATCACACCGCACGCATGGTCTTGTGCAAGCACATCTTTCCGTTAAACTGAATACCTTCCATTTTGAAATAATAAAGACTAGGCTTTTACCTTTTATAAAGTCTAAAAAGATCTAACAAAATAGTGTGAATGGGTCTTGAATCATACGGTGTGAAAAGGCTAAGGGAACTATGTACTGCATGCAAAATACAGCAAAAGATGAAAAAAAAAAAAAAAGGAAGTTATCTTTCATCAGAAAATGAAACTTTCCCCTCTTAGGTTTCAAGAAAGAGCGCATCCAGCAACAAAGTGGGATATCTGGGGACACTGATCCCCAGAAGGGAATATAATCAATTAAATTTGTGAAAACAGTTATGCTCACTCATACATGCATATTTACAGGTGAAAATTTTTATTTATTATTATTATTATTTAGGAAGTGGCTATTTACCCGGTAACCATATTATTATTATTATTATTATTATTATTATTATTATTATCATCATCATTATTATCATTTTCATCATCGTTATTATTAATATAGAAAATTGATGAAAGCTAAATGAATGGTGATTTTACAATTGGCGCTATTATGTTGACTGTAGGACAGATGTTCTCTGGCTGCACATCATTGGAGGATGAGGTGCAGCTGTTGAGCTCTCACGGCAAGGACCTCAACCTCAGCGGTGTTGATTATCTCGAGACCCTCGCAAATGATAGCATTGCAGTTGGAGCTGATGTTGTCGCTACTGGAGCTATTGCCGCCAGTAAAACTCAGGTAAGCTCTCACATCTGAATAGATTACTGTTACTGTTTTGAACTAATCAGGAGCGATATGTCTTAACAGAAGTAAGCTTGCCTTGAAAGAAATATGTCAATAAGATGCATTTCTTTCGATATTTATAAATATTTAAACATCGTTGTAAGTTGTTACTTTTCAGCGTTGCAAAAGAGGAAGAAAAAAAAGGACGAGTTTTTTAATTTAGTTTTGATGCTGCAATGAATTATTTTTTTTACCATGTTACGCTTTGGTTTACTTAGATTTAACCTTGAAACTAAGGAAATGATTTATATACCGAGTACTTTGGTGTAGCAAAAAATATAGTGACTTTTAAATTCATTTGAATTTGAGTTCAAGTATGAATAATTGCCATCCCTCTTTGATAAATGTGTGCAATAATTTACTACTTGAAAATTTGTTTAAAGAAATAGCTCTTGCGAGGAAATGTTTGAATCGTAAAACACAGAAAACATTTTTTTCCATACAGTCATAAAATCATCCTATTTTTTATGAGTATTCCACTGGTTGTGCCCTTTACAGTTTAATGTGACCAGCTCTGACATAAGTTCTGGCATATCAGCTCTCTATCTCTGTTGTTAGACGTCTTGAGATACATCCCTGATATAGCCTAGTTGCTGAGGTTGGACAAATAATATAAAATCTTTCCTTTTTAATTTTATACTCTGGTGCCGTATTGAGTATCTTGATGAATTTTGGTGAATAAAAAACCCAACTTTTTTTTCTCGTCTCAGATTATACGGGGACAAGACCCTCTTGAACTTCCCTACCAGTTTGAAATTGATGGGGTGCTGTACCAGCTGGCGCCTGCCATAGGCAGCTCAGTGCATCAAGACGAGCCAATGGATACTGCAAGCGCAATCACTGAAGGCCTTGTGTATTTACTTCAACAATAGAATACATTTAAAATTTCCTTAGATGACCATAATCTTTTTATTTGTTTATTGGAGGGCCAGATAGCTCTGTCAGAAGATCCCGGGACTGATTAGCAGCAGGCCGTATATTCCCTCATTTGGTGGCTTTATCTCTTATATAAGATTCTTTGGGCTAATCGGGTGTTACTGATTTGTTAATTGCAAGAACTTGTATCCTGTATGCAAATGCCGTGTCTTTAAAAGAAATTGATGGGTTATTGAAAACAATACTTTGTAAGATCAGTATAAATGAAAAAAAGAAACACAGGAATCCTTATCATCAATATATTTTAGCACAATCCAAAGAGTCGGATCAGAAGAATATTTGTATGTACATGTCATACAGGCATCTTTTTCTCTCCAACATCCTCTTTAAGCTATACGTGTTGGCTCTGTGAAACCAGTTCATTAGCTAGGAACCATTTCTTTGATGATTTGGTAGCCTGAATCTCTTGTCTGGAAAATCTGTTTCATTACTAGATATCAATTGAAGAAAATTCAGATAATTTTCATAATTTTCTGTTCACATCTATTTAATTTCTTTTTGCTTTTTAGTGATCTTTGTACAAAGATGTCATCTGATCTGTATATGATTTAGGACATAGTTCTAATGCGCCTGTCGTGATGTGGTAGAAACCACATAAATGGAACTGAAATGAAGGGCATTCCCATTACTGAAGGGAGTTGAACCACAAAAGTGTTAAAAGCTACTTACCTTATTTGAAAAACTGCATCTGTAAAAGTTACCTTTTTCTTTCTATAGCAACCTTATCCCAACTGCATTTCTTCTAGAACATGCATGTCTAAGGCAGCAAAAAGCATTGAATGCTGCTTTACAGATAGTATTTTTCTAATGTATGATAGTGCATTCTCTTCATTCAAAGCTGGCACCATCATACATTTAGAAAAATACTATCTGTAAAGCAGCATTCAATGCTTTTTGCTGCCTTAGACATGCATGTTCTAGAAGAAATGCAGTTGGGATAAGGTTGCTATAGAAAGAAAAAGGTAACTTTTACAGATGCAGTTTTTCAAATAAGGTAAGTAGCTTTTAACACTTTTGTGGTTCAACTCCCTTCAGTAATGGGAATGCCCTTCATTTCAGTTCCATTTATGTGGTTTCTACCACATCACGACAGGCGCATTAGAACTATGTCCTAAATCATATACAGATCAGATGACATCTTTGTACAAAGATCACTAAAAAGCAAAAAGAAATTAAATAGATGTGAACAGAAAATTATGAAAATTATCTGAATTTTCTTCAATTGATATCTAGTAATGAAACAGATTTTCCAGACAAGAGATTCAGGCTACCAAATCATCAAAGAAATGGTTCCTAGCTAATGAACTGGTTTCACAGAGCCAACATGTCCCATTACTGAAGGGAGTTGAACCACAAAAGTGTTAAAAGCTACTTACCTTATTTGAAAAACTGCATCTGTAAAAGTTACCTTTTTCTTTCTATAGCAACCTTATCCCAACTGCATTTCTTCTAGAACATGCATGTCTAAGGCAGCAAAAAGCATTGAATGCTGCTTTACAGATAGTATTTTTCTAATGTATGATAGTGCCAGCTTTGAATGAAGAGAACCAAGCCAAAAAGACTTCCAATTATGAGCTCCATTATAACAGAGACACTAAGAAAAGATATAATCATTTTGCTTGCAAAATTTTGTTTAGGAGAAATTTTAATCAATAGAGATAATTATTTTTAGGTTTTCACCTAAAAACGTGACTTTGCCTCAAATTTAAAAAAAAAAGAGAGAAAGGGGAAAGCACAGCACTAGAATTTTGATGCTGTATTTCTTTTACTCTTTTTTATCTTTGTTGAATTAAATGCTAAAAAATGTTTATAATATTATAAAACTTAAAATTTTTAATTTATTTGTATGACTATTTTTCTAACTAATATGATGCATGATTCTTTCCCTGATGACAGTGACTTGGCTTCAAAAAACTGCTCATAGTAATTTTTATAGTATAGCTATTTCAGAATACAAACTAAAAATATTCCAGTAGCCACCACAACTTCAATAAAATACACATGGTAAGGATATCACTATCAATTGAAATTTGTAAAATGTAGAATGCCAAAGGCAAGTTAATTTGTTTAATTTAAAAATTTTAAAGTATTTTTTGCCTGTCATTTTGTTGTTGTTGGCTTGTTTATAAATAATACTTTTTAAACAATTTGTTGTGGGTCTCCTTAATTTAAGTTCCCTTGTGGCTTGTGTTAGTTAATATGGTATGTAAATCTGAAAAATTATTTTAATCAAGAACATCTTGATGTTCTCATTCGACCACTGACAAAGTAATACAATGTACAGTTTCAATACAGTCAATCAAACGATCAAAATCTTATTCAGCACTATCTACAAAATTGTAGCTCAGGATGTGAATACTTGTTACAAGTACATATACCTGGCGCAAGTTGATCAGAATCTGAAACAAGGAAACTAAAGCGCTTGACATGTTGAGATGCTAGGGGGACGCATCAGAGTGTGATTATTAGTATCATGTCCACAAAGGGCCTACACTTTTAAATGCTGTTGCTTTCAACATTTAATCAATTTGCTTGTAAATTATCATGTTACAACTTATATAAATTTTTAACTTTCAGTTTCACATAAATAGATGGAAACTTGATATATCTGTACTTGTATCATGTGTTTGGTTCCTAGACAAATGACTCCAAAGGGTTCTAATACAGAAATAGGCCCATCTTCTCCCTATATTGTTCAAACAGGCTGTTAAGCAGGTTTGGATGTTACGTAAAAAGTTTTAGAAAAAAGTGGGCGCAGTGGCTCTGGGGTAGAACATCGGCTTCCGACGCAAAAGATCCGTGGTTGGAGTCCTGGCGATTTCGCTCCCAACTGGTTGGGTCTGTGTCAGTTTAATGTGACCGGCTGAGAAAGGAGTCATGGTATCCCCACCCTGTCTTGTGTGTGGCAGCACATAAAATTGTCAGACGTCAGTCTTGGGGTCTGTCCATAATATAGTCTACACAGTGCTGATGTTGGACGTTAAACCAACTCAACATTTTAGAAAAACTATCTTACAAAAAAAGCCGAAGTTAGAGCCAGTTCCATCAGCATGCGCATCCCTCATGTTATTATAACATACATATGTCCCAATCAGGTACATGAGTTTCGATCTGATTCTGAGCAAACAAGAATGTCGACAATGACTTGACCATAAACTAGTCTCGGAGCCATGTAGCTGAAAAATCAAAAGGCTGATTAAACTTTAAATTAGCTAAGAAAAATAGGTGTTGCTCAATCTCTTACTGTCCCACCCCCTACAAAACTGCAAAGTATTGCAATTGTGCAAATGTCTACAGCTTAACAATGAAATATATAAATTTAGAACCTGCATTGCAAGGCTGAGAAATAGACGATTAAAAATCAAACTTTTATGACATGAAAGCATGATCTTATTTTTAGAGGGTTTGTAGTCCATAATTGTGGGTTAGAATGGATATATAAATTAGGTTTGGTATTGACCAGAGATCATTGGACCTGATGAAGGAAATAATTGAGAGATAAAATATAACAAAAGAGCACCAAAATGGAGGTTATGTCAAATCTTCAGCAATAATAGTATTAGTATGCTGCAACACAACTGAATCAACCAACTAGATTGTTTATTTTTAAGTTTGATGGATACAAGGTTCGTTGAAGCTATATTCTAATAGATGACGCAGTTTCCCTATGAGTTTATTTCAGAGCATGTCAACACAGTATCACTAAGAGCTTTATTGTTTGCCTACCCTGTACCTCCATCTGCCAATCAAATCTGACAACTTTTCCTGTGCTTTTGTGTACCCATGCATCTTGTTTCTTATTATGGTACATTATAATCATGTTATTTATTTTAAGTCCTGTTTTGATCTCCTGGTGACCTCTATCTTATAGTTATACTCCAATATTCCTCTGCTCATTAATGTACATGTACATGGTTGCGCTCTCTTTGAACAAACTTAGTATCCTGGCACAACGTTTACTGATGGCAGACTTTTTGTGGTTTTAAATTGAATGACTTCAACCGGTGTCAAAGTAGAATCAATTTCTTGAGCTTGTAAATGCCTCTGATAGGAGTGGGTCCAAGTTTATTTTGTCTTTGCTGAAAAAATGCAGGTTCTTCCTGAGACCTGGAGTTTTGACTGAGTTTGATGTGTTCTGTTTTTAGTCTCAACACCAGGAGGTACAAAAATCAATATTCTTTTCCAGAGCCATAGGTGATCAAGATTTCAGATATGAAGAGATGATTTGCAGTTTTCCAAAATACAATGTATTATTATATGAGAAAAAAATACAACTAGATGTAATACCGTAGAGAGAAAAATATGTTTTGCAAAAAAAAAATTAGGCTTATAAATGGACTTGGTTCTTGAAAAGAAAAGATCCAATTACATGTATTGCAGTAAATTGACAATTATTGTTCTTTTTAAAGTAAATATTTAATCAAAACTGGCTCTTAATTACTATCTTATACTTTATTGACTAAATATGCGTTGGGTTTAAAACATTGTCTTTAAAAAGTCAATATGTATTTTATTTTAAAAAAATGAAACTAATAATATATTTGAAAAAATCTCCAGGATTAACCCCATATGGTATAAAAAAGACAATTAAAACAATACTTATACTTATTGGAACAAATTGCTTGTTAAATATTTTTGATACAAGAAAAAAAGGAAAAAATTTTTTTTTTTAACATCATTTATTATTTTATATTTTTATGTTTGACAAGGATGTTAAAATACACATGTAAAATTTAAAGCAACTTAAAATGGATACAACTTTCTTAAATTGTCAAATATTATATCCACTCTAATGTAGAGTGAATAAAAGCTTATCAGGTCTTATACAAATTACACTAAAACGAAACATGATCAAGAAAATAAAAAATCAGTCTGTCATTCTATCTTATTTATTGTTATCAAAATTTAAAGTCTGGTAAAAGAATGTTGAAATTGGAACATCCATTACACATGCAGGATATATTCTAAAATTTGCTTCACCTTGTGTATCTTTTGTAAGAAAAGAAAAAATACACCCTTCATAGTTCATTTATAAACATTCATTTTGTCCCTTGTTTCTTTCCTAATTTTTAGCTAGTAAATAGACTTCATGTTGATTCTAAGAGAGATGCACTGAGGATAATCCCCCTGTGATTCATTATCAGCATTGGCCTTGATCTGATACTTCAGCTGCCATGCAGCTGCTAGCATTGTCCCATGCTTAAAGGGTGATGTTTGTAGCTTTTTTAAAGTCCAATAAATGCGGCTAGGCATGCTAATTGCTATACGGGTCACAAGACTAATGTCGGACAATTTAATGTGCAACTGCTGCTACACAGAGACTGAGTGGGGACCAGGACTCTTGCCTAAGCCGATCACACATTATTACTAACAGTGAAACCTAGAGCACATACTGACAGTGACACCTAGGAACAAAGTTGCTTCTATGTCATCAGGAGTGACATCAGCAGTGGATTCAGAAACTCGCTACATGTCATACAAATGAGAATTCAATATAAGAAAAATGTATCAGGTCCTATACTTCTCACCTTTTATTGCATTAAAAAAAAAAAAAAAAGGTTGTTGCTCATCTGAAGAAGTCATAAATGGCCTTAAGTACTGTAGCTTATATGTATGGGGTTTATTTTCATAAGCTATAATTTTACATCAACCAGCTTCTCAACTGCATACTCAAAAGAATACCTACATTTTACTAAAAAGCTGCACTAAAAAATTTAATTTTGTTCTAGACTTCTACCCTTGTTTCTCTCGGATTTAAAAAACAAACAACAGAAAACAAGAAAATAGTTCATCAAGAGAGAAAATACAATAAAGTCAAGTATAGAGTGCCTCTAGTTTACAATATGTTACATTGCAGATGAAGTGCATCACACTCCACCACTGGGAAGCTGCTGATTTTGCTGTTGCTGCTGTTGGGAGTTGGCATCCTGCATAGTTGGAGTTTCTGATGGAGGCCTGGGTTCAAATTGTAGGAGGAGAAAAAAATGTAATCCGTTTTAGACTGACCTCAACAATACGTCTAAAAGAGTCAGTTTGAATTACACGTTATCTCATGGATTGAGAATTTTTGAATTCATTACTTATCCCCTTAAAAGAAACTAAAGCACAAAGAGCTTCTACTTCTAGGCAATTTTTGAAAAAACTTAAACACATGAACGCTTTTCATTAATTGCCTTTCCCTGACATGTTCAGGATTATTTTTGCAATTCGTGCAGTGTGCAAATTTTATTGATGCCACTATGTGTTGGACTCTTGTATTAATAAGTAATATTAACAGAGCTAGCTATCCTCGAGCACCAATTTCAAGTATATGTAAGAAATGAGGCTTAGGAGTTTAGAAATATTTGAGAGAAAACAAGAAAAGACAAAAAGAACAGAAGACTAATCACTCTTCCAAATACCTTGATGGACTTGGCTTTGGCATCTTTGCCAGAATTGGCTGAATTTCTTTTTTCTCATCGTAAGTCTTCCACATCTCATACAGTCCTACCATTGTCTTTGTAATCTCCATCACCTGAGGGAATTTCACACAGTAGAAAACATTCCTTAGAAGCTGCAGTAGAGCAGTGTTGGTTTAACATAATTATTAAACCAACTAGAATGCACATTACATAATTACCCTGACATCACCCGAAGGGTAATGCAGGAAACAATTAAAGAAAATAAAATATATATATTCTTCAATATTATATTGTTGAAATTGGAAATTTAAAGAACAACGCATACATTACATACAGTAACTGTTGACATTGGCCCATAAAGTTTTAAGAGTTAAAATATTATTCAAAAAATAAGTTTTCACAAGGTAGCACTTACCTTATCATTATCTACAGAGAGTTCAGCACACCAAGCTTTGATGTCTTTCTGCTTCACTATACTTGCAAGGTGAAGACAAGAATTGTTGTCATACGGTGTGTCCGAACTATTTTCTTTAACGGTAGAACACAATGTGTTTGTGTTCTACGGTGTCTTTGCCATTGTGCAGAATTATTATCTTATGTTATATCTTGAGTTAAATTACTGTATATATGGCGGCTTGTTCATGTGTAATTGTATGATGGCCAGATAGGCATATTATATGTTTTATTTTTCACTTCATTATCATGTTAAATAAAAAATAAAACATTTTAAAGGACACACCGTTATGACTGAAGTTTGTTTTTGAGCTTGTATCATTTGGAACAGAACCTTATCCAAATAATTCATTAGAAATTTGGTTTCTAAACTAGCAATTTCAGACATATAGAATAATTCTATTAAAAAAATTACCATAGGTCTATGTACAATTTAAACAGGTACTCATAATCTTGCATAATAAAAAAAACAAAATAAGCTTTGCTGGCAGAATACTGACTCCGTTAAAAACGATTTATAAACAGTCTAAAGCTAGCTATAGTTTTTTTTAATAATGCTTACATTATAATAGAGTTCTAGCCTACAAATTGCGTATATGCATACAGGAAAGCCAAACAGGAAAGGGATACCTCTCCCCCTGCTAACACTTCCTCTACTTGGGGCAGGGGAGGGGGGAGGGGTTATTTCTGATTCATTGAGCTTTTTGTTATTGCAGTCTCTAACAATGTATGTCAATATCTAGATTTCGATCTAGATGTGTTGATTTGAATGGCCCCAACGCAATTGAAAAAGAATCACTGCTTAAGGACTGGAATCTCGATTAGTCAAATGGGCGTATTTTTTCTAACTATTTGGATTATTGTGTTTGATACGGTAAACAGTACTAGATCTACACTAAACACTGCGAGATCAGATAAGCTAACCCTAGAACAGTGGTGGATAGAAACAATCGTCACATCCATAAATGAATCATAACAAACCCTTTCTTCTCTCCTTAAATGTTTTACTTGAATTGTGACAACTATTAAATTATTATAGCGGTACAACTAATATATACGATGACTGTCGATAGCCATTCCGTTGTCATGTCAAGTAACAAGTATTATCCAGATCGTATATTGCTATTCGACCTACAAGTAGCTCGACTTGCATAGGGCTATTCGCGCAACCGTCAAAGAATTACAAACTCGCACATTTCCGCGGATTACAAAATCGATGGTTGTAAACTTGGAAGGAAGGAAAGAAATATCGCAGAAAGGCGGAAACACCTCTTTTTAGAGCAAAATTGAGGATTTCAGCGGATGTGCTGAAAACCATCCATAATGTTTAAAATACAAAAAGTTAGTCTTGATTACTGTATTTCTGTAATGGTCAAATGAAAGACAGAGGTGTAAAAAAAAAAAAGGAAATAAAAGCAACATAGGGAAGAATGTTTTAATGTCACTGATACCCAGTTCAAGCAAAAAATGTTAAGACAGAAGTGAAATGAAAACAATTTTTTTTCACACAAACATGAATTGTCCAGCTCACCTAGAGCAATAAGATATGGAGGATACAGCAAAGGAATGTCTGTCCTCAGGCAGTCGTTGATCATTCGCCTGAAGATTGGTAAAGGTCAAAACAACAGGCAATAATTATACCAGTTGAGTTAATTTGAAAAGAAGTTATACTGCTAGAGCAAAAATATTAATAAATAATATATGAAATATGATTGGTGTTCAAAGGTGTTAAAAAAAAGTTAATAAAAACGTTTTATATAATATAAAAACATCAACTAGTTACTCCAAGAAAGCATTGCTTGATTATATTTCAACCTGCTATATTTTTTTTAAGACATAGAACAAAATGTATAATTAAAAAAAAAACAGTTCCGATACTCAAAAGCAGTTCTCAGTTCAGCACCACAATCATAAGTGACATAAATGTTACTGGTTCTCTAGTACCCTGTCACCAGGGCTTTGAAAAACTTGAAAAATAGAACAAATCAAGCCATATGTGATCCTTATGATGCATTAGTTAGGCCATGTTATTAATTTCTCTATGCCGAAGTGCCAAGAACCAAATGTACTACACTAGGTATTTCATTCCAGCAGCATGATGAACCATTGGTATGATGTACTAAGAACTTCATGTATTCTGTTTGCAGTAATAACCCACAAAAATGTTAGAGAAAATACGAAAGCAGGTTTGAACTCGGCAAAATTTTCTATAAAGCTTCTTTGGAAATAGAACTTGAACTAAGCACATAATGAAAGGTAGAAGGACGACTCAAGCAGGGCACTAGCTGAGATTTTAATTGATGATCATCTGCCTGTCAGTCCTAGAAGCATTTTCCCATTTGTTTACACAGTAAAGGAAATATTTAAAACAAACATGAGTAGTCTATTTAACCTCTGATCAAACTGCAGCCTTCCTAACAGCTTCATAACATTGGGCATACTGTGTTTCCGCTGAGTGCATAATAAATGCTTTTAATACACAAATGACTGAATATGTGTACTATACGTAATAAATATTATTTTGTTTTTTATGTTTGCTCCAGAAAATTTCAGGACATGAGATTTGTACACTCTCAACACTACGGTCTTCTGTAATGTTTTTTTAATAATAAATTTATTCAAAAGCTGTTTACTTCATTCATTGTTTAAACCCATATTTTGTCAAACATATGAGAAAAAAGCATCCTCTTCATCTAAACATTCAAAGTGGACATTGTCATAATTTATAAGAAAGGTCACAATGATCAGACCATATGATTTTGTTAAGACTTTTATATTTTTACCAAGCTACAGGCAGCAACTCCATTTCTGATCCAATGTCTGCACAAAACTTTGTCAAAGGTCTGTAAGGATGGTACATGATCAGACAGCAATCCTGGAAATGCAAGTCCAAAAACAATGATTCATAATAAAGCAAATGAAGATGTTTAGGAAAAACAAGACAAGTCACATTAAAAAATTTCCCTTATTTCATGGTGTAAAACATGTAACTGTAACTTTAGGACCTTTATATCAAGTGAGAGACAGTCATTTAAGACCACTTATCTTAGTTTTTCAATTTATTTCAATTATAGTTAATTTTATACTTTTAAAACATAACATGTATCATTTTTCTGCAATTCCTGTCAATGGTAAAAGAACATATTTTTTTCTCAAGCAAAATTAATCTTTAAAATGTTCCAATATACTTTGGGATGTAGATATATCATTATCAGCAAACAGCACAAAATTCGCCATAACCAATAATTGAACTTACCATCATTTCCAACAGATAAAATTCACACTCCATGACATGTTGTATCCTGTATGGATACTCCCCATTAAACGCATGGCCAAATTTGTTTTTTACTGGAAAAAAAACAATAACAAAAGATAAAGGCATAACATCACTGACTTTATGGAATATTCTAAATGCCAATGCAGCCATACCAATAAAACAAGTAAAATAGTGCTGCATTTTGAATAGCATTTGATATCTGTAACCTGCTTATACCATAAAAGGTTTTAAAAATGAAAGACGATATAAGGTTTGAATGCACACGAAAAAAAAGTGCTACAAATGCCATGTTAGCCACTGTTTGAATTACTCAATATGGGAGAAAACTGACAATTTTGTTTAAAAAACCCCACATACTTACCAATATTTTGGCAGGTGGTTATCAATCTGTTGTTAGACAAAACTCCATACTCCTGTTGATCAAGAATGAACAAAATATGAGGAAAGAGAAAAGGCCAATATCATGATGAGGCATCAGTTCACCAATTTTTTTCCCTTGTTAAAAGAATACATTTAGTGCACAACAAGAAGCGTATAAATTCAACATAAACCAAAAAAAGTGTTGCAAGTTAATATTGAAACCTGTAAATAC
>RQTK01000431.1:358433-405380 GCA_003991915.1 Elysia chlorotica
AAAAAAAATAGAGCGTATTTCCCCCCCCCCCCCCCCCGGTACTAGTATTAGGAATTTTTTGTTACTCTCTGTGTCTCTGTCTGTGGGTCAGTGTCTTCTAGATTCCTCTGGGAGATCCTTTATAACAAATTAGTGGAATGATAAAGAACATGTATATTTATATAAATCAAAGTAACCAACAGTCACATTAAAGAGAAAAATCCAACGTTTGTATCCAAATGGGATAGAAATTACATTTTAGAAATTAGTCAAGTACAACAGCTCTGTTTTTTTATGTTAAAGAGTGTGTTTAATCAAAATGAATGTGACAACTAAATCATTATGAAAAGGAGTTTTAAGACCTACAATTGACTGTATTGACTTTCAACAGACTGTTAACAGTTAATCATTCATATTTATTCATGGCTATAAAACGATATTACAACTTCAAATGATTAATTCAAAGATTGTGCATTTAATTATTTATTCCAAAGATGACTGTAGTTAGAAAAGAAGAAAAAAAAAGGGTCACAAAAAAACAAAACAAAACCCCAACATTTCTTGTCTCAAAATATGAATCTTAAAAATCTAAAGCTCTAAACAAATGCCTCTAGATCTATGTATGTATGCAGAAGATTTCAATATGGATTATTTATCAACAACAGTTGTCTCGTATTCGTAATGTAACTCACTCACCTTGCATAAAAACGTTTAAAATATACAGTAGCTGTTGCAATGACTTGTTGTCTGAATTTCAAATGCTCACCAAGGGCTTGAATAACTGGCAAAGGTTGAACAAATATTAAAAAAAAAGTTTAGCTAGAGAAGCAACCTCCCTTGGCATATATATCAAAAAGTTTTATTAATTTAACTTACACATGATTTAAAAGGAATGATACAAACTTGTCTGAATATCCCAGAAATGTAAACTAAAATAACTCTATAACTGAGCATGATTTCTTGGCTCCAAAATTATATAAATATTTTAATGCTCTCTGTGCCTCTGTGCCCCTGTCTGTCTGTCTTTCTCTCTTTCCATATGTCTACCTCTAACTTAGAGATACCAGTTGGCAGTACAAAGTTCTGAGAGTATAATCTAATTTGTAAAACAATATGCTCTGATTTGACCACAAAAAATAAAACATATATATAAGAAATAAAACACACCATGGCATAATGAAATGTTCTTCGTGCAACAAAAATTTATTATAGCAAAAAGCAGGATTGCATTTGATCCATATGTGGGTTCTCCGGTGTAAATGAAGGTTCAGATCATATCCGACTATGTTTTAGTAGAGAACTCCTGTCTATTTTATCATTTTTGGCTTGCCCACAACTTACCATTAGCAAATAAAATCATGACCTTCTGGTACTCTTCTTCTGTGAGATGTTTCATGTCATGATTCCTTTCTCTACATAAATCTTGACGATCTATAACCCACTGCTGGCTGTAAAAGTGTAATGGAACAATACAGTTATCGACAGTGAGACTTTGAAACCATAGTTGCTATGGAAGTCTAAACTCATTTCATATTTCAACAATTAGAGAGGATAAGATCAGAATGCTTTCATGAGACAATCGTTTACGCACGTATATATCTTAATTCCTCAAAGAAAAAGTTAATTACATTGATGAATGAGTTAATAAATGATTCCATCAACTATAAATGAAAAATTTTGTGTTACCTGCAAGTGAACCATCGCAGCAATATATATGGAATGGTACATTTATTATTTGGTTTTAAAAGACTCTTTTTCATTGTGCTCCTTTAAATCACAAACAGCAAAGGCTTATCCATGCCGATCGAGAGATTATATTTAATGACTATATATTCAAACTTAAACATGCCGATTAAGAAATTATGTTTAATCACTATATATATTCAAACTTAATTCAAAATTTATGAAATTCAATCAGAAAATGTTTAATCTAGATGATTTTTTTTGTGCAATCTCAAACTCAGCACTCTTTTTTTTTATGTGTCAAGACTTTCCCCATCTAGAATAAAATTACCCATTAAGTTGCTTATAAAAAGACAGTAAAAGCCTTGAGATATTAATAGTATTTATGGATTTCCCTGTAGATTCAATTACAAATCATAATATTCTATAGATACATACAGTAGAAACCTTACAAAATGAAATCTGATTTATAATTCAATTTCAAGTAACTTCTTATAAACCAAATATTTGCAAGTGAACAGGTTATTTTTTCTATATGGCGTCAATTGACACAGAGTAATTTTGTTAAAGGAACAGACTATAATTCATGCACAGACTGAATACAGAGTGGATGTAGGAGCACAGAGTGATTTTATTACTGACAAAGAACAGTTTTCTTATTGACATTGTGAGTATATATCTCTAGATGTTTTGTTTATCAACACAGAGCTACTAATTGATTATGGTCAACTCCTACTTTGTGGTCGGTGCAATAACCATTATTCTCAGTCTAGAGCACCAGATGTTCACACCTGCAGGCCAAACTCTTTGAGTTCCTTGCCCATAGACTGACAAGTACGGGGAGTTGGCGTTGGGGAAAGAAATATTTGTGTAATTACGACCAGATGGTTTGTAAACAGGCTTCTACACACCTCTACAGCAGTGTGCACATCTTCTCATGGTCTAGAACTATAGAAACAGACAATGCTCTTGTTAAGGAATCAGAATTTAATTTGAGGAAATTCAATAAAATCTAAATACATGGCCATACTTTTGGATATAGCATACCCTTAGACATCCGCGCCACTTGGAGAGAGGGAGAAAGAAAACGGGAAGATGGAAGAGAGAGAGAAAGAGAGAGAGAGATTGGAGAGAAGAGAAAGAAAAAAGAGAGAGGAGAGAAAGAAAAAAGAGAGAGAGAAGAAAAAGAAGGAAAAAAAAAAAAGAGATAGAGATAGGATACAGTTGGGAGAAAGAGAGAGATCAAGAGTGATAGAAATATAGAAGGTGAGAGACAAGAAAGAGTGGGGGTGAGTGGGTCAGAGATAGAAAGGAAAGAGAAGGAGAGTCAGAAATAATATTGAAATAAAGAAGGCGCAGAGGGAAAAGAAAGAGTGGGCGAGAGTTAGAGAGAGAGAGTGTGCGCACCCTTTCAGAGTCTATTGACAAATTAGTGATCGAAGCAATGGAGGGGAGTGGTGGATAGTCGAGAGTTATCATTTATGTATGAATCCTGTTCGTCCTATCATTGTCATGTTACTAAAATGTATTTCACTTCTCATCTGTTTTAGTGATAGCTTTATCATTGTTTGAAGTTCAATAAAGACTAAAGACCACTGAAAACAAATACCCAAAGTTAATTATGATAAAGCCATCATCTGGATCTTCGTGTTAACTGTGGTGAAAATTTATATGATCCTATTTTCAAGAAAACGTCCAATAAAATGAGACAATGATTGAATGGATGTCAGTTCCCCGCCATCCTTGGTAGACATTGCTTGCCCTTTCAGCCGAGCGGCAAATGTCTGGACTGGTTCATCTCTGTCCTGTTTGAGTTGATGGAGATGAACTCTGGCCACCATAATATTCTCCTGCCTCACTGCTAAGGATGATGTTCTTCAAGATGGTGGCCTCATCGGAGCAGGCAAGGGCACCATAGCTTCTGGTGAGATCTTTCCTTAGGTTTTCGTCACAGCATTCTAGGAGCTGGTATGCAATGTCGTTACCAGTCAAGTGCGTGGCCGCCTTGTAGTCAACCCAGCGTTGTGTGAAGTATGACCATTCCTCACTCGTACCTGCTGCAGAGATTGTGGGCCGCTTGACTTTTTCTGCTTTGGCACTGAGGGATGGTGCCGTTGTGAGGAGTGAAGTCGGGTGGGCCGTCCTCTCGTGGAGGTTGATGAGCTTGAGGAGGACTTCCGGTACTGTGGTTGAAGGCCAAGTGGTGGTGCAGTTCGGTGATGGGCATTGAATGTCAGACATGGTTGTCTATTTCTGATGGTCTAGTGGTGGTAATGAGTGTTATTTAGTGGACGGGATTTAAAAAATCGAGTTGCTTGCTGAATGGTCAAGTCAGGTTTACTCCTCAATGCCTACCCACTCTCCTGTAATCAAACAACTGCAGTCCACTAGTGATTTTTATTCGAGGGTAGGCCTTACTTATGTGGGGGAGTGGTTTAAGTCCATCGGTTAACTTCTTAATGCAAAACTTTGAGTTTCCTGACTGTAGACCAATAGGCGCTGCAAGTCAGCATAACAAAATGGTGGAAGGAAGATTTATCTGATTTTCCTACATGGCTATAGCCTAGCCTACCGTTTGTAAAGGTTCACAGGCCGTGTATATTCACCCCCCCCCTACCACTCCAGACTCCTCTCACCCATCTAATTGTGTGTATTCAGGGGCTATCAGTCTTAGATTACTATAGAAAAAATCACCATGCTAGGGAAGGTAAAATAATGTGCTTGACCAAAGCAAAACAAAAAGTATATACAGTCAAACCTGTCTAAGACGACCACTGAAGATCCTAGGTCAAAGTGGTCGTCTTGGACAGGTAAAAAACTGTACTACTACTACTACTACTACCACCACCACTACTACTACTACTACTACTACTACTACTACTACTACTACTACTACTACTACTACTACTACTACTACTACTACTACTACTACTACTACTACTACTACTACTACTACTACTACTACTACTACTACTACTACTACCACCATCATCATCATTGTTTATTATTTTTATTATTATTATTATAGTCATCATTATCATCATCATTATCATCGTCGTCGTCATCATCATCATCATCATCATCATCACCATTCATCAACGTTATCTTTCTCCTTCTTCTTCTATTATTTTTATTATCGTTATTATAGTCATCATTATCATCATCATCATCATCATCATCTTCATCATCTTCTTCTTCTTCATCATCATCATCATCATCATCACCATTCATCAACGTTATCTTTCTTCTTCTTCTTCTTCTTTTGGTCTTTTGAAGTTACAATCCGCCGTTCACCGAGGCCTTCTTGTCTGACACCTGTCTAGACCCAACATCGACGCACTGGCTTGTGGTGGTCAGTGAAGCATGTCAAACAAACATACCGAATGTTAAGTCATCTTTTGTTTGCTGCACCTTTCATGGTCAAGACTGGTTTACAAATGATGTTATTGGGTGGTCGCTTTAACAGGTTAAAGGCCATTTTGGTAGAGAAAATAGATGGCCGTGGTCGCGTTGGAGAGGTGGTCGTTTTATGGGGTGTATTTATATATAATAAAAAATCAAGGGGGTGGTGGATAGCTGGTCGCTTGACCAGGTGGTCGTCTTAGACAGGTGGTCGCTTAAGCAGGTTTGACTGTGTATATATCCGACTCTCTAAAAACAGGTTCTTGCACTTTGTACGAGGCCAATTTTAAGCGAGTGGGTAGGGGTTTGAATTAAAGAGAAAGAATTATGTTTTATAGTCGGAGAGGGTTCAAAGACGGAGTGAAATTGTAAGCGCAGAGTTCTTAGACTTATGCGGCTAGCATTGTATTACAAGTGACAAAAGTACTATCAATCAAGCAGGATCCAAAGCTTAAATTGCTGCCCATGCCTTTAAAAATTGGGGTTGGGAGAAGGTTGCTGATGGAGTTAGCTGTTAGGTAAGTAGGCCTAACTGTAGTGGTTGAGGTAAATGTCCTCTTTGTTATCCTAATTTCTCTTTTAAAATTAAAAGTTTAGATTTAAAAATTCCAAGCAGTTCGAATCTATGACTAGATCTATGAGGTTTCCACTCACGACTGTTAAAATATATATATACATATATCTAGTTGAATCTCATTTTATTAGATCTATTTATATAGGTTCCTTGTCACCCTCTGTTTGGACTTAATACTTTTAGATATATACTGATTCTTTGTTATGACTTACTAGTGTGAGCTTGCCCAAAAATTCCCAGCCATGCTTCGAAGGTTACACTTAGACCGTACAGATGGTGCTTTCACTCTGTTGGGTCTTGAATCTGAATTCTCAACTTTCAGTTGGTCTGGTGCAATTCTAGATCTGCTGATCAATCCGTTCAAAGGAAATCTCTCTTTTTCAAGTCTTGAATAATTCTCTTGATCAGGTTTAGTTTAGAATCTAGATTCGAGACCTAGAGATATCTATATAGATTTAGACTGTAGGTGTAATTAATTAAATTTCTAGATCCAGATCCCAGATTCTAGATCTAAATCTAGAATCTAGAATCTAGATTAGAATTTAGATATTTAGATTTCTTTTTTTTTTTACAAATCTTTTCAGGCGGCCTGTGTTGATTCTAGATCTAGAATCTAGTTCTAAATACGAATCAAATCTTGATAAGAGTACCGTATGAGTTCTAGATCTAGATGAAATTGTCAAGAGATGCTCGATCTATCTAGAATCTGGATCTAAGCTTAGATCAAGCTGATTAGGGAAACGAATCTTTTACTTTCTGTTTCACTCTAAATGTATGGATTTCCAATCCCACTTCCGAGATCCGACTTTCGAGTTCTAAAAATCGAACCGCCTCCGTAGCACGTAACTACATAGGTAGAACGCATCGCGAACGCGCATTGAGAACAAATTAATTTTCTTTCGCCCTGCTTCTCCTACATAGGTATGAAATTGATTGTTAGTTTTGTTTAAGTTTTATCTCTTATACATCTACGAAATATTTGATTGAGAGCTATTTTATATAAATAAATTTATCAGACGAATCTTGATAACATACCCTGGCTTAGATAATAAGACTTGAACTATAGATTTTAATGAGTGGTATACACATTTAGTCACTACTCTACTCTTTTTTATCTCCCTTCATCAGTTCACCGGAACTTTGCTTAGTGGAAGCGGTTCAAGGCTTGTTTACCATAGAAACGAATGTGAATCTTGTTCTCAGAAGTAGAACAAATTACAATAGAAATCTAGATCTAATTTTCTTTTCAAATTTTCGTAAGTGAAATTTCTAATGATATGGTCCGAGCATTAATCTTTCCTTTTGGTAATTTCAGTCGAAGTAAGACAAACGTAACCAGCGCACCGTGCCATAGCCTTTGTTCAGACCTAAAATCTAGATTGTGCAGATTATGGCCTATATTCATACACCGCTCTAAATAGGCCCAGATCTAATAATAACTAAATAGGCCCAGATCTAATAATAATATACTCTAACACCTATACATTTGCGGATGGCACTAGCTAAGCTGTCTATACAGCTATCTAACACGGACTTACCAGTACCTAAATCCTACTGAATCCGATGAATAGATTTGGTGAGCGGCACTATAGAAACTAGACTTATAAACTCAAGTGCCATCCAGGTACCGTGCTGTAATTGCAAACCAACACTGCAGCTTAGAATTAACACTTACCCTCAAGAAACACTTTAACTTTGTAGGGCAAATACAAAGTGACACAAGTCTCTCAAAAGTCCAATACAGCGTCTGCTTCAATACTCACCCAGTTAACATCACTTACCTAGTTACCTTTGCACTTGATGAACACACCAAAAGATCAATCCATCAGGCAATTTTATGGTTGATTTTTATGAGTGTCTTTATACAAGTTCTGAGGTAGAATCTTTCTCTTTTCCATTTCCTCTTTTCTAAAAACTTGATCTCACTTCATTTAAATGTAATTGGTGGTCTTCTAATACCTTTCATTATATTTGTCACTGTGATTCAATTAAGGCCGGCATTCAAAAATTTTCGTTGTAGCCTTATAAAGAGTACTTTTAGACAGCTTTTTATTTCTTAACATTAACCAACATCCAATGCAGCTTATTTAATATATTTTGATCATTAATTGTTGTGAACACGACTAAAATAATGCTTTTTTTCGAGCATATACTGATACAAACACTTAGCCTAGTTGCAAAATGTCTAAATTTAGCCACGGGAGTTGGTGAGGTGAACTTGGCCAAATTTCACGCAGCGGCTGCAAGGCAGACCAGGCGAAACTATATGAACGCTCGCAAACAGCCGTGCTGTGGGCCTTCCTAATATTATTATTTAGTTAAAGTTTCCCTTTTGGTTTTTTTTTCTTTTTTCTTTAATTTTCCAGACTTACATGTTAACAAAATTAGCCGATTTGTAGGCCCTACTCATTTGTAGCTAGGTTGCGCCCCTTTCACAAAGATATAGAGTAAAGCATCTCCACTTTGAAAGCTAATGGTTCTCACTGATGTATTTGCACAAAAAAAGATTTACATATCCCTGTTGAATTCAAGCACACAATAATACATGAGAAAAATATTATCACCTGTGTTATTTTTTTTTTTTATGTGGGTCAGCAACACAATGCAAGTTTTAAAAATCCTCTAGATCTACTTATATTTTGGGGTAAACTTAACTCTGCATCAGTGGTATTGTATAGCCTTTGGCATAGGGCTTCAGCCTATGCCCACCCTGTTGTATGGGCAAGGTGTCCAGATTTAATGTAATTGTTTCACTAAAAATTTAAATCTGTTCTTATTGTAAATAATTGCAGTTTCAAAAAATATTTTTCCTTACTATACAAGTCAACTGGACCATGGCTTAATTTACCTAACAATAACTCTTTTTTTTTACTAACAGGTAATCAGTTGGGTCAACATGCAAAAAGCTGCTGGAAATCCATACCCTGGATTTGACCAAAGTGGTGAATACCTAACACCTCGAAGAGCCCCACGTGTACGTCCAGAGGCAGAAGAGTATGCTGGCAAACATCAAGGCAGCATAAATTTGTTTAACTCTGAGAAACATACACATGTAATACCCCCACCACCCTCTCCTAGATGTGCTACTGGGGAAGCGCGGCAAAACTATGAAATGTCAAGAAATGGCCTGGTCGGCAGCTTGCTTGGAGGTGGTGGTCAGAAACCTCCATTGCAGCCCCCACCCGCTCCAAGAGTCACAAGTGAGAGCGAGGGCATAGCTGAAGCTCACAAGGGACGATCCATGAATAATTTATTGACCAACTATGGTAAAAATGCCATCTCCCCTCGACCAAACCCAAGAGTGAAACGGGAAGCAGAGGAAACGGCTGATGTAAGTCGAGGCAATAGAATGAATGCTCTTATGCACAATCCCACCTTAATCCCGGATGCTCCGAGGAGTATGCCTAGAGTTAAGCCTGAAGCCGAGGGAAATGCTGTAAATGGTGCTGGAGCAGGCATGGCCAAAGTGATGGGCAAGTACGGGCAGACACCAAGATCACAGAGAGGAGTGCCGCGGGTTAAACCAGAAGCATCAGACATTGCCGAGCTGGGCAAAGGGAAACAAATGGAAGGTTTGTTTCATAACTATGGTAAGCAGCGACCAGAGCCAAGAGCAGCCCCAAAAGTTAAAGACGGGACGGGGAAAGACATGGCAAACCTGGACCAGGGACTAAGGATGTCAAAACTGATGCACGAAGGGGATCGCCTCCCCCAGGACCCGCAGCCCTTGCCTCGAGCTTCTTCTTCCGCCGGGAGGAGAAATTTGAAGAAAAGTCAAGGAAGCAACATCAGCAACATTTTCGCAGAGAATTCAAAGTGGCAAATTGTTCCTAAAGCTGGTGTGCGTAACTAGTTTTTGCGAGAAAGGAGTTAATTTTAGCACCCATGTACTAGTAGCTGTATAAATAGTAATAAACTGAGGCTAGGCATAATACCAATCATTTGCCTATTCAGGTTTCATAATTTCATTCAAGTATCAATATATTTAAAGTATATGGAAAGTTAACAAATTTGGCAATTTTTAGATCTTCCATAAATTATTATTATTATTATTTTTTTTAAAACTTAAAATTGAATATATTTTCACAATCTGTTTGCTTCACTCTCCCTCTGTCAATTTTTTGACTCTCTTTGTCTCTGTCTATTTCTGCATCTCTGTCTGTCTGTCTCTCTTTCTCTCTCTCTCTCTCTCTCTCTCTCTCTCTCTCTCTCTCTCTCTCTCTCTCTCTCTCTCTCTCTCTCCCCCCCCCCCTCTCTCCCTCTCTCTCTCTATCTACCCCCCCCCCCCCCCCCCCAACCCACAGTGCATCAATATTTGTGGGTTTTTTTCCAACTCTAAGATCTTGTATATTCATCATCTAAACAAACTGTTCATGGTGTTTTCAAAATCAATGTTTGGAACCCTGGTCACACCCACTCCACAGTCCAAACGTTATCGGAGGGTTATACATATTGTATGTTTTGTTTTAGAGATTTTCCATTGGTCAAAATCTGTTAAAATCCTGCAGTTAATGTATGAGTGACATACATTAAGTGTATGCATTAAGTGACTTCTTGTTTCTAAACCTGTAAAATTAATGCTGTGATACTTTAAAGTGTGGCATCATTAAATTATAAAGACCAGTTATTCATCATCATCTCATTATTGTTAGTCATGATTTTATGATTTCATAACAGACATATAATATATATTTTTTCACCGGATCAGCCAAATTTCCTATTAGTTTTAAGAAGATTAGAACATGAAGAGAATGGTTAATCCACATCAAATCTAAGTAGACTTTCTTTTTGTTGTGTATCCCGTGCAAGACAGTGCTATTGAAACCATTAGTGCCAAATGCCTCCATAGATAGTAGATTAGGTTTTCCCTGAAAAGGGAATTCCTTTTAGATTTATCAAGAAAATATCAGATCATAGAATAAAATTAAAATATGACAAATGCATCTAATGGTATATATAGCAATCTTAACTTTTAAGGGAGTACTTATAATGATTTCATACATTTAGTATTTTGAAGTCAGTTCCCTCTTCTCCTTTTCTGTTTTGAATTTTTTTTTTCATTAAGTGCTTTCTTGTAAATAATTACTGTACATCCTTGTTTTTTTGGTAATGGTTGTATTTTTCAAAGAAAGTATTGGCAAGCCGTTCTTCAAACTTTTAAAAATATAAAATGATAAGTGATTTGTGTAACGATTAGTCAATGTTAGAGTCAGGGGCTATTCTCAAATAAGTTACAAATTAAAGCAACACAAACCAACATAAAATATGAACGCAAGTGAAGATGAAAATACTAACTTTCACAGCCTACGATGTGTTTTTATTCTTGAACCATGCCTTAATAGCCAGAAAAGCAAATACGAATTCGGATTTACTAAATTCAGCAATATAAAAATGTCTTAAAATCTAAAGCTAAATATCTATTGGCTGCCTTTTCAACAAAACATTATTAAGAAATACATGATAAAGATATATAAGCCTGTGGCTATTGTGAACAGTTAAAGTGGCGCAGTGTGAGGCAGCTTCTTTGAAAATAGCATCTTATTATCCCTCTTCTTACCCTTACGAATCACAAGTGACACTTTTTTAAATTGATACTCTCCACTTAAATTATTACTTGTAGTTAAATAAAAATTCCTCAATGTAGAAGTTAGCAGATTCATTGATCAAAATAGTTAATGCCAATATTTTTCTTGAAAAGGATATATTTCGCCTGCCGCTTTTATGTTACTCCTTACATGCATTGCGATTAAGACATGAGCTTGGATCAGTAAAAAGATTCTTTTCAAAAGTAAATGTAAGTGGTGCTGCCTTTATAGAATATTTTGGATGTTTTCCTTTGTTACTCTTTAATGTTTTATCTCTTCGCACAAAATTGTATTAATTGGTTTGATTTGCTCAATGTGTATGGTACATTTGGATGTTGGACACATGTTTTATGATGGCTATCTTACTTGTTATATAAATTATTTCTACCTGTGCAGCAGCATGTAGGAACTGTATAAATATTTTTGTTTCATTTTTGTTTACTGCGAAAAAGGCATTAGAGCAATGCATTGTTTACAATGTGTACATCTTTAACTTTTTCTTTCATGTGAAATTGAGTTATACAAGTGTTAATGCATTGCCATTTATCCAATTTTATGATTGAAAATTATGCTCAATGAATATGTTATGGAAAGAAAACATCAAGAGATATATGCCATTTTTATATTATAATAATTATCAATGTGTGTGTTAGATCAGTATCTACCTATGTCATAGAAAAGCTAAATACATCTAGCCAATGTGTTTTAATAAATAAAGAAAAACAGTAGAACAATTTTGTAGCAATAAAACATGATTTTTGTTTTGTTTTATTATCTCATCTCAAAACTACAAAACAAAACAAAAATGAGCTATGACATTCTGTTAGCTCAGTTTTACTTTATTCATTATTCATAAAATGTGAAATTGTGTCACGAAAAAAAATATTACGACAGCCACAAATATTTCATCAGTAAATACTATAATCTTTTTTTTTTTCACATTTCTTTACTGGAAAGAAATATAATCCTGTTACTAAGAACAGATCAATAAAATATTAAGCTATCAAATATAATAAATATTATTCTTATTGTTTATTTATACCCCTTTTAAAATGAACTGAGTGTAAGTTTTATTGAATGACTAATGTGAGAATCCAACTTATTTTTTTTACTGTCATGTAAATATTGTTTATACTGTAGCAAAAAAAATAATTATGTAATATTACCAGAAACATCATTTTACAAATGTTTCAGATTAAGTGACTTAAAATGAAGTACAAATTTTGTGCATATTATTCAACATAATTGTCTCGTCTAATTTTCAATATAATAATGGGATATTTTAATTTTTTTAAACGATGTTCATTACTCAAATTAAATTTGAGTTGGGCTTGAAAAAAATTATATATGTGTTTGCCTTACTTCATTTCAATAATAAGGTAAAGTCAAATTATATAAAACCTTTCTGTCTTTTGTAATAGTGTACAACTATCATTTAAATTGGTCTATAATTTATTATATCCATAATACCCTAAGGAGTTTTTCTTTCTAGAGAGTGACAGAGTATGGTTTGCATTGACTTTCTCTGGTAAAGGTAAAATAGTTTCTAAAAATAGCACCTCCCAGTGCTTTTGTCACTCTCTCCTAAAGTCCCAAAGAAGGTCCTGTAGGGTGATGGATCTCAAGACTTCTACAGTCTGACAATTCTTTACATGTTGTCGATATAGTGGGGATATGGGGACTTCTGTCTCAGTCAGTCACTAGACACTGACATCTACCCAATAAGTATAGGATGAAATTCGACTTTGAAACAAAGCTCGCTTGCATAACCTGCTACCCACCTGAGATCAATTAAAATCTTCATAACAAGATATTGTTAATTTGATATAAAGTGCATCTTTTCATCAACCGACAAGCAAAAACGAACAAACAAACTCTTAAAATTGTATAATTTTGTATTATTCATTGTGTATTGTGTATAAATCCCAACAAAATAGATAAACCATTAAAAAATATCTAGTCTGCATAGTTTCAATCCAAGCAATCAGAATTTTAATTTAAGAAGTTGTTGGGCTCTTTTCAACCGTACTGTTGATTTCTATGCAATATGTTTCTCTCTCTCTCTCTCTCTTACTCTTTCTCTCACTTTCTCTCTGTCTGTCTCTCATCCTCTCTCCCTCTCTTGCTATCTCATGCTCTGTTCATCCTTCTGTCCTATGATTTGTCTGTTCTACTCATTACACTTAAAACAGCTCCTGTATTAGAATAATTGTTACTATTTATATGACCTTTTCTTGCATAAAACCTTTAAATTGTGTAAATAATTATTGGAAGCTGCTGACAATTATTCCAATAAATTTTTTCCATGGATGTCTTGGAAACATTAAAGAAAACAATAAATATTGAGAATTCAATCACTCAGGGATGGTAGATACAAATGCATACCTTGGATTGAAATAAATTCAAGCCAAGCAAGATGCAATAACGAATGCAACATTTCAGAAGAAAAAAAAAACAATACATCAAAGCACTTATTTTTTTATTCATTACATATTAGCTTGTTATGACAATTTTGTACCACAGAGTCTTTAAACTTTCATAGAAGTCTGCAGATTATGTATACCAAGGCATATCAAACTTTGTTTAAAAATAAAAAAAAAATATTGGTAGTAAATATGTTTACAAAAGCTTTTTTCTTCAATTATGTTGGATATTTGAAACTTGAAGAAAAAAACAGCAACAAAAAAACACTTAAGTCCGTGTAAACCAAAAGCTGGCAAGTCAGACCTTAAAAAGTCACTCTATTGATCAATTTGACTTTGCTCTCAATAATATCCTTGAGCCACATCTCTCTGAAGCGAGACAGACCAGGTCTGAGGGGAGAGAATATAAAGTACAAATGAACATAAATCACAAATTCTTTCATTCTTTAAAAATGCTCTGGGTAATATCTTTTTCATAAAGAATTAAAAAGCAAACAAACAACAACCAAAAAAAACAAAAAAGCAACAACTAAAAGAATGTAAAATGATTGAAAAATACAAATATTTTACTTCATATACTTCCAGGATTCAAAAACATTTCAGAATACAAAGCTTCACAAAAAAAAACCCTGAAAAGAAACACTCCTTTACAAAAGAAAATTTAGTTTGCAAACAATAATACATTAATATATCTACCATATGTGGGAAGAAGGATAATTTCTAAATCTGCAACATTGATCTTTGTATACTCTGTATAAACCTTATTTTTCACTAGCAGCATGGAAAACATATTTAATTTTTGAGAACATTTCAGGTTTGCAGATACAGCTCAATCCCCTCTCTCACCAACCCTCTTTTGATTACAATCGATTTGTAACTTATTACGTTCATTACTTTCTTTACGTCGGTAGTCAGCCATTCGACTACTTTATCTACCTGTCCAAAGATTACTGTCTAAAAATTTACTTTTTCCACATGGAGATAAAGGTGGGAACACATGTGTTATCCAACATCCAACCTACTAGTATAGAGCAACTTTGTGCCAACATTAAAGTTATCTTCAATTTTTATCTCTTCACATTTAAGCCATGCTTGTATGTGAAGTGTAGTTTCGTTGAAAATAAACAAGTCTTGAGTGATCAGTTTCTAATATTTTCTTTTTCTACACATTTTGAACTTATGGAACACCTAAATTCCAACACTTACTTGTGTATGAGCCTGTTTGTCTCAAAGATGTAAAACACTTCGACTGGATTACTCTGTAATAAATAAAATAATTATAGAGATCAATGTTTCAGAATTAAAAATAAATGGTATTGCTTTAAACAAATGGTTATTCAACTTAATGCTATTCATGTACTTAAAACAAGCTTTGTTTATGCTCTGGGTTCACACACATCTCAGTAAAAATACTCTAGTCTTATCTATTGACAAAAACATGTAGTTTCATGATAGGAAAATCAAATCTCAAAGCCAAAAGACTGAGAGAACAAGAAAAAGCTAAATAATTGCTTAATGGTTTAGATAACAAAGGCAAGATTTTTTAGTAAGAATTTATACATATAACAAAATAAATAAAGAGTGCAAAAACATGTAAAAATCTCAAACTGACTAATTTTTTTTATTATCTTTTGTAACAAATAAAATGCAACTGAATCTACATAAAGGTATCCCTTGATAAAAAAAAAAAAGAGTGGTTAAAACTTTAGATGTTGTTTCAAAAATCTTTCTGAATTAAATGATGGTTTGAAATTGTTATTTCAAGAGAGGGAAACTAATAAATAAATTACAGATTTAGAGCATATACATTCACCTGCTTGAAAATATTAATAATTATGCACGCAGTCCATTGCTGATCATTTTTAATCCCTAGTAACTATGGCTGAAAAACATTTACAACTATCCAAAACCTTTTCAACCATAAGGGAAAAAAAAGATTGATGAGATGGTTGAAGAAAACAACAAAAGGGAAATGAGCAAAAAGATTATAGAAGATGGAGAAGGGACATTAGCAAATGGAACAATATATCAGGCAAACTATAAGCAAAGACAGAGAAGACTAGATGGGTCATGGAGGTAACAATGTAAATATACATGCATTGAATTTTCTATAGAACCTACAATTTAAAATAATTATTCAAAGAAAATAAATTCATACTTAAAATGAAGATAACACACTGTTAGTTAATCTAAAAGCTTCTGTAAAGAACTTCTTCACAATTTTTTCTAGAACAAAAAAAAAAAGAAGTATGAAACAGCACTTGTGCTAAGCAATTCTTTGTACATGTATGTTCTTTTTACCAACCTTAGGACGTATTTTTGAGACTACGTATGTGAAATAAACTGAAGCTGTAGCTCTGGGGATGGGTTTACGACGTGTTGGAATGCTCCAGCGAACTCTGTACATGTAGCGCTTATCAAATTCATGATCATCCTCATTCAGAAAGTCAACACAATAGAGCCACGAGTTCTCATATTGCCATGTCTGAAATTAAATCATAGAGTGCAAATCAGCATAGTTCCTAAATATTTTAATATATATGTATTGCTACTTAGAGTATAACAATATTATAATCCCTTATGAATGGAAGTTTAAAAAGGCATTTAGAAAACTAGCTTCCATGATTAATACATGTATAAGGTCTTTATGTTTGTAAATATATCTTTAAATTAAATTAAGTTCATATAAAAGATATTGTTTCTTCCATCTGCAGTCAAGATATAAAATAATACATACTACTAAGAGATATCCACCATACCTTGATAAATTCATGTATTTTTTGCTCGCCTTTTTCAATGGTAAATTCATCAATGGTCAACCATTCAATGTTTTCCACAGCATATTTGTCTTCTTTTTTTATGGTATGCTCTCGCGACATGTGTAGCTGTTTCAAAGACTCAAATGACTTTTCACGATCTGACATACTAGTTTCTAGTCTACGGAATGCCATATCAATGAAGCCATCGATCATCTTCTTAGCTTCATCCAAGTACAGGTCCTCCTCCATTTTGTCTGAAGAAGAGATTTTAAAGAATGTTAGTTTTAAAACTAATACTTATACTTCATGTCAAGTTACAAGCAGTTATTTCATATCATTTTGGCTCTGCTTGTGGAAAAAAAAAAGCACTATCAGTATATTTTTGAATGGGAAGTTAAGTACAAACATTATTGATGTAAAAATGTATAAGGTTGTGACTTAAAAAAATGCCTTAAAAACAAAAACAAAAGATGTTTAATACTATAATGTGAAATAATATTAAAAAATAAAGTATTACATCAATAATGGTGTGTATTTTTCTGAAATTAAAAAATTTATGAATTTAAGGTAAAAAAAAAAAAAAAGAATAGTAGAGAGTAAAAATTACGAGAAGGGCACAGAGGATTATATTTATAGAGAAAATGAGAAACAAAATTTGTTAATGTTTGCACGCTCTCGATCCTTCTTTCTTTCTGTTTTTTTTTTAGAATACATATAAGCCTCTCATGATTTTTGTACATATTTTAGCCAGGTCTAAAAGGTTGGTAAAGTTGAAAAGGTAGGTAAATACAGATGTATACCCTGACAGTGGAGCAATGCAAGTTTCTAGATTTGTCCTTTAAAAACAAAGTATGGGTTATATCTCGCCACCAAACCAATTTGAGTATGAAAATCTTACTTTAATATATCTAGATCTAGATATACTGATTAAGACTTGGAGCGCACCAGATAATTCTATTTAGATCCAATTACTCCTGTCTAAAAAAAAAAATCAATGAAACATAGGCCTACTCTACACCAGTAGGCCCTATAACTTTTGATGTCGTATCATTTATTTCCTCAAATATATGTAAACACATTGAGAATCTCGACCTAGACACAAACCTTTAGATCTATAATTATATTATCGGTGGTGCATATTTTCTAATACGCAAAGTATAGGCCTATTTTTTACATCTAAAACAAGATCTAATAACATAGACCTAAATTCTATGTTGCAAAATTCAAAGTTATTTGGATGTAGATTCTATACCAATATTATCTTGATTCTAGAATGATTTATGTTAGATATTCAGGCTCAAATCTTAATTTTGTACAGCGAGATTCACAATGTCCTTCTTTCGTATTCTTCATTATTAGGCTACTGCTCAAATTCAACATATTGAATATTACTAGCAGGTTTTTCCACTTCTGACGGTACTTGAAAGTGGTAACTCACTTTGAATTTTATATGTTCAAGGATGTCTGAAAATGTTTTAAAATAGAAAATTTGGATAGTTCTTGGTCCTACAGAGATTTGAGTTTTAACTAGTTGATTTCTTATACTAAATGGAAGCCATATTTGTTGTGTGTACAGTTGCCATGTCCCTCGACCAGCCAACCAAAAGTAGGGAAAGTGATTCATGTCTCTACAATAAAAGAGGGGATATAGCACTTCGCCAAATCTTTTCTACTTTTTTTTTTTTTCTCTTCCTCGCCTCCTAGGTTCCCCAGAGGGATCATATAAGTTACAGCGAGATCATTTTCAACTTTTTATGCCATGGATACATTTTCGTTCTTTTGAAAATAACGTTTCAAAATCATGTAGCAGTGTTTATTGTCTTGAAATAATATACACTTTATCAATGTGGACCTCCAGTACAGTTTAACGTATATAATTATAATTATTCGTTTCTTCCAGCAATAACAAGAAGCAGTATGCAGGCAACCATTGTAACTATTTTTTCGAATAAACATAACTGGCAATACCTCTGCTGCAACAAAATGGTCCATAGGCTATTTAGATTTGACTCTATCTTTAAGATTACAAAATGTCAAGTCATAGAAAACCACAACAAAACCGGCGCGTCATAATGTACAAGATATACTTGAAAAATTCATCGTGCAACCAAGAAATCGTGTATTAAAACATTATAGAAAGGCATAGAACAGATACGACCCTGATGATATTGCAAAGGAGGCAAAGATATATTCGCAGGAACAACAGAAATGCACCTGCATCATCAATTCACGAAAAAAGAAGAAAAAAGTGGGTGTCCATATTATACAAATATTGGACTATAATATATGACTAAGCTATTTTGCACCTTTCAAACACATACCTGTGGTTATTTCTCCAACGTCAGCACTATTTAGGTTATAGTTTGGACGCGCCCCAAGACTGGCGTCTGACAATTTCATGTTATGCCACACACAAAACAGGACGGGGAGACCTGGACTCCTGTCTCAGGCGTTCACATTAATCTGAGTGATCTTTCTAAGTATTTATATACAAAAATAGAGAATAAAAACGAAGTAATGCATCAGTGGAGCTTTTCCTTTTTAAGTTTACCAAATTGCACACAAACAACTTAACTTAGTATATACAGTTTGTACAGTATTCAACTGACTGTTTTTTGTTGTTGTTGTTTTTTTTTTTTTTTTAATTGGTTCGTTGTCGTTAATGTTGTTGTTGTTGTTGTTGTTGTTGTTGTTGTTGTTGTTGTTGTTGTTGTTGTTGTTGTTGTTGTTGTTGTTGTTGTTGTTGTTGTTGTTGTTGTTGTTGTTGTTGTTGTTGTTGTTGTTTTTGCTGTTGTTGATGATGTTTTTGTTGGAAATGTAACTGTGCATTATTGAGGTCTAATTAAGATCTAGGCGTCCTGGCTTTTGCCATTTATTTACTATCGTTGAAGATTTTATATAGCGCAGCCATAAAGAATTTGTTTCTGGAACAAAAAGACGTTATTTAAAAACGGCCCTTATTTATCAGCCTGCCTCGTATAATGCATCTTTTACGTTATACATTGTATATTTTATGGTTGGCAGAAATGAAAAAATTATAATTTCTTATATATTAAAAAAATTACGCATTACTTGTCATGAAATCTTTAAAAATATCCCCTTTTGTTTCCAAAGACTTTGGATTGGTTCTGACGTCCTAGTTTTGTGATCAGAACATCTTAGCGAAGTTGAGGGTAAACATGAGGAACTTGATATCAGTTAAAATTAAAGAGGATTACAAAAAGACTAATGTATAGATTTAATATTTGTTGTGTCCTAATATATACAGTAATTTCACAATATGGACGGGAGTTTAATTCACGTTAAAATAAAAACATTTATAAATGTTTTAAAATAATTATAGCAATACTTTTAATAGTATAAATATAAAGGTTTAGTATGCCATAATCATTTAACATGATCCAAAAAGATTAGCCATGTTATTACTGAGAAACATACATTTACAATGAAATTCTCATGTTACAAAAAACAGATCATGTACAAATGGTTCTTTATGCATCAACTCTTTATTTCGGAGCATACAGTCAGAATTATATGCATTTGATAACATTACTCTTTTATATATTAGAATATAAGACCAATTGAGAACAATATGCCTAAAACGACATTGTAAACAAATTATACTGCATTAGTAGAAAAAATATTTTCGTAAAAACAACCATTTAGTGACAAATACTGCAAGACACAATGTGGTCTGCTATTATAACCTCATTGAGGTGTTGGATGTAAAAATCATACTGAAGTAAATGCGAAATAACATACTTATTTTTGATGTTCTGTTATTTAAAAGTGAAGCTGAAACATATTTTATCTTTAGTTATAAACGTTAATCAAAATTTAAGTACATGGTATAATGTGAGATCCTGATTTGAACCTTAAATATCTTAAACCATCTTACGAAATCTTCCTTGAACGTAATGATCAATTTATAGCCAATTTAGTGTGTACATTCTCTGCAACTCTATTACACTGTTAACAATCTGAACATGAGCATTAAATGCATGAACATTCAAGCACTCAAACTGTTTAACATCATAATCAGTCACACATCTTATTATAATGGAGCTAGATCGAAGCCCAAAATTGATATGGTAAAGGCTTTTTAGTTGGGGGACAGAAAAATGTATCATTAAACTCACTCTCACGCGTACTTCCTTATTTCATACCAATGTCTCTTTTTCACAATATATACACACACGCACACGCACACACACACACACACATATGTATATGTTTGTTTGTTGTTTTCTTTTTTTGCTAGTTTGTTTTTTTGCTTTCAACTTTAATTTTTTTCTAACTTAGCTATGGAGAAAAGCCAGGTTTAAAGTCCCCAACATTTTAGATCGAATCTTCAAAGTTTTCAGTATAACAAGCCACCTTGTTTAGCACAGATGTCACCTTCTCCGGCATTCCCCACAGAATATGGACTTTGATATATATAGATTGCCTGTAAACATTCAAAACGTTCCATCTTTAGCTGCTTATACGAGATGCTTAAAACGTATTCGTTTATATATTATAATGACTGAATATTTACCCATGTAATGTAAATTTCTGTCACATTATACAGGCAGGCATAATGTCTCTGAGCGATCCCTCACATTATACAGGCAGGCATAATGTCTCTGAGCGATCCCTCACATTATACAGGCAGGCATAATGTCTCTGAGCGATCCCTCACATTATACAGGCAGGCATAATGTCTCTGAGCGATCCCTCACATTATACAGGCAGGCATAATGTCTCTGAGCGATCCCTCACATTATACAGGCAGGCATAATGTCTCTGGGCGTTTCTTTACATTATACTGGCGGCATAATGTCTCTATGCAGTCCCTCACATTATACAGGCAGGCATAATATCTTTGAGCGATCTCTTACATTATACTGGTCGGCATAATGTCTCTGGGCATTTATTTACATCATACTGGCCGGCATGTGGAGTCTGTGCGTCATATCAGGCAGACCCATCGCGCTTAGCGCAGCGTTCATACTGTCGATATCCTTCGTTGTGATCTTCCTAACAGCCTGCCTTATGCCGCGGTCCTGGATGTTGCTGGCAATGGTACCGGCCTGAGAGTCGGCGTCCAAAGCCTTCAGGGCCTCGTCCACGTGACAAGTAGGAATCGCCAGGTGCTGAAACAGTCGAGTGAGCACCGTTCGGGGTTGGCGAATCAGCTCGTCGTAGTGAAGAGTGGGCACATCCTTGGTGACTCCGGTCTCCAGGTCTTTCTTGAACACGGCCAGGTTTGAGCAGATGATGGCCGTGCCGTAGCCCATGAATGTCCCGCTGGACAAAACCTGGACCAACTCCTCGCGGTCATAGCAGTCCGCCCAGGCGATCATGCCGGCCAGGTAGGCTCGGACGCGGGTTCTGACGGGTGGCAGCGTGCTAGCGCTGTTGATGAGCTTCTCCAGCATGCACACGGCCAGGTCGCGGTGAATGAACTTGTAGAACGAGGTCATCACGTTGCCCAGGTCTCGGTAGAGGTACACGTGCCGGAACGCCGGGAACAGCTTCTGCACGAGCTGGACCTCCGTCACGCACGTGTAGCGGACCTTCACGGCGACGTGTGTCACGCCGGGCGCCGCGCGGCAAAGATACCGCACCACCGCGCGGGAAAGCATCTCGACCTCCGCAGCGTCCAGGTGGCCCGCGCGAGACAGGAGCGCCACGTTGGTCGTGACGTCAGGCTCGCTCAGGCAGCGCATGCCTGGGATGTTCTCCAGCATCTGCAGCAGCAGCGTGGACCCGCACCGACCAGAGTTGGTGATCCACGCCACGCCGGTTGCGGGGTCTCCCAGGGAGGCTGTAAGTCTGGGGGGAAAGGGGGGGGGGGAGAGGAAGTGGACACATTCCATTTAGAGAATACTGTTAATTTAGCGGGATCATTTCAAGATAATTCTCAAGACATCGCTGGTACGTCGCAATTGCTTAAAATTCGTCTTACGCATTCTTATTTTGCACATCTTAAGATGCGACGTAAGCTTATCCCAAAATTACACTTATGACCCTTAGAGTTACAAAGAGCGCCCAGCTGAGGTTATAAATAGGTTTTAAGTTAATTTGACTGGAAATTATTTTTTCTTTGTGGGATAAAATTCATTGAATGACAGTCGTCCCTGTGCACAAATTCCTGAAATTGTAGTGAACTGTATACACTCTATTACTTTTCTTCTAAGGAACAATAATACTCCGTGTGTTGCATTGGTGAAATCAAATAATTATGCCAATTTCGTTAAACACACAATCAATGCAAAGACTTCTTGTTAACACAAATAACACACAGCTTTCTCTTGAAATGAAAGGTTATCTACAGAAATACACCTATGCGAATCCTCAACAATATAATTTTAAAAAATGCAAATTTAGAGTAGATATAATGGAGATGTTATGTTACAACCGTGTTACATGAAGTCTGTGTTTGACTTTAAGATCACCATTTTCTGATTGCTTTTGGATACAGCTACTTTTTATTACTGTAATGCAATACACTTTTCTTAGGAATTCTGTGCAACTACTGGCCGTTTTTGTAATGGAGATTTGAAATTTGATTTAATAACGGTCATTAGTATCAGAAGTCTGGCTATCTGCCTCAACAAAGAAGCGTACTGTAGAAGTGACACCACCATCACACTAACAAAGAAGCGTACCTGTAGAAGTATCACCACCATCACACTAACAAAGAAGCGTACCTGTAGAAGTAGCACCAACATCACACTAACAAAGAAGCGTACCTGTAGAAGTAGCACCAACATCACACTAACAAAGAAGCGTACCTGTAGAAGTAGCACCAACATCACACTAACAAAGAAGCGTACCTGTAGAAGTAGCACCACCATCACATTAACAAAGAAGCGTACCTGTAGAATGGTCTAGTAGCACCACCGTCACACTACCAAAGAAGCGTACCTGTAGACGTAGCACCAACATCACATCAACAAAGAAGAGTACCTGTAGACGTAGCACCAACATCACACTAACAAAGAAGCGTACCTGTAGACGTAGCACCAACATCACACTAACAAAGAAGCGTACCTGTAGAATGGTCTAGTAGCACCACTATCACACAGACAAAGAAAAGTGCATGTAAAAGTGGTCTAGTGGCACCACCATCACACTCACAAAGAAGCGTACATGTAGAAGTAGCACCACCATCACACTAACAAAGAAGCGTGCCTGTAGAAGTAGCACCACCATCACACTAACAAAGAAGCGTACCTGTAGAAGTAGCACCACCATCACACTAACAAAGAAGCGTACCTGTAGAAGTAGCACCACCATCACACTAACAAAAAAGAGTACCTGTAGAAGTGGCGAAGAGGCACCACCATCACTCTCACAGCGTGTTTGAACTGAGCGCGTTTCATGAACGGGCTGGTTCTAGAAGAGTACACATCCACTGACGTCGGCGTCTCGACCAGGTGCGCATGCGTGGTGGTCACGCAGTATAGCGTCACTTGCTGGGAAAGTAGGTCACGGGGATGGGTGAATCGCTCGTGAAGAGATGTGAAATCCCAGGGTCTAGGGTGGTTCACCTGAGGGAAGCGAAGTCTTGACACGATAGTTCGCACCTGCAATGGAATTGACAATCATTTTTACGGGCACGTTTCTTGTTAGAATACTTATAATATTGTTAGAATGATTACTTTGTGACGGGGTCACGGTAATGAAATAGGGGAGACTTGTGTCAAAATGCAAGAGATACGTCGTTGTAATGGTGAAAATGAGATCTATCTATTGGAAAATTCAGAATAAAAAAAGGATCAAAGGTTTTTACTTTGTCTTACTATAAACTTAATCATAGCTGACCCAACGCCTAACCATTATGTCTTCTTCGGTAGTTTGTTTTGGCCACAATACATCATTATGTGCAAGAATCATAATCTAAATCTTATTTCCTAATTATTTCTTTTTTTTTTGTTCCCTCCCTTGCACATCCTTCAAACTCTAATCTATTTTGTCGCTCTCACTTCACATTCTCATAATTCAAATCCTGATCCGATAGACCCTACATAATTATTTGGTCGGTGTCAGTATGATGTAACCAGCTGAGACAAAAGTTCTGGTTTCTTCGATATGTCTATCTGTGGCAGAACATAAAATTATCAGGCCTTAGTTTAGGAACACATCCGCAACTGTACCTTGTGAATTCTCTCTTCTCCTCTAACTCTCCCTTTCTCTTTCTTCTCTTTATCTGTTAGCTGCCTATCTCTCTCTGTCTCTCTCTCTCTCTTTGTCTCTCTGTCTTTCCCTCTCTCCATATATCCTGTTCCCTCTCTTTTACTTCCACCCAACTGTCTCTGTATTGCTCTCTGTCTCTGTCTATGTCTATGTCTATGTCTCTCTCTCTCTCTCTCTCTCTCTCTCTCTCTCTCTCTCTCTCTCTCTCTCTCTCTCTCTCTCTCTCTCTCGTTGTCTCCCTCTTTCTCTCTCTCCCTTTTCTCCCTCTCCCTCCTTAATTCCCTTCCTCTAGTCCAGCGTTGCTGTCTTCACCTGTACACTCTCCTCATAGCCCTCCTCGGACTCGGCGACCTGTAGCTTTGTGCGGACACCGGTCAAGGTCCAGCAAACAGACTGTCCAGCGCGGACTCCCAGGTGGAACAAGTAGTAGGCAATTACACTGGTCAGTTCCTTAGCTTGCTTCAGCGTCCACTCCTGGGGCAACACTGAAAAAGTATGAGTATGTTCACAGTGAAAGCCGATGGCAGAGTGGTTAAGCACACAAGTATTCGAAGTATTTTTTACCGGTAATGTAGGGAAATGCAGCTCTATGTTTTACAAGAAATAGTATATTGTATTAGTATTGTATGGTTACATATTAACATTTAACCTGTCAATCACATAGATTAGCCTGTCATCGGCAACCTGAACTGAATCACATAATTATCCTTCATACAGTTCTTTAAAAGTACAGGAAATGAACTAAAGTAATGAATAGAAATAAATGGGGAAAAAAGTTAAGAACTTCAGTTATCGACTCCTATACCAGCAGGAATCGTTACCCATATTGTTCATACTTTATAGAAAGCTATTTTTGTTTGGGTAAGTAGTAAGGATGAGTGGTGACAACTTGCGCCTACAGAGGTTGCTGGGGTAGAATTAGAATAGGTTGGTTGCTTAGCGTTCAATATCAGCACTGTATAGGCTATATTATGGGCTGGCACCAAAACTAACGCCACAAGGAGCGGTGACTCTGGGGTAGAACACCGGCTTCCGACGCAAAATGTCCGGGTTCGCGCCCTGGCGATTTCGCTCCCTACTGGGTCGATTTCAGTTTAATGTGACCGGCTGAGACAGGAGTCATGACATTCCCGCCCTGTCTCGTGTGTGGCAGCACATACAATTGTCAGACATCAGTCTTGGGGCCCGTCCACAACATATCTCTATAGTACTGATTTTGGACGTTAAACCAACTCAACAACAACAACAACAACAACAACAACAACAACAACAACAACAACAACAACAACAACAACAACAGCCACAAGGTAGCAAGTGCGGGGATACATGGGTTACTATCTCAGCCGTCCAGATTATACTCACACAGACTTAGGCGAGGTTGAACGTACGGGCCTTAGTCTCTATAACTCTGTCATAAGAACGGGGAGCGTGGTTGCACTGAGGTTAGAGCGTCTGTTTCTCATGAAAGAGGGCGGTGTCGTGGTCCTAGGGTAGACGTCGGCTTCCGACGCAAAAGGTCAATGGTTCGAGTCCTGACGATTTCGCTCCCTACTGGTTGGTTCGGTGTCAGTTTAATGTGACCGGCTGAGACAGAAGTCATGGTATCCCCGCCCTGTCTCATATGTGGCACCACATAAAAATTCTTAGACGACAGTCTTGAGGCCTGTCCACAATATAGCCTATATAGTGCTGATGTTGGACGTTAAACCAGCAAAACTACTCAACTTCTCATGCAGAAGGTCCGGCTTCGAGTCCTGCTCTGGCGGCCGCATGTTTTTCGATATGGATTGGTTCGGTATCATTATAATGTTATTGGCAAAGTTCCTGGTTTTAGGATCCGGGGTTCCATCGCCGTAACAGCACTTTTCTCAAGACCTAAAGGACATTAAAAAAAGGGAGAGAGCTTCGGTTTTTCCCATAAAGAGTCTAGTCTGAAGAAAGCCAACTAGTTCAGTCGGTAGATCGTTTGATGTCCAAGCAGGGGTTTGACGTTGGCCGTTCGATCTCAGCTGATGTCCTACATTTTTTTATGGGAAGCCGCGGTCTCCTAATAATTTTTTTTGGTTATTTTTACCTTAATCATAGCTTATTAGATAGTATACGTCAATGATCTTTCCAATGATATCTGAAGTGTATACACACATTTTAATTTTTAGAATCTTTTTAGGCTTACAATTGTTCATAGTTCATGTTATGTCTACGTATTTTCCACGGTAAGGCATTTGCCTTTTTTGAAAAATCATAAATATTTAGATCAAGGAAAAAAACGAAGTTCATATTGAGAAATATGATATATAAATAGAGAAAAAGAGAGAGAGAGAGAGAGAGAGAGAGAGAGAGAGAGAGAGAGAGAGAGAGAGAGAGAGAGAGAGAGGGTGTGTGTGTCGGGGGGAGACAGAGAGATGAAGGGAGGCGAACGTAGAGGTAAGAAGCAGATACGAGAGAGGCATATAAAAGGAGAGGGAGGGAGGTAGGAAGAGAGAGAGGCAGAGAGATAGATAGAGAGGCAGAGAGAGAGAGAAAGAGAGAAAGAGGGGGGGGGGGGGGGGACAAGGCAAAAGATGGGATATAAGAACGGGGGGCAGAGAAGCGGTAGGGCGGGGTGGGGGGGGCGACAGATCCATAAGTATCAGGATTATAAGATAGTAAGTCCAACACTTAGTAAGGGGCATAACTGGCTGAAACACCAAGTCCAATAAAAAGTGCATAGTTAGACCAGAGAGTGTGAAACAGTGAGAGGTTTCACGTGGAGAATTTAGCGTTTGTCGGTCGGGATAAATAAGGCGGTTGCTTCCTTCTTTTAACCTTAGTAATATTATATCTGAATATTGGACAACCGCCTAACTTCAAGAAAGAAATAGAGTGAGCATGCGCCACGCTAGCTCCCTGTAATAACAACATTGTGAGCTATTTTTGTGAGACGTCTCGCTGAATCTATTGTCTCTGGATGTCACTTTGGCGCACCTGCTGTTAAACAACTTACTTAACTTTTAACAAAGTGATATACCTTTATGTAATATCTCGATTCTTATCTATGGACAAGTAAAAAGGCCTACGAACAGCGCTTACATAATTTATATTATCAACTGTGACCAAATGAGAATAAGTGGTAAAAAAAAGCAGTAACATCCACAATGCAAATATAAATCAGATGGATATAACTATAATACAGTATGAACAATGATATTGTAGAACATAGTTCAAACCATCGTAGTTATTATTCGTACCTAAGAGTTTGAATAAAGAAATCTACAGTACCGAGTGTACTGATGCTCATGGCCACCATTATCAGAACGTTTTCTATTATAAAGCTTATTAAACTAAATTTTTAAAATTTGTACAAATACCAACAGAAATTGAGTTCATATAACGCAAAACCAAAGACTATAGATTTAGTGAGCGGTGTGGCAAAACGAGTTCACAATGCATTGTACTAAGAGCAATATCTTCATTAAAATTAAGTCTGTTAAACTGTGTTCAGACTGAATTTTACTAAGGTTTGAAGAAGAAAGCTACGGCCTTAATTATCTCGAGTCATGTACGCAAAATGCTTGCAGTGAAACCCCTCACTATTTCAAACGATTTGGTAAAACTGCAAATTTTATAGCTTTAAAGACAGAGGAAATCACTGTTAGGGGCACAGCGGTAAATGTATAGCACGGCAACCCCTTTGTTGACCAAATGAAGGAAAGTAGTCCCTACACACAACAACAACAAAAACAACAACAACAATTACTACTACTACTACTACTACTACTACTACTACTACTACTACTACTACTACTACTACTACTACTACTACTACTACTACTACTGCTACTGCTACTGCTACTGCTACTGCTACTGCTACTGCTACTGCTACTGCTACTGCTACTGCTACTGCTACTGCTACTGCTACTGCTACTGCTACTGCTACTGCTACTGCTACTGCTACTGCTACTGCTACTGCTACTGCTACTGCTACTGCTACTGCTACTGCTACTGCTACTGCTACTGCTACTGCTACTGCTACTGCTACTGCTACTGCTACTGCTACTGCTACTGCTACTACTACTACTACTACTACTACTACTACTACTACTACTACTATTACTACAATACCAGAGAGTGTGAAATTGTAATCTATAGTCACTGATAATACCATGAAAAGGGGGTGTTTTATATCATTAAAATATCAACACTAAGACACTTGGGATACATATGGAAAATAATCTATAATAAAATAAAAGTGTATGGAACTTACCTATCCAAAATAAACCGTAGATTAACGAGCTCGAAAATATGAAGTTTAGCAAAACACTGGTTAGGTCTAGTTCTAATACATCCATGGTAAACACAATGAAAGTAAACAGACTTGAGCCGGTTGTGTGCAAAGCTTTCTCAAAATTACAGAACATTTAAATCACAGTCAAAATTATTTTGAAAAAGTTGACGTTAAAGAAATATCCATTATAGTTGTATTACATTATAAGATAACGATATTATGGTTAGTCCTGTCATATAAACTAGATCTAGATCTAGTCATTTGGACAAATCAGGTTTCTTTTTTCTCACATAAGTGTAGAGGAGTCCAACTCAAAGTTTATGTGGAGTAAACACAAAGAGTAAAATAACACAGGATAAGCACACTGTAGCTAAATATCGGTGACCTTAATTATGGCTTTCAAATAATTATTTTAGGACCAGCAGTGACTCCCAAAATAAGCAAATAAAAATGTGCATATGGAGTCAAAATTAGCACTGTTAGACCAGTAGGCAAACTATCTTAAAGTATGTGTGACAATTATACATCAATAGATCACTGTTGCCCTGATTATGCACAAATATATTCGCTTCGGTCAGTGCAAAGACTTGACCCGTTGTGTTGAAGGTCTCAGTGTTGGTGTATCTTCTCTATGTGTTCTGACGTTACAATAATGTTATGTATGCTAAATATATCACAAAGCTACCCCCTGGGGGCGCAGACATCTCGTTACAGGCAGTTGTACTCTTCCGTTTCTCGTATCTCGTTCTCTCTCTCTCTCTCTCTCTCTCTCTCTCTCCTGTCTGTCTTTTCATCGTCTGTCTCCCTATTTGTTTTTCTACCCGTCTCTCTCTCTCTCTCTCTCTCTCTCTCTATCTATCTATCTATCTCTCTATCTATCTATCTATCTATCTATCTCTCTCTCTCTAATCTCTCTCTCTCTCTCTCTCTCTCTCTCTCTCTCTCTACCTGACCCTTCTCACCTCTTAGTACTTCTCTACTGATCTTATATAAATGAGTCTGTGTCAAAACTTACAGCATCAATGAAATCTGCTCACAAATGCACATTATCTTAACACCCCCTAATCTGCCCCTCCCTCTCTTTAAATCGTCTAGAAATGAGAGAAGCTCAAGTTATTTACCATTTATTTTCTCTCCCGCCTTAAGGCAAATATTCTTCGCAATGCAATGGGAGTGTTTTTACTGGTCGTGAAATATGTATTAGAGTCTTATATCCAGAGGGGCGCTTAGATCTTTGTAGATTAACAGCAATGCGTTGCATATATAACACATACCAGGTAAAAAGAGAGAGAGAAATGGTCCATCGGTGTGGGATGAGGGGAAGAGGAAGCTGAGTTGGTTTAACGTCCAACGTCAGCACTATTTAGGCTGTATTGCGGACGGGCTCCAAGACTGACGCAGTAGTAGTACGCACACTCCTCACATAATTTCCAACATCATCTTGCTACACGTGTGGCAAGCAAGTACATCAACAATTCAATCGACCACCCTTACTGGTCCACTTATTGGAACATCCGTAACAAGCTCTTTGTCAATTAAAGCAAGAAAAGACTGCGTTACAGAGTTACTTAACATAGTTATTAAAGTCAGAATCCCCAAGTTAGAAGAGAGAGAAACTCCATGCTTAAAACAGTGATAGCAATGAAGAATGTTTTTACTGTACCTGAAAACAATGAAGTCGAGAAAGTTAACCTGGCGGTTGCGTTCCCTACTGGTTGGGTCGGTGTCAGTATAATGTGAACGGCTTAGACAGAAGTCATGGTGGTATCCCCGCCCTGTCTCGTGTGTGGCAGAACATACACATGTCAGACGTCCGTCTTGGGACCCGTCTACAATATAGCCTTTATAGTGCTGATGTTGGACGTTAAAACCAACTCAACTCAACTCAACGTTAACTAACTTGATGACTGGCGGTGTGTATGCACACATGCTTTTGGAGTTTGGCGCTGGCGCATGTGTGGATTTAACGTCGTTGGAAAAAATATGGAGGAAATGATAAAAAGAAAAAGGTGCTGAATGTAAAATCTTGAAAAGAAAAGGTTTGCATACGTATCAATCAAACGACATATTTAAGTGAGCTGATTTAAGTGAATTGATTGCTGGTGTTAACAAGTTTATCTTTGGAAGTTTTGTGACCTGTCCAAATGGCATAACTCGTATGAGCAAACTTAAAGTTTTTGGTAATGGTTGTTTTGTGCTTGAAATCGAATTGCTTGCCCTTACACCATGAAATTAATATTTTCAAACATATTTATGGAGTAGGGAAGCTAAACCATGTACAGTATCTTTGAAATTGAATTTTGGTCCAGGGTTGTCCTTTTAAGAAAGAGAGGAGTCAGAAGAATTGGATTATTATACATAATTGAAAAGGTAGATAATCCAAACAAATGGTAGCCTTTCCAAAATCAGGCGGAACAAATGTATGATTTGAGTTTGATATCCTAGGAGCAAATCATGAATTACTGACATCCTATTTCTACTGTAGATAAAGTTTTGCCAGACATGGATTGCGCTAAAGTGTTTGGCATAATTGAAAGACACAAACAATTACCGCAGCATCTCAGGAATGGTTAATGCACAACCCTACATGTTTGTAGGATAGAGGAGGATATCATGGCTTCCGTCCCAGCTGATTACATTCTATTGAGACTGACCTAACCAGTAAGAGAGGAAATCTTACTAAATTAGTATAGAACTAGGGAAGTTTCAAAATGATAGAAACTCAGCCCTCTGTGACTCTGTGACGTTAAAATGGACCTCCACCCAGGTTCGGAAGAACACTGATAAAAGAGGAGACATCCGGACAGCACCTTCCATAGGTTGTTTTTTATATTGACAACTGAAAGAGACATGGTGTATCTACAGAAATAAATTTATTTTGTAACGGTACTGGAAGCTTCATAAATGGCCTATTAATGCAAAAACACCTACGCCTGAGCAAAACTTTGAAAAAAAAAAAAAGCCTCTATGAATAAAGATAGCCCCCCCCCCTCTCCTACCCCCATCCACGCACTCGCATATTCAAACACACAGTCTATAAACTTAAAATTATTTCTCGCAAAGACACCTGCTGCGTTAAAATAATGTATCCATATAAAACGACTTGCCTACTTTGAGAAATGTCTTTTACCCTCGTTAAGTAGTTTCCATTAGTTGTCTTGTTTTATGTGGTTCTCGCTATTAAATTCAAGATGGCTGGATTCACCAAAACAGTTGTGTGAAAACAGTATTTTTTGTGTAGCACGTAAACCACATTTTAATCTTAAAAAATGTTTGAACACTGGTGTGTCCACCCCGCCCTGTTGATGTAGCGTTCTGTTACGTGTCACCCATTGTCCTCGTGACATGCTCACGGATAGGTTACCTAGGTACTGTAATGCGCCATATACATGTAGGAAATCAATGGGAATCTCTTGAAGGCCAATTATGTCTATTGTACAGTTACATTATATTGAAAAAAGGATGGGAAGGGGTGGGGTAATAAAAGACTGCGCGGCTTCTAATTGGGAAGTATCCATTGACTTAATAAACAAGACGGGCTAATGCCCCTGCAGCGCGCTGCACATTTTGAGATATAAATTATGTGTGCGAGCTATAAGATCATCAAAATGTCTCTGTTATACCAAAGCATGCCCCCCAAAATATAGGCAAATTAAGGATCACCGCAAGCGCAGAGCTGAGAGTGAGCTTCCTGTCTGTCTCATGGCCGACGCGTTGCTAGGCTATTCTATCAATAGAATATCACTGGAAGTCTCTGGTTTGATTTCTGATAGTACAGAGTTGAGTTGGGTGGCTTCAACTTCCAACATCAGAACTATATAGGCTTTATTGTGGTCGGGCCCCAAGAATGACATCTGACAATTTTATTTGCTGCCACACACGAGACAGGGCGGGGATACCATGACTCCTGTCTCAGCCGGTCACATTATACTGACACCGACCCAACCAATTACAGGGTACGAAAATCGGACAAATCAATTTGCCGATCTTGGGATTAGATCCGCGGACTTCCTGATCTGAAGACCAACGCTCTACCACTTGAGCCAGTTCGCCCCCGCCCTCACCTTAGTTGTAGGATACTGCCCCCCCCCCCCCCCCCCCCCTCATGTGTTATGGTAAAATTAAGGGGAAAAGCAAACATCCCGACTTGATATAAAAACAAATTGTAAAAAGCGATCAGTCTGGAAACTAAAGGCACAGGATGCAACTACTTTACGACCTTACGATTACTTTATGAAAACTCACTACACTCCTCTTCAAAGAAATGTCTAATAAAGAAGAGACACCTTGAAATGTATAATTTTGTGGAAGAGGTGAATACTTTTGTTGATTGGTGTGAGACGTTCTGAATGTCGATAAAGCAAAAGAAATGATCATAGACTTTCGAAAAAAAACAAAAAATAAAAAAAAAAAAAAAAAAAAAAAAATAAAAAAGAAAAAGAAAAAAAAAAAAAAAATAAATAAAATAAAAAAAACAAAAAAATAAACAAAAAAAAAAAAAAAAAAAAAATAAAAAATAATATTATAAAAAAAACTTAGAACACGCATGTACTGCCCGGGACAACTTGGATCTTTTAATGTTCATGAAAAGTTGCTACGAATATTTTACACATTTTTACCAGCGCTCTGACCTTTGGCAGCTCATGTTGTATTGAAAATTTGACAAAACAGGACAAACACAAGTTAAACAATATTAACATTCAAGCAGATGAGGTGGTTGGAAGGCAACGAGACGATTTTGACACACTTTGTAAACAACGCACTGGTAACAAGACGACAAGACACATCCTCTCCATGACGAATTCGACAGAAAACTTTCACAGAGTGCAAGATTTTGGACGCCAAGGGCCAGAACCAACAGATACTCGTACATAAATTTTTTTTTGTCGAGATCTATATCTTTAAAAAAATGAACACTTCATTATAAAATGATTATTTACGACACAGAACCCCCTTTTAAATTCATTCTAATTTATGCTTAACTAGAATATTTCTATTAAATAGTATCTATGTCTATAATTACATGTACGTGTATATAATGCATATATTAAAACGTTTACACAACGTGAGATTTTTCATATATATACATCCAGTAACTTGAGCTGTGATATTGTGATATGATTTATCCATAATGTATGATATTATTGATATCTGTGTCAAAATTTGGCCTTTAATTTTATTTTCATATCAATGTACAATTTTTAAATTCGCCTTTTGTATAAAGAGAGTGTACTTTAATTTCCCCTTGAGGGATGAATAAAGATTTGTGTATTCTGTTTTATGTATTCTGTATTTCGTATTCTACACAAGGCTAAAATATATTTTGAAAAGAATCTGAAGAGGCACGTAATCCTATCTAGTAAGTCTTTTGAGCCCCTAGGTAAAATCACAACAACAACAAAGACACAGAATGCATGCAATTCACCCGTTCGATCTAGCTCCCTCTCACTTTATGTTTATTGTTGTTGTTAGAGCTAAAACTGCGTTTTTATTTTATCTATGATATTTCTGTAATTTACCTTGTCCTCCATTTCTTTGTCCCAAATCACTTTCTCTCTGTGTGTCTATTTCTCTCTCTGTATCTCTCTCTCCATACCCGTCTCCCTTTCTCTCGCACAATAAAATTTTAATGGTGCAAAAATCAAAGCTTTCTTAACAGGTTGTGTCAACATAAAAAATTGCAGTCGTAGATATAAAGCTGAGTGTTTCAATGTTCAAGACACAGAAAGACATAGCTCCTCAGTTTGAAGTCAGCCCCCACGCAGTAAAAGACATTTTAAACTGCTCACCCCTTCAATCTGTTGCGTCGATAAAGTCAACTCGCCTAAACAATGGTGACCAGCGGGAAACGCCTACTAACCATAGGCGTGCTATGCCATGCGTCTCTAGTTTGTGAGTATAAAGATTTTCATAACAATATTGTATCATATTAGTACCTATAGTGCCAATACTACTACTGCTACACCAACAGTTACTACTACACTGAAACAGCTAATACGTTTACTACCAGTTGTGTTACTACTAGCACTACTACTACTACTACTACTACTACTACTACTACTACTACTACTACTACTACTACTACTACTACTACTACTACTACTACTACTATTACTGCTAATACTGATATTATCACTTTTTTATACTTTTTTTTTACCAAAAGGTTCGTTTGTAATCAAGAGGCACGACGATTTCAATAGTTCAAGTCTTAAACAGTGGCCCAATCACCTTCTAAAAGATCTCAACCAGACAGTTGGCGCCAACGTTTGTCGCGTCAATGCTACAGTTCAACCTGGTGGTTTTCTACGAAACAAGTCGTTGGACTACGATGTTTGGAGCGAAAATTCTTCAAAGTTAAGTAGTGAATGGCGTGAAAACTCCGCGCAGAATTCTGATATTTGGCATTCAAATGCTGCATATCCATATGATGATTGGAGTAAGAATAATACCAATTCATATGATGAACGGCGTACAGATGCAGCGTATCCATATGATGATTGGAGCCAAAATGCTACATATCCATATGATGATTGGAGCCAAAATGCTACATATCCATATGATAATTGGAGCCAAAATGCTGCATATCCATATGATGATTGGAGCGAAAATGCTACATATCCATTTGGTGATTGGAGCAAAAATGCTACATATCCATATGGTGATGGCTTTAAAGATAACTATGATGGCATTACCTATGACTATGGAAGCTCTGAGGATAAATATGATGACACTACCTATAACTTTTTTGGCTCTGAAGATTACTATGATGGCACTACCTATAACTATGATGGCGCTAAGGATAACTATGATGACACTACCTATAACTATGATGACACTACCCCCTATAACTATGATGACACTACCTATAACTATGATGACACTACCCCCTATAACTATGATGACACTACCTATAACTATGATGACGCTACCTATAACTATGATGACGCTACCTATAACTATGATGGCTTTAAAGATAACTATGATGACACTACCTATAACTATGATGACACTACCTATAACTATGATGACGCTACCTATAACTATGATGGCTTTAAAGATAACTATGATGACACTACCTATAACTATGATGACACTACCCCCTATAACTATAATGACGCTACCTATAACTATGGTGACGCTACTTATAACTATGGTGGCTCTAAAGATAACTATGATGACGCTACCTATAACTATGATGACGCTACCTATAACTATGATGGCTTTAAAGATAACTATGATGACACTACCTATAACTATGATGACACTACCTATAGCTATGATCACACTAAGTATAACTATGATGGCACTACCTATAACTATGATGGTTCGAAAGATAACTATGCTGGCGCTACAGGCACGTATGGTGGTTGGTACCGATAACTGAGGCTGTTATTGAGTTTCACGACATAGGTTTGTACGAAGCACTGATGCCATACCCCAACTTCTAACAGTACTGAATGTTGTACCTGTATCTTTATTCCTTACGGCCTGATTAAATAGCAAGAAAATCATGATGAAATCTGAACCAACAATACATTTCTGTAACCACGTAACTGTGATAAAAAGTTCACAAGAATTACAATAAAACTACTATTATTGCCTACAGCGTTTTCTGGTTTTAATCAAATTTAACTCCAGTTCACTTATTTACTCTACCTTGTCAATGTCCTGTTGGCTAATATTATTTTGCTCTCTCTCTCTTTTCTCTCTCGCTCTCTCTCTCTCTCTCTCTCTCTCTCTCTCTCTCTCTTTCTCTCCATGTCTTTTTTCTCCACCTCTTTCTCTCTACTTCTTTTCCTCTCTATATGTCTGAGTAGTACACATGTAGATGGGTACCTCCAAATTTGTGGGGATTGCATGATGGACAGGGGCTTACTAGTGAGTTTGTAGTGTGCTTAATAAAAAAAAAACTATATTTTTCCTGAAGAGTTGAGAGACCATTAGTGTTAAAACGTTCTCACAAATTACGATTTGCTTCGGAAAAAGCTCATAGGATGTGACGTTGACTTAATAAAGTTGGTCCCTGATGCAGGTAAGTTATTGAATAGTTGTTATTCACCTAGACTCGGACACGTTATCTTGACAACATTTCCAAATAATGGACCCCAGAAATCGTTTGTAGAAACGTCCCTTTCTTTACCAAAAACCTTCAAAATTGAAGGTTTTAAAAAAAAATTGATATCTTTGGGAGCAAGAGCGCTTTTACGGAAGTGTTCCAAATTTCAACCTACTACCTTTATTCCTTTTCATGATGTGCCTTTTGATAGATTACAAAGAATTAGAAGAATTTATGAGAAAAATGACAATTTCCCGAAAATCCTGTGGCAACATTGTTGGACTGATTTTCGCAGTATACCACTTACTGAAATTTCATTACTAAAAACCGACTGCTTGAGTTTCTGATGGCTCAAAAAATGGAGAATTTGGGAGGCTGCATTTATGTAAATCACCTTAAACCAAATTTTGACGGTGTTATTGGTATTTTGAAATAGTGGGACTTCTATGTCCCGCCAATAAAGAAAGGGTTAATAAACATCCTGCCTGAGGGTTAACAACACAAATCAACAATATCTAGATCTAAATAAGTACTTGACAGTCATATCTAGATCTATAATGAGCCTAAACAACATTAAAATAACAGCGCTCATTGCGGCAAGATGTCAGAACAAGATCAGAAGTATAAACACTTCTCTCTCTACAAAACAAAGACGTCAATCATTCTCTACCATATGTTCTCTATAGAGGGAGGGAGAGAATTCTCTCCCTCTCTCCGGGTTTAACGTCTCCTAGGTTCCCCTGGCCCTGGGGGATCCTATACGGCGACTGATTCTCTATCATACACCACGCTCCGCTTTTATATACGCAAAAATACAGACCTAGAAATATCGAGGTCCTTCCAGAAGTTTCAAGAAAAGTCCGGGATCTACCTTACACAACAACTCAATGCATTCATTAACATCACTCACCCCCTGTCTTCTAAATCAAACTTCGAGTAGTTTCTAAAACCTACTAGAATGATCTAGACTCCAATCCCGATTTGGTGAACACTACTCACGCGGTATATGCAAGTGTAAAAGATTAAACTGTTTCTTGTACGTAGATCTATGATTCAACTCGAGTTTCTTCAAATTCAATAACTTTATTTACAACAATTGAAATTACAAGTCATTCTAAATTTCTATCAATCAATGCCACATTCAGTCCCTCAAGCAAATTGTCTTTTCATCAACTACCCACTCTCTCAATCACAGTAACTTGCCCTTGATTAATCAGATTAAAATAGGCTTATTTAAAAGGGGTGCAATTCCTATACACTGTACTAACATTAATTATTTACCAAAAGAGTTATCTTCTCTTATTATTTCCAACAGCAAGCATAGCAGTGGCAAACAATGTCACGTAGGACGTTATTGTAAACCTTGGTTTTCTTTTTCGTGTTGCCTTTGTTATTACTTTTGTTCAGACATTTTAGTCATGGTCTATGAAAAAGAAAATTGTTAGTTGTGTGAACAGGTTATTGATTTTCTTTTTAATTAAAGCTTATTTTTATCTTTCTTTTTTTTCCATTCTAACATTCAAAGATAGGTATTCACTCCGCCAAATGGTATATAAAATATAAAACAGTTTGCCTTTCGATGTTTTATTTGAAAATATAGTTACTTAGTTGCAAAAAAATCTTATTTTATGCAAAAAATTTCGCTGAAAGGTAATTTTATTTTCAAATATAAAAATCAAAATGTTCTTTGTTTACATTACTTTCCGCTATCTTATGTTTTTCTTCTCCTTCATTCTGTCAACCTGTCATAGTTTACTTTTTTTTATCACTCAAAAATGTTTTTAAATTTTACTTCAATGGTTTCAGCCAATATAAACGACATTGAGATCTATAGCATCTTAGGTCTTTGCGACCCATAAGTGTCAAACTGGATCCCTGGTTAGGATGATGATCTAAACCCAGATCTAGATGATGACGAGGAGCCTGATGAATCTGAACCTGATCACCCCCTCTAAGGTGTGTAGTTTTTTTTCACATTTAGATTATTGTTGCAATAATTTACAATGTAATCTTCATAATAATTATAACCGTTATCTAGATTTAGCTCAAAGTAAACTACATTTGCTATCTTACGAATTTTATCCTAGATTTAGTTCTAGACTCTAGCTAGATCTCATTCTAAATCTTGATCGAATTCCTAGAATCTAAATTAGATATTCTAGTTCTGGATCATCAAACCAGTCAAAGGATGCTATGATAACTTCTCACCCTATACATATATTTATTCAATTTCCTAATTATCATTTAATCAGTTCCGTATAAATATAAGATGCTTTTTTCCCCTTTCATTCAGTGATGCATCATGAAGCAGTGCCACTCGCACTCAAGATTCTGGTCCCCAACCCAAGTCTCTCCCTTCAGCCAATCCTGTTGGATATCACATTTGGTGTTTCTCAAGTTTCTGGTCTAATAAAATCTAAATAGAGTCATATATTTCCATATTTTCTTTTGCAACAAGTAAAAGGTACTTTGCTTTCTTTTTTAGGCTACATTTTGGCTATTTATAGCCTTTACTTTTGTCCATGTAGGCATACTGGGGTGTACAATAATTATTGTAATACATTGGCTTTTCTGCGAGGTTATACACGTTGACCTAACTTGTGGAGAATAAATCATATATATTCTGTCAAAAAGTAGTGTTTCCCTCTCTGAATGAACGGGAGTGCATGCTTTTTGTGTGTTTCTTTTTTATAGGTCTTGTTGGAAATTGTTGCTTTTTAAGTAAACAAACATGACAAATGAAAACAAGATCAAGATACTATGAATTAGTGATTTTGCCCAAAATGATAGGGTACATTACATAATTTATTTCACCAGCTCTTCCGGGTGCCTTATTTTAATAAAGTATATTCTCATCTTTTTGCTAAATGAGAAAATCAATGGAATCAATTAAAGTTAATAAAGTTAACAAAGCGTTCTAGTGGCATGGTGCAGCATGCACATTACAATTATGCGCGCTTTCAAATGACTCAAATAATTATCTGAACTTGTTGAGCCATAGCAAACTCTGTGCATAGATCTACACTGTGCATTCATGTTAATTGACTGGGTTTAATAAAAAATAAAATAGTGTTATGCTCAGGATATAAAGTTTTACAGAAGCACAAACACGATATAAAAGGCATCCAACAAATGTACACGTTCAATAAAAAAAAATTAAAAAAAAACAATCTTTCCCTTTCCATTACAACAAGCCTTAAACGCATTCACGATTGATAGTTTCCCATAATTGTTATTTATAATAATTATTTTTATAACTAGTATTTCTTGCTATTAATCCATATGAAAAAGTTCAACGTGAATGAGAGAAATAACTTCTCTTTTCCTGTTCTATCAAATTACAATATCTAAGATTTCCAAAACTCACCGCCATATTGCATTAGAAAAGCTCATTTTTTTCGGAAAGAATGGATACTTTTTATACACTTCCGAAGGGCTGTTTGTGCATCTGCGAAACTTCATATCCAGTGGTGGTATGCTTGAAATACGACTAAAATCATTAAGTTAATGAAATGGGACTTTTGTCTGCATTTGGAGCACTATTCCTGATTAACACTGTTCCGTTGGCAGCCTGCCCAAGTTGGTGCCTTGGAATCTGAACTAGCCCGACTCAATAAAATGAATTTTCAAATTGTGTAGAACCAGACTGAGAACAATGAAATGTTTTGTGTGGTCACCGTTCTTATATGCAAGTGAAACATGGACATTAAGTAAATCTATAGAGAAGAGAATAGATGCCTTGGAAATGTGGATGTATAGGAGAATGAACAGAATTTCTTGGAAAGATAAGGTGACAAATAAGGAGGTCTTGGATAAAGTTGGCATGCAGAAACTAGAACTGCTGCAATTAATCCAAAGAAGAAAACTGGCATACTATGGCCATATAAGAAGACACTGCAGCATCCAGAAAAGAGTTGTGGAAGGCAAGGTTGAAGGGAAGCGTGGTAGAGGAAGGAAGAGGCAGTCGTGGCTTGCCAACATACAGGAGACATCCCAGTTACGACTGAGTGTAGCCTGTGAAGCAGCCTTGGACCGTGAAAGATGGCGCCGAATGACAGCCCACCTCGGAGACGGGACGGCACAGCGATAGATAGATAGATAGTAGAGAATTATCTTATGCGCTATCCTTTTCGAACGAAGGCATTGGTTTATTTACAAGCCTGGATGAGAATAATTATGTGAGAAATAGTGAGCGTGGGTTTGTTTTCGTTAAGTCCAATTTCAGCAGCAAGGCTATTTCGTTGACTGGTCCCAAGACTAACATCTGACAAATTTTTGTGTAACAACAATTTTACAGTGCGGATGTATTGGTAATAGGACTGCTGTCTTAGCTGATCACATTAGACCTCTCGGCTTATTTCAATCTCTATTATTGAGTATCACGGCGAACAATTTACCAACTGTTGTAAAGGATGTAGAAAATATTCATTGTCATCTTTCGCATAAATAAAGATCCAATAATGCCCCTAAAAATCGATGGTGAGACTGTTGTAATTGTTGACACCCTGGCCTATAAATATTTTGGTCTGACATTGGATAATAAATTGAATAGGCATTGCCATGTAGACACAATGTGTTAAAAGATAAATAGAAATCTGATCTTCTTTAAGATTTTGAACAAATTTAATTTATCAAAAAATGTTTTGCATGCGTTTTACAATTCAGCCATTCAAAGTGCTATGCCTTTTGGGATAAATTGTTTGGCCGGCATTATAACAGGTGGGGACAGTTCGCGTATTAATAAAATTAATTATTACGCAAAGCTGAAAAAGTTGTCGGAAAAGAATTGCCATATGTAGATGCACTTATCAAAGAAGTTCTATTGTCAAGGCTGGACATATGTTAAAAGATCAAAGCCACCCTTTATTCAGTGAGCATATAATATTGGGGAGGACCCGGGAAATATTAACTATAATGACAAAAACAGAGACATAAATATTATCGCAAATCTTTTATCCCAGAAACGTCACGAAGACTATCGCAGTGGGGGTGTACTGTGTAATCTATAGTCAGTGAAATAAATAATTATTTAACCATATATTTACCATGCTTGATGATATGATATAAAGAATTTTATACCTGTATGTTAAAGATAAGCTTCTATGTACTTTGTCTTAAGGTGATCAATATTTGAAATAAGTATTTATCCATCTATGTCGGCTCTGCCCAGAACAAATTCACAAACTCTATGAATAATGTTTATCTCATATTATCTTTTACATAGGAAAATCGAGAGGTCGTGTTTTTACTAATTTGCTCACCAATATACGATCAATAATATTGTGAAATTTCACTGTTACTGTGTTAGTCTCCTAAATTGAATATACCGTGTATGGGTGATAGTGATGACTTGCGCAATTGTAGGTCTAGTTGTTGAATCAAACTCCCTCTCTGTGATATCTCATCGCGCAAGTCTATTATTTGGTTGAAGAATTAATTAATTAATAAATAGTGTGTTGTGATCACCCATTTAATTGTGCAATAAAACGGGCCCTAAGACGGACGTCTGACAATTTTATGTGCTGCCACACAAGAGACAGGGCGGGGATACCATGACTCCTGTCTCAGCCGGTCACAAGAGAGAGAGAGAGAGAGAGAGAGAGAGAGAGAGAGAGAGAGAGAGGAGACAAAGAGTTATAATAGTGTTTATGCAATAAATCTAAACCATGACTCCTGTCTCATCCGGTCACATTATACTGACACCGACCCAATCAGTACGCAACAGCCAGGATTCGAACTCGGGACCTTTTGCGACGGAAGCCGATGTTCTACCTGGACCACCGCGCCCCCCAACTTGCCGAGTTACCAGTGCTAAAAATTCCATGGTTGTCAAATGGCACATGTGATTTACATCCCATAATATAAAAGACTGTGCCACAAAACTTAGGGAAATAATTGTTCTACTTAAATAACGTTTATCAGCCATATTTAGCATAGATCGATGGCTTAGTTAATGAATAAAACGGTTTTTTTTTCATCATATCTCAAATGTGTCAAAAAAAACTTAATATACCATTCATATAGCAGTGTGACGATTCATAACTTGCAGAATTTAACGGTAAGCACTAGGACTTTCAATATCTTTATCAGAGCAATGCCTAATATTGTCTGCAGACTTGAAATCAGTCACAGTCTTTGAAAATCATATAAAAAATACTCTCAATCTCATCAAGACAATATCTATATATATATAAATCCAGACCGCTCCACTCTAAAATCCCAAATTTTACAGTAAAATTACAAATGAGCAAGAGCAGATTTTGGAGTTATAAAACTAATAACATCAACGCGTAATCAAGTTTTAATTAATGAATGTTATCAACCATAATTATCAATCCATCTTATTTTCACCGCGACTACCGGCCGAAAATCTATTAAATAGCTATAGTAAAAATGAGGTGTGTTCAACAGTAAAAAGCTAAAAATGTTCACACATGTATGGACTGTAACGTAAATGAACATTTTTATCGAATTTGAACGGTTTAAATTCCGCATTTTTTGTCTTTGATTTTGTTTTTTTTTTTTTTTTTTTTTTAAAGACTTTTCCGCATAGTTAATCCTTAGATTGGCAAGAATATAACCTGCTAGCCCTAGGTCTATCTGGATAATAATGTTGTCTTCAAAACTGCATTAATATTATAATGGTGAGTACAATATTTTCTGTTAACATAACATCAATGCCAACATTGGTATTGATTTAAACTTTTTATCCTGCGTATTCGCGGGCCTTTCAACTAGTTTAGATAATAATTATGCACGTTTGGGGAAAATCGTGTAAACGCTGTTCTAAATTTAAGTTTTGGTGCTCTTTGATGCTAAGTGGAAATAAAATAAATTAATTTTCGCTAACAGTAAATAGTTAATCTACAAGATCTTCATTTTTAGCTGCAGTTCCGCTTGTGTTTCATCATTAAGGTATGGTTTCTATTTCATTCACGTCCACATTTTCTTGCAATTGCAAAAGACATTATGAAAATGGCTATGCTCAAGAGCTAGGTCTAGATCTTTACACCTTAATAAAATACTAGTGTTTCAGTGCATTATAAAATACTATCCAAAAAGAAATGCAAAACCATTTTGTTTCTGATGCGGAAATAACATGTAGATTATAAAATCTTATTATAATAGAGCTAAGCCCAGAATGTGTACTGGTAAAAGATTTTAGCGGGCCACAGCTAGTTCTACAAAAATATACGATGTAACAGCTAAACTTTCATTTCTTTTTCTTTTTAATAGTTCATGCATATAAAAGATTAAAAATAGCAATAAAACGCAAAAACAAGAAAACAAACCAAAAGTTGACAATGATGTCCTATAATTGGGTTTTTTTTTTTTTTTACAGCACGGTGTATCTCTTCCTGAAAACATTTTCAATTTCTAAATATATAGATTCTAAAGAAACATAGATTGGAGTTTTAGCACACTTAAAATTTATCTGTAATCCTTTAGCTTTGACCATCCCACGAATTTCCTGGGTTCCCAACTAATGCATAAAATAGATCTAAATGTAATATCATTATTTTGCTGTACACCTTACTTTCGATTTTAATTAGAGTATTTTTCAAACAATCAAGTTTATACAGTCGTACAATTTAATATTTTAAACATGGTAAGACTGTCCATAGACCGTCACATTTTACTTCCCGATTTTGTAAACTAATTTCTGACCTACTAATTCAGAGTCAAAAGTCTCTTGAAATGACAGTGTGTATACTCGGTTCTTCTTCTTCTTTCTCTGTCAGCCCAAAAACGTTGGCTTCCGTGTTCGCATCAAGTTTCTACACACATGTGTAAGTATCAAGAGAACACAGGCACCCGTCATTGTGTGCTCACCACCTCGACACAGGACATCGTCCACCTACCCTGCTTCACGCCCGCGATAAAGATTCCAGGCCTTGCGAAAACCGGATCTGTAACAAAAACGAAGACGATAGTTCAGGGAGTCTGCACAGGCATCCAATCATAGCTCTTCCCAGATTTACGGAACCAATGAGCGTTCAGAAAACTTCACACCTAAGGCGTTTAATTACGTAATCAGTTCACGTTATTGTGGATCACAACGCCTCGATTTATCCTGGTAGCCAACGATGGACGCTAGAAAACTCACCCACCAAACCAATCCAGATTGCATGGGTCACTTCAGAGTCTCAACTGGTCTAGTGGTAGGGCGGATGCCTCTCAAGTCACTGTCAAGCAGTCAGTTTGTACTCAACACAGCACGCGTATTGTACTATCTCAACTAAGACAGCAAGAACACTGACCGTATGGTTTTTAACTTCATGTAAGTACATGATTGTAAAGTAGTCTTTCTATGATTGTTTGAAAAGGAATGTGTTTTTACCAAAAAAGTAGTTACACTTCATTGGAATGCATGAGTCATGTTCAGCTAACAGAAAAAGTCATTGAATCTTTTTTGAACAAAGACCCTATTGTTTTTTTCTTTGTTGTAAGTACCATGTTAGTTCTATTGGAAATATAATTAAAAAAAAAAGGTTGTTCCAGTTTATTGTAAGATTTGATTGATGGTCAGATATCAGTAAAACACATGCGAGCTTTTCGTAAAAAAAAAAAAAAAAAAAATCCGATTAACTCATTTTCATAATGATATTCTATTCAGCAGAAAAGTCGCAGTCTAACAATACCAGTGATCTAATAAGTTAGACGGGCTAATGCCCTTGCAGCGCGCTGCACTTTTCGCGATATCTGTGTGCGAGCTGTAATACCCTCACATGTCTCCTGACTGGCTTCCGGTTGAGTAATAAACATTTCCCTGCAAAATTATGTAATTTTGGGGCAAAATTATGCCAAGTTATGCGGAAAAAGGCAAACTTAGGATCACCTCGAGCGCAGATCTGGGAGTGAGGGTCTTCTCTCCACTGGCGGGAGCTTCCTGTCTGTATCATGGCCGACGCATTGTTTAGCCTATCAAGTCTATAGATAGAATAATTATCAATGAACATCACTCACTGCTCTGCAGACAATGCTGCTACCTAAGCTGATTAAAACATAGGTAAAGTCCACGACTCCCAGCTATGTTAGGTAACTCTTGGTGAATTAAGGCAACATTTCAAGGGAATAGGTAAGTTTTGCTGCTTAGCGTCCTAAATCAGCACAATTTAGGGCTATATTGTGGACGGACCTCAAGATTAACGTCTGACTCAGCCGGCCACATAAAACTGACACAGTCCCAGCTAGTAGGGGGTCGAACCGCGGGCCTCCTGCGCCAGAAGCATATCTTTTACCTCAGAGCTACAGCGCCCCTTGCAACATCTCAAAAACTTGTTAATCCAAAAAGCCTCAAAAATGTATGGACATTCCAACTTCTATTTGAACTCTTTTTTAAACAGGTTTCAGATTTATCCCATAAACACTTTTATAACTCTTTCTCCTCTCTCTCTCTCTCTCTCTCTCTCTCTCTCTCTCTCTCTCTCTCTCTCTCTCTCTATGTCCTACTCCTACTACTACTACTACTACTACTACTACTACTACTACTACTACTACTACTACTACTACTACTACTACTACTACTTGTAGTGCCAGCTAGAGCTAAAGTGGTTGACCACAGACGGAAGACGATGATTAGTATTACATCTCCTAGATTTCCCGAGAAATGCGGAACGGAGAATAAAGCTGAAACTCTACCATTGTTTGAAGCTTGAAAGATGGGCATTGATATAAACATCCGTATTAGTTTTTCAAGTTACCCACTTGTATCATTTCCTAAGAAGTTTAATGTTATGCATGCTGAACAATTTTTCCCCTTAAGTAAACATCAATGAGTACGTAAATGAAATCGTTGAATAAGGGAATTAACAATAACGTTATTTTCGTTATATAAACTCAATAACTGAAATGAGTATAATCAACACACTTAGGCCTAGAAATAAAATGGGAAAAAATGATACTGTTTAAAAAGATGAAGCAGCAGGGGTAGTAGTATGAGAAGTGATAGAAAAGGCATTATGATATTATAATTATCAATATTAGTAGTAGTAGTAGTAGTAGTAGTAGTAGTAGTAGTAGTAGTAGTAGTAGTAG